>BSBM01000767.1:31522500-31951075 GCA_027924585.1 Larix kaempferi | reverse complement strand
ATAAGGTGGACCATTAAAGACACATCATGTCCAAGTTGAAAAGGGGCAACTAATTATATAATATTTTATTAAAAACCTTAATAACAATAAATACAAGGTTTAGTGAAAAGACTTGTAATTAATAGACCTTGTCCTGAATGGATAACATTTGGGTGATAATTCCCACCGTAATAAATAATTACGGCCGTCAATCCAAAACCAAATGAATTTTTCCATGAGAGTAATTAATTATACATTTTTATAATGAGACGTGGATGAATGAACTAGGGAAAGGAGTAAAGGTTTGAGGGGCTCGAGAGGGGGAGTTTGGGGCGGTGGAGTAAGCCGAAGGTCTTCTCGAGGATGGACATGTATATAAAGGGGGAGAAGGTTGAAGGATGGGAGAGGTTTTTTTTTTGGTTTTGGGGGAAGAAAGAAGTTGGGAGAACAGAAAGTTTGGAGAACAGAAAGGTTTTGAGAACAGAGGGAACCACTGCTCTCGGGATTATCAGATTGTGGGCTCGGGGGCTTGGAAATCCTTTGATTTCCAAGGGCCAGCAAGATAATAGCTGGTCGGTAGGGTGGACACTTCATTTTGGCTTCCTAAGAGGTTATACAACCTGCTACAACTTACGGTTAGCATCAGCATCAGGTAATTTTCTTGATTATTTATTTTATTAAATTATTATGTGGAAACGAACTATGAAACCTGCTTATACCTTCTTCCTGATTTATGATTTATTACTATGAACATATTCTTATGCAAAAACTACAAGTTGTTGAAGGAAAATATTGATATATTAGTTGTTCTATTAAATGCGAATGTATGATTATTGGAGACAACACAGTATGCTAAACATCATTTAAAAACGTAGAATTTTCTTCAAAAATTTACTCACACATACCTGAATGAATTACTACATGGGAAATTAACTTAGAAATTTACTTAGTGCCCATGCTGTAAAAAAAACCAGAGCACCACATTTGGTATCAAAGCCTTTGTTCAGACTCTTGAACCTAGAGGCCTATTCATGCTTCACCTAGAAAATTTACTTGATAATTTACCTACTTGACCTCCAGCCATAGCCCTCTTTCGAGGTACCTGCACAACGATAACGACAATTACATTAAAAATATATATAAATATATGGAGGCACTATGTAAAATCCTGTATAAAAGAGAACCTATGTATAACAAGTAGCAGTGATTTTGAACTTACCACCACAATCTATCTGCATATAAATTCAACTATGGGCCACCTTTTAGGGCACGTTAACTTGGATCATGCTTGAAGTGGCTAACACAGTCAGATGGAGGTTCAGGGTTCTGTTAAATTATATATTATCTTGCAGTGTGTCGTGATATACATTAAAAAAATCGATTGAATATCGTGCTCTTTAAATAAATTTGCATTATTAACAGTCAGTGCAAAGCATCCCTGAGTTCCAAAAATAGACTATCCATCAAATTCTTCTGCTAAAACAAATATTTCCCCGAGAAGATGAAGGAAGAATTGTACAATACCTACCTTCGCGTTTGATAAGCTTGCACAAGCTTTTCAAACTGCACATAAATTTATGCAGTCTCTTTCTCGGAAGAATCGAATGCTTGGCTAAAATGCAGATATACACAAACCTTGGCAAACCCTTTTAAATGTGAAGAACCACGTTATAAGACTTTGGAATCAAATTCTGAATTCTGAGAGCAAGAGAAGAATAGATGGCAGTCCATTTCTTTCAATCCAAATCCGCAGGTCGATTCTCTTCTGCAACATTAAAAATCATAAGAATGAAAAATATGACACACTGCCCAACTGGCCCTTTGGCCACTCGCCAGGATTCCCATTTTGCTATGGTCTGCCTCATCCGAGTGGCACATCAAAAGGGATGAGGCTAGATACAAGTCGCACGTGAATTTGGCAGAACAGATAACCATCAGACTGGCACCTAAGTCCAGAGAAGCCCATTTTTTGCAGTGCAGAGCCAACTTCAGGTCACGTTTCCATATGCCAAGTTTCAAAAAAAAAATTGAAATTAAATAGGATGAGCAGAGAACAGACTTAACGGGTTCATCTACAGTAAATTTATTTAAATTCTTGATAGCAAAGACGACCAAATGTGTTGTTGTGCGCCAACCAGACACCATGGATATTGATGTAAACTAATTGTATTCAGGTTTTAGAATTCACGCAATGGGGACCGGTTAGGTCGAGCCCTGCGTTTTCCAAGTGGATGCGAATAAATAGCATAATTAGGGTGAACTAATTGAACTTAGGATTCACGTCATGACGATAGTACAAATGCAGTTGAATTATCAGTCATGGTGCGAGGGCCGATCTTGAAATGGATGCGTACCTCATATTCCCCTTCCATCTTTCTGCTTTCTTTCCCTCCCCGCCGTCCTCAAGAGCCTGACTTTCAGTGCTCCTTCGCCGCCGCGTTGGAGTTGCAAAGCGTTCCTCCAGTTGTGGGCAGGGGACGCGTATGAATCCCAAGGGCGGTGGCGCGGGTGCCATGACCTCCTTCACCTTCGACCTCAGCTTTTTCCCTCAGACTCGCTGGACGTCCATAACAGCTGCTACCAGCGGAAGAAGAAACTCCTCCTCGCCTTGGCCATGGAGGCCAGTGTTAATGGCAATACAGGAAGTAGATGTGAATAAGGCACTCAGAATACCTCAAGAAGCTATGAGATCCTACGCACTAACTAACTGCGCCACCACTCCAGTTTCCAAATTCCAAGTTCTGCTGCAAGTCTCTTTCACTTTTATAAGAAAACAGATTCCAAGTTTGGCTCATAACATCTCATGCTACATAATACATAGTACATAGATTATTCTTGAACAATAAATATAAGGACAACGGACTTCAAGGACAGTGAATACCAGTCTCAACAATTATTATTACTTACAGAGGAAAAATGGACTCCACTCCAACACCAGCAACTTGTCTCCGGATTCTAAAAGTTGAATCCAAACCAGCATTTCGTCTTGCCATGACTATTCCTTTAAGGATTGAAACTCTACGCTTATTCTTAGGCACTTCCACTTTGAGCTGTAAAATATGACCTGGCTTGATATCTGGAATCTCCCTTTCTTTTTTTTACAGCGTGCACTGCCTCTACCTCCAGAATCTACAATGGAAAAAGCTGCATTTATGTGCTTTACAGTTTTGGAGAGCCTTTTAAATTTGATTCGAGGGGCTACTTCCTGAACAGGATCATCACCATTAGAGGAATTGCTTTCATCCTGGCCGTCTTTCGTGGTTGATGTAGTTGCTATTGCTCGTGACTGTTTACTAAAGTGACCTCCACCAGAAAGATAAGATGTGGCCATAGAAGTTTCATATAATGTAGCTGGGAAAAAGCGCTGCTTCAACTTGAACTAATGCTGGTGACTGAATAATATTACGTTCCATCCTTACTCCAGAATATGGTTCACAAGTGATATGTGGTATAGCAGTCTCTGCCTCGATACTCGTGTTTTCAACCGAATTGTTCGTTGTTTCATGCTGTGCCACTGTGGAAAGCGTAAGAGGCTGAAAATCCCCATATCCACCACCCAGGTTTGATTTCCGTGGGACTGCCAGAAATAGAAATAGAATAAGGCAATTGAGGATATGAAATACTCGCAGAAAGGAAACATAACAGGGGACAGTAATAGCCATAAAACACCAGAAGTGAAAGGGTAAATCCCGTTTCATTCTTTACAATAGCAGGTCTGACAGTAGTGTTCTGCGGTAGAAAAATGGAGAGCTCCTTCCTTTCTGAAACCCTAAGCGAGCTTGCTATTTGAGTTGCAGAGCTAAAACTCCAGGAGAGAGGGTGAAAAATGGCCGCGTCTTGGGGATTGACCCTATTTAGGGTTTCCCCCACTTTCTGAGGGCGGTGGGTTGCTTGGAGAGACCGCGTGTCCTTCATGCACACCGCTTCTTGCATGGCGGTGAACTGACACGAAGAGCCGCGTGGCCATACCTTTTGCTTAGCCGAGAGTCGAGTGATAAAGGGCTAAGCGGTCGACTAAATTTTCCTTATTTATTTTTATTTTCATTTTATTTAAATTTAGTTTTAGTGTTATAACCTAAGTTTTGGCAAATTTCGATATATATTTATATAGTGTTAGTATCATTTTATTTAAAAATTAATTAAATTTGTATACGTTTATATAGTGTTAGCGTTGCTTTAATTTAAATTTAATTTCGTATATATATTTATATAGTGTCAGTATCATTTTATTTAAAAATTAATTAAATTTTGTATACGTTTTATATAGTGTTTAGCGTTGCTTTATTTAAATTTAATTTCGTATATATATTTATATAGTGTTAGCATCATTTTATTTAATTTAATAAAATTTGGTATACATTTATATAGTGTATAACCTAAGTTTTGTTAAGAATTAAATTTAATATTAAAAATTTTGCCGAGATTTCAACTCCTAGTCGAAGGGATGAAAGAGACCCGAAAAGTCAAAAACAAGACACCATTAAGACCAGCACGACGAGCTGAACACCATGACAAGATTGTTTAATAAAAAATGACTATAGATTTTACTGCGCTAATCCTGACAATCTGTTATCTCATGATGCAAGTTATTTCTTATGCATAAGTATAAGTGTATGAATACCTACATTTTAGTTCCGCGTGTATTTGATTGAACAACTAAGGACATGATTTATATTTCAACAAACTCAGGAAACTATCATGGTAACAACACGCAGAGGTCGAGGTCGGGGTCAAGGTCGACCACCGTCACACCACCTCCGCCACCGCCAACACCCGCCACCACCAACCTCAACACCAGAAATGCAGATCATAATGAGGTCATTGGAGGCTATTATGACCACGATGAACAGGCAGTCGGAAAAGGGCCGCCGAGGTGGAAACCACTCAAGTGAGTCGAGAGAACTCTGAAAGGGGCACATGGCCCAAGACTGGAACCGCTTCAGGACATATCGAGAGAGTTACAAAAGATAAAGGTTCCAGAGTTTTCTGGAGGACGACCCGGTAAGCATGCTGAAGCATGGCTGGAAGGCATGAAGAGATGCTTCGCATTGAATGAGTACACATCTAGTTCCAAGGCTAGGATGGCCGTCTTTCAGCTTAAAGGTGATGCTTTGAATTGGTGGTCAGACCTCGAGAAGCAGTTGCACCTTACTCCTCTTACAACTTCTTGGGAACTGTTCGAGGAAAGGTTCCACATGAAGTATTTGCCAAATTATTACAAGGAAGAACACGCAGGTGCACTCCATGCCTTAGTACAGGGAGACAAGATGGTGGAGGAGTATGAATATCGGTTTATGGAACTGGTAAAATATGTTCCTTACCTAGATGCAGATGATTGTCAGGTAGAGCGTTTTGTGTATGGACTTAACTACAAGATTAGAGCTGCTGTGCGGATGTGGAAGCCAACTTCAGTTGCCATGGCAGTTGAGTATGCTCGTTATGCAGCTGATATGTCAGATGGAAAAGGGGGTAGTAAGTTGACAGGAACCAATCAGTATGTTACAGGGAAGGCGTCACGCCCTTACTTCAGGGGAGGACAATCTAGGCCTCCTCCCTTACGGTAACAGGTTCACACCGAGGGGTAATACTATCAGTTAACTCAATCTCGCAGGCATCGTCCGCAACCCACCAAAGCCAGGGACGTACACAGGGAAGTTCCTATAGAGGAGCAAGGGGTTTTAGAGGAACCAGGGGAAGGAACTCATCTCAGAGGATTCCTTCGTGCAACATGCAAGCCCCTCCCAATCTCTCTTATTGGGGATGCGGAGGTCCTCATTTCCAGCGAGACTGTCCCAAGGGTCAGTCAAGCAGCAGGCACAGGGAAGGAAAGGCACCCATGGATAGTTCGGCGTAACAGTCATCGGATTCATGCAGCGGTGCATAACCACCAGGCAGAACATCAGTCTACCGTAGTAGAATCCCACTGGTAATGTAAACAATGTCAAACTTAAAATTTTGTTTGATCCAGGAGCAACTGACAGTTTTATTTCACCATTTGCATTAGATAAATGTGGGTTGGCAGCCTACGAGCACGATGATTTCAAACTGGTTGAAATGGCTTCACGAACTAAGCTACAACCAGTAGGTCTTAAAGTGAGAGGTTGTGGGGTTGACTTAGGAGTTTGCACACTAAGTTGGATTGCTTATGTCACCAATTTGGGGACTTATGACCTCATTATTGGCATGGATTGGTTAGAAGACCATAGAGCTTTTCATAGACTGCTATGCAAAGAAGGTGTTGTGCCTCGATGACGAGGGAAGGACAATTCAAATCCAAGGCTTGAAGAGGAAGGTATCCCTCCGTTTCATCTCTATGGTTAAAAAGCTAAGCGGTGCCTAAGACAAGGATGCCAGTTGTTCGTAGTGGAGGCCGTGAGCGATAGTAAAGGACCTTCCTTGAATTCTTACCCAGTACTTTCTGAGTTCAAGGATGTCTTCCCGAAGGAATTACCAGGACTACCTCCAGGAAAGAGAGCTCGATTTCACAATCGAACTAAAACCTAGTGCAGAACCTATCTCAAAAACTCCTTATAGAATGACAACTCCAAGAGCTCCGTGAGTTACAGATCCAGTTAAAAGAATTGCTAGATTTGGGACTGATTAGACCTAGTATCTCACCGTGGGGAGCACCAGTGATCTTCGTTAAGAAGAAGGATGGATCTCTGCGACTGTGCATAGATTACAGATATTTGAAACAAAGCCACCGTGAAGAACAGGTATCCCTATACCAAGAATTGATGACCTCTTTGATCAAATGAAAGGTGCGTCAGTCTTCTCAAAGATTGATTTACGATCAGGGGTATCACCAGTTAAGGATCAAGGAAGGCGACATTCCTAAGACTGCCTTTCGAACTCGATTTGGGCATTACGAGTTTGTAGTGGTACCATTTGGTTTGACCAATGCTCCAGCTGTATTTCATGAGCCTCATGAATGGGGTCTTCCGAAAATACTTGGACCGCTTTGTTCAGGTCTTCCTTAGATGATATTCTTATCTATTCTAAGAATGAGAAGGAGCACGAGGAACACTTGCGGTTAGTCTTGACATGCTTAAGGGAACATAAACTTTATGGTAAATTATCAAAGTGTTCCTTCTTCCCAGAAAGAGATTCACTACTTGGGGCACATCATCTCAGGTGAAGGGATCTCTGTAGACCCAGAAAAGGTAAAGGCCATTGAAGATTGGCCAATTCCAAGGGAATGCTCATGAGGTGCACAGCTTCATGGGGTTAGCAGGCTATTACCGGAGGTTTGTGAAGGATTTTCTAAATTGCAAAACCTATTACCACCTTGCAACGCAAGGGAATCCGGTATGAATGGACCGATGAATGCGATGCCGCTTTTACAGAGTTAAAAAGATTGTTGACAAGTGCACCGATCTTGTGGGTACCAGACATGGATAAAGATTTCATGGTATGCACCGATGCCTCGAAGCAAGGATTAGGAGCGGTGTTGATGCAGGAAGGTGGGGTAATAGCTTATGCATCTCGAAAGTTGAAACCTCATGAGGAGCAGTATGCCAGCCATGATCTAGAATTGGGCAGCAGTAATGTTGGCACTAAAATTATGGAGGCACTACCTAGTTGGTAGAAGCTTCACCCTTAAAACAGACCATCAGAGCTTGTAATACATCTTTACCCAAAGGGATTTGAATGCTAGGAAAAGCGCGATGGAGTGAGTTCATGAGTGAGTATGACTTTGGTATCTCTTACATCAAAGGAAAGGAGGAATGTGGTGGCCGACGCTCTAAGCCGAAGGCCGAGACTTTTCTCCTAATTCCCTTAAAGGTTGACTTGAGGGAAAGGGTACTAGGACAACTATTGGGCGATAGTTGGTATCTAAAAGTAACCTCAGCTATTCAGAATGGAAAGGAACAGGAATTGAAGTATGATGGGTACCATCTTGAGGAAGATGGATTGTTGCGGTATCAGGGAAGGATGTATGTTCCTAAGGAGGTGATATCAGGAAAACAATCCTTAGAGAGACCCATAGATCACATTACTGTGCTCACCCAGGGGTGAAGAAGATGTATGCCGACATGAAGCAACTCTTCTTTTGGCCAGGTATGAGATGGACGTAGTGGATTTTGTTTCGAAGTGCCTTGAGTGTCAACAAGTGAAGGCAGATCACCATCACCCCGGCCGGTCCTCCTACAACCGCATGATATTCCTATGACTAAATGGGAATTCATTTCCATGGACTTCATTGTAGGACTACCACTCACATCTCTGAGACATAATGCTATTTTGGTGGTAGTTGACAAACTGACCAAAAGTGCTCACTTCATTCCAGTCAGAGGACACCTATGATGTGACAGATGTGGCAAGGGTATTCATAAATGAGATTGTACGTCTGCATGGAGTTCCTAAAGAGACCCTAAATTCACCTCCAGATTTTGGACAAGCATGCAGTCAGCATTAGGGACACAATTGAACTTAAGCTCAGCTTATCACCCCGAGACAGATGGACAGACTGAGAGGGTGAATCAAGTGATGGAGGACATTCTTAGGATGTATGTTATGGATCAACAGACACAGTGGGAGAAATATCTTCCTTTAGTGGAGTTTGCATACAATAATAGTCATCACAGCTCCATTGGTATGCCGCCATATCAGGCATTGTATGGGAGGCCGTGCAGGGACACCACTCAGTTGGGACAGGTTAGAGGATCGAGTTTTAATTGGGCCTGAATTGATTCAGGAAATGGAGGAGCAAGTGATACAGATTAGGCAGCGGCTGAAGGAGCACAGGATAGGCAAAAGAGTTACGCTGATGCACACAGATCAGATAGAACTTATGGAGTAGGGGATCGTGTATTTATTCGCATCAGACCAAATAAAAGTACCATTCGGTTTGGGAAGGGTACCAAGTTGTCACCTAGCTTTATAGGTCCATTTGAGATTCTTGAGAAAATCGGACCAGTTGCTTATCGTCTCGCGCTGCCACCCCCACTTGCATAAAACTCATAATGTATTTCATGTTTCTGTATTACGACATTACATAGCTGATGAGACTCACAAAATTCATTGGAAGGAATTGCAGGTCTCGGACGAGGGAACCTTCAGGGTCGAACCATTATGTATACTTGATCGTAGGGTTCGACAGCTCCGTAGTCACCATGTGGACCAAGTTAAGGTCCAATGGGGACAAGTATAGCCCCGGGTCTGCTACCTGGGAGGACGCAGAGGACCATGCGTCGAGATTTTCCCTCACTATTTTGACCATAACTTCGGGACGAAGTTTCCCGAAGGGGTGGGTGTATGTAATGCCCATATTTTGATTCGGCATATTTATTAGTTAGACACACCATACTTTATTTCTTATATATATTTTGTCGAACTCAGCTCGACTGAGTAAACTATATTGGACCTCGTTATATGATGTTACTCTGTTTTAATGATTTCACCATGATTATGATGTTACTATGTTATGCGATTATGATGTCATGATTATCATATGATTTCCCTTATTTTACGGTTGCAGTATATGTTTATATGTTTTCATTTAATGAAATGTGAAATATATGATTCGGTACGTGGATACCATCTTCTTATATGAATTGTTGAAATGTTATATGTCATACGCATCTATGATGAGCTAAAAGGTTACATGAAATAAAATGATAACATGGATCAATTGGCGATCAATGTAAAATGCTTTCTATAAATTGTATTTTGCAAAACACTAACCTACAGGACACAAGGGCTATGGGATAGCCAGTTACTTGATCTGATATATATATTGGAAAGGAAAAGCATGTTCATACAGCAAACCTTAGCAGCCAAAATGGGGATACGATAACACAAACTGATAATCCCCGATAGCAGCAAGTATGAGTTGATAAGGGCGTAGGCCCACTATGTTGAGAGGGATGGATGTGTTTCCCACCCTATGTTTCCATGAGACCCGAGGTCGTGGGAGGGCCGTGCTGAGACACGCTCCCCATGTTGTTGTGATGACGATGGTCGGATGCCTGCTAGGGGAGGATAGGTCCGCTGTTCAGCCGAAGCTATCGCTCTCAAGTTCTATGTGGTCAGATCGGTGAGTCCGACATCCACTGTTGTACTAGCAGAGGAAGGATAGGGAGGATGCTGGACGTAGGTTATGATGGGAGGATGTGTTAGTTAGTACTGTTGGGGGTTTAGTATTCCCTGATTCCGAGTTAGTGGAAGTAGGCACCCTTCCTTGTACATGATTGATTAAACTAATGTAAACATAAAGACAATGATGTTAAATCGTAAAGGGTTAACTGTTAAATAACCGAGGATGTTAAAGTAATTATACTATATATTATGCTTGCTCTTCTGCATGGGGGTAGATACTATTATTAGTTAGCAAGTATGCATAGGCGGAATGGGGTTTGTTTATAGTACATATCCGACATGTGCATACACTGGCCATGCATGCACACCTTGTACGTGTACAATATTACTGGTGTATAACATACTTGTCATGCTTGAATAGTAGTATAAATGTCATAGATAACTCAGTTAAGGATACATCAATCAACTTAGGTAATGAATGGTTAGGTTGTCAATGTGTAAATAAGTGAATTAGTAATTATATGAAAACATTGTAATAATAAACTAAGACAAGTGTCGTCAGTTAACATTGTCATAGGAGAACTGTTGTGAATAGGGTAATGATAGTGTCTAATTAATTAGTAAAATTGTTTAAGCCCTCACAAGTGCGTTGTTTATAAGAACAAGGATGCTATGTTGATGATAGGGTACTCATGTGATAAACAAATAATTAAGAATACTATGATTAATTCACCTTTTATTATTGTTAAAATGGTGATTTAATTATTATTATTAATTAATAAATGGTGATCTAATTATTATTATTAATTAATTAATAATATTCCAGCAACATAAGTAAGATTTAAAATATTGATTTATAAATTAATATTGTGTGATTATTTCCATTTCAAAAGTTAGCCATAATAGGATAATCATTTTTGGAATGAACGTGATGTGATGGAAAATGGTTATTTAATTATTCGATGTTAATCTTGGAATTTAAACCTCAAGCTAAGTGGACTCGACGGATAAGGTGGACCATTAAGACACATCATGTCCAAGTTGAAAAGGGGCAACTAATTATATAATATTTTATTAAAAACCTTAATAACAATAAATACAAGGTTTAGTGAAAAGACTTGTAATTAATAGACCTTGTCCTGAATGGATAACATTTGGGTGATAATTCCCACCGTAATAAATAATTACGGCCATCAATCCAAAACCAAATGAATTTTTCCATGAGAGTAATTAATTATACATTTTTATAATGAGACGTGGATGAATGAACTAGGGAAAGGAGTAAAGGTTTGAGGGGCTCGAGAGGGGGAGTTTGGGGCGGTGGAGTAAGCCCAAGGTCTTCTCGAGGATGGACATGTATATAGAGGGGGAGAAGGTTGAAGGATGGGAGAGGTTTTTTTTTTGGTTTTGGGGAAGAAAGAAGTTGGGAGAACAGAAAGTTTGGAGAACAGAAAGGTTTTGAGAACAGAGGGAACACTGCTCTCGGGATTATCAGATTGTGGGCTCGGGGGCTTGGAAATCCTTTGATTTCCAAGGGCCAGCAAGATAATAGCTGGTTGGTAGGGTGGACACTTCATTTTGGCTTCCTAAGAGGTTATACAACCTGCTACAACTTACGGTTAGCATCAGCATCAGGTAATTTTCTTGATTATTTATTTTATTAAATTATTATGTGGAAACGAACTCTGAAACCTGCTTATACCTTCTTCCTGATTTATGATTTATTACTATGAACATATTCTTATGCAAAAACTACAAGTTGTTGAAGGAAAATATTGATATATTAGTTGTTCTATTAAATGCGAATGTATGATTATTGGAGACAACACAGTATGCTAAACATCATTTAAAAACGTAGAATTTTCTTCAAAAATTTACTCACACATACCTGAATGAATTACTACATGGGAAATTAACTTAGAAATTTACTTAGTGCCCTGCTGTAAAAAAACCAGAGCACTACATAATTTATATGTATTTTTTATTCATTAATTATATAATTCATTTATATAATATATGTTTTTTAATTGATATGGAAACATAAGAATTTATTTAGATTTAACATTTCGTGAAACTGTTAACCACACTAATTAAATCTTAATTATTAATAATCTGTGTTCGTTTTTAAAAGATCATATGTTCAAACAAATACAGATAAGGTTTATATATCTAATTAAACTTTAGTAATCAACTAGCCATGAAAGGAACCCTTGTCCCATAAACAAGGACATTCCATACAACAAATTAATCTTTAATTAAGCTGTGAACTTGTGAAAACAACACAATTCTTAAACAACAAATAATTCTTATTTTATATCAATTATAATTCATTAATAAAACCTAAATGGCGGTTACGATTTAGTGGTGATATACATGTATAACTGTGATATTTATAACTGTGATTTGGTGAATGCGGGACCTTCTGAAGAATTGGAAAGACGACTTTTCCATGTTTGGAATGATACTCTGGTTTCTAATTTCATTTCAAATTTGATTCTACCGTGTTTCTAATTTCATTTCAAATAGACTGCGTGGTCCGAATGTGCAAAATTATTGAATTCAACAATAGAAAATAAGGAGAGTAATTGCATAAGATCTGGAGAAGTCCCTTGTCTCACTTCTAAATGTAATGGTAAAGTTTGTTCTGATGTAAATGATATAAATCCCAACGCCAAATGGAGAGTTTGAATTTGACCGTTGGAAGATAAAACTATTCTTAATTAAAGGTAGTGAAATTCAGGTATCGAAGCATCTCTTTCGAGTTTGAATTCGTGTGACATTTAACGGCTAGTGAAAGATACTCATCTTTATGGCGGTGGTGTGGCTTTGATCATTTGTTTTTTTTTTTTTCGAGCAGAAGCTTTTCTCATTTGTTTTTTTTTTTCCAGCAGAAGCTTTTCTCATTTGCTTTGTCTCATCATTCACTCTATCATGGAGTGTTGTGTGTTTGTTCTGTCTCAGACGTTTGGCAAACGAAGGGAGACGCGAGATATCGAAAAGCCAACAAACATCTTCTGTTGCAGAACGCCCTTTAGATCCATTTCAAAAAAAATGAGCAGCTTCTGCGGTCTCAGCAAACCGGCCAACCTGATGGTAACATAGCTTCTGTTGCAGAACGCCCTTTAGATCCTTTAGTCTCTACTCCTCATTCTTGAATGGCTTCCCATTCCTCAACAATCCCAGATACTGTGATCCCATGAGAGATTTGTAGGGCGTGATGATAGTAGTGCTGAAGGAGGAAACTGTCTGGTTGCGGACATGGGATGATCTCACCATGATCTGAGACAGATAACTGAAATATCAAGACTCGACTCCTGATTTGTGATATGGGATTTTCATTCCACGGGCACCCTCCTACGAAAGCTCTGCAGTTCTCAAAATCTCATGGCGCTGGACGTCCAATGGTTTCACTGGCCACATATTCTTTCTAGCTGCGAAATACCCTCGGCACTGATCGCAGGATGCAGCTGACACCAATGTTTTCTCTCAAAAATTGCTGGGATTCAATTCCAGGTAGGTTCTATTATTATTCCCTCTCAGCAACTCCCTTAGAAGCAATCTCATTCATTTCTGTTAAGCCTTGTAATGATGGTTGGTTTCTGTTCTTCAGCGTTGCGATGAGGGTTGGGTTTCGTTCGGTTCTGTTCTGTTTTTTATTATTTTCTCTGATTTCAAATCCCTGTACAGTTAAGGAAAGAGGGCTTTTAGAGATAGAGTTTCTGTATGTGAGAGCTTTTTTTTGTTTGTAGTTAGGTTTATTGATGGTTTGGCTTTGCCTCCTATTATCTGTGTACATTTACCGATTGTTCTCTTTAACATTGAAAAGAGGAACATATAACTGATCAGCCTTCGCACGTCTTTAGATTATCAATACCTGTCTGAAATGAGATCATCCAGAATTCCTTTTGTGTGACAATATGTGTTTTTGATGGCCTTAATTGCTAATAGAAATTAGGTTAATTAGGTTTATGTTGATAATAATATTTAACAAAATTATAATATTAAAATGAAGTAAACAATCAGAATAAGTTTAGCCTTAAGTTTGTATTTAACAATCCAAAACCCTAACCAGAATACACCCTGCAAAGAGAAAGGAAGTCGAGATTCAAGTATTTGCGCAACCTTAACCATTCAGATTTTGCGTAACCAGTCAAAAGAGATGTTTGTGCGTCGGAACATGTTTTAAGTTTGTTTTTTAATTTTTTAATCGCTGAATTCACGTGGAATAAATGTGTGCAATGGATTCGTGCCTTGTACATACATGATTTATCTAATAACGCCATTTTCTAGAGAGAGTTTCAAATTTTTTTGATGAGATGCTCAAACCGAATGAAGAGCCCATGGATCCATTTAGGGATTCCCGGTTATATTCTGATTTAAGGTTTGCGTTATATTTTGATTTAGGGTTTGGGTTATATTTTGATTTAGGGTTTATTTGTTGCGATAGCTTCTCTTCTCCGCGGGCTAGTTGGCAAAGAACTTTAAGAAATCATTATTTAATATTTATTAATTAAAAAATGGCAAAGATCTTTATGAAATTGAAATTCTGCGTGTTCATTTTTTTTAAGATTTTTGTTTTCCGTTGTTTGGGGTTCTAGTTATTTCAAACTTCTTATGAATACATTTATGTGGATATTGTTTACATTCTAAGTTCGATGCTTTGCAATTAGCATTTCTTAATTGTTTTTTTATGAACACGGTTTTATATTTATATGTTAGGCTTTTTTTCTACTGATTTGTTTTTTTTAAGTTTGACATATTATTGGAATTAAAGTTTTGTTTTCTTAAGTTTGACATGAGATTGGAAATAGAGTAATGATTAAAAATTGGAATGAGATTGGTATTATTTTTTAAATTTATTTTAAAAAATACTTTATTTTTTTGGGGGAGAACTTAGTTTTCTTGAAATCTTTTTATTATATTATTGAAATATATTTAGTTAATGGATAATTGAACTTTGGCTAATTAGTCATGTAATATTTAAGAACATAAATATAATATTTAACAACATAGATTATAAAATATAAATATGAATGAGAAAGGTATTATTTTTTAATTTTTATTTCAAAAGACATTCTATTTTTTAGGGAGAACTTAGTTCTCTTGAAATCTTTTATTATATTATTGGAATTTATTTAGTTAATGGATAATTGAACTTTAGCGAATTAGTTATTTATTTATAGACATGATTTATCTAATAATGCCATTTTCTAATAATTGTATAGAAATGATTTATCTATTATGATTTAGGGTTTATTTGTTGCGAGGGCTAGTTGGCAAAGATCTTTAAGAAATCATTATTTAATATTTATTAATTAAAAAATGGCAAAGATCTTTATGAAATTGAAATTCTACGTGTTCATTTTTTTAAGATTTTTGTTTTCGGGTGTTTCGGCCTCTAGTTATTTCAAACTTCTTATGAATACATTTATGTGGATGTTGTTTACATTTTAAGTTCGGTGCTTTGCAACTAGCATTTCCTAATGGTTTTTTTTATGAACACAGTTTTATATGTATGTGTTAGGTTTTTTTTCTACCGTTCATCTCAAGATTTTTTTTTTTTAAGTTTGACATATTATTGGAATTAGAGTTTTTTTTATAAAGTTTGACATAGGATTGGAAATAGAGTAATGATTAGAAATTAGAATGAGATTGGTATTATTTTTTAATTTTATTTTAAAAAATACTTTATCTTTTTGGAGAGAACTTAGTTCTATTGAATTTTTTTTATTATATTATTGGAGTATATTTAGTTCATGGATAATTGAACTTTGGTTAATTAGTAATGTAATATTTAGGAACATAATTGTAATATTTAACAAGATGGATTATTAAATATAAATATGAATGAGAGTGGTATTATTTTTTAATTTTATTTAAAAAGACATTCTATTTTTGGGGGGAGAACTTAGTTCTCTTGAAATCTTTTATTATATTATTGGAATTTATTTAGTTAATGGATAATTGAACTTTGACAAATTAGTTACTTATTTATAGATGTAATATTTAGCAACATGGATTGTAAAATATAAATATGAATGAGATTGGTATTATTTTTTAATTTTTATCTAAAAAGACATTCTATTTTTGGGGGAGAACTTAGTTCTCTTGAAATCTTTTTATTATATTATTGGAATTTATTTAGTTAATGGATAATTGAACTTTGGCTCGTTACTTATTTATAGATGTAATATTTAGCAACATGGATTGTAAAATATAAATATGTAGTGGGAAGAGGAGTGGTAGGAATTTGGAGGAGGAGGGGGGTGAGGTGGAGGAGGGAGAGGGAGTGGGAGGAGGAGAAGGAAGGGGGTAGAGGGAGTGGGAGGAGGAGGAGTGGGAAAGAGGGGTAGAATGGGAGTGGAGGGGAGGGGAGAAGAGGGGGATGAGGTCAATGAGTGGGAGGTGGAGGACGAGGAGGAAGTACGAGTGGGAGGGGGACGTGAGGAGAGGGGGAGGAGGAGTGGGTGGGAGGGGGAGAGTGGGAGTGTAGGAGGTGGAGAGGGAGGAGAAAAATGGATGAAAGGGGAGGGGGGTGAGCTGGAAGGGGGAGTGGGAGTGAGAGAGGGAGGGAGGAGGAAGAGGAGGAAGAGGAGGAAGAGGGAGATGGAGGGGGAGTGGAAGGGGTAGGAGGGGGTGAGTAGTGGTGGAGGGGAGGGAAGAGGAGGGGGATGATGGCAATGAGGGGGAAGGGGGGGAGGAGGGGGGACAGGGGAGAGGGAATGGGAGGAGGAGGAGGGAGAGGGGGGGAGGAGGAGGAGGGAGGAGGATGGAGGGGGGGGGGGAGATGGGAGGGGAGGGCGGTGAGTTGGAGGGGGATGGTGAGTGGGAGGGGGATCAAGAGTGGGAGGAGGGAGAGGGGAGGGGAGGGGAGCGGTGGAGGGTGGACGAAGATGGAATGGGAGGGGAGAGGAAGGGATTAGAGAAGGGGTTGAGGTGGATGTGGGAGCAGGGGGTGGGGGAGGGGAGGGGATGAGGGTGGAGGGGGAGGGGATCAGAGAGAGGGGGGGAAGGGATAGCTGAGCAGGGTGGAGATGGAGGGTGTAGGGGTATGAGAGTGGGATGGGATGTGAGGGGAGGTTGGCGGGGTTGAGGTGGAGGGGTATGAGAGGGAGAAGGGGAGTTGGAGGAGGTGGGATAGGGATATGGAGAGGGAGTTGGAGGAGTAGGAGGAGGGAGAGGGTAGGGGGAGGGGAGAGGAGAGGGGGAGGAAGTAGAGGGTGGAAAAGGATTGCGGAGGGTGGAGGGAGAGAAATATTGGAGGGAAGGCGAGCGAGGTGAGTTGGAGGGGGGAGGGGGAGGGGAGGGGAGTGGGAAGGTGATTAGGAGTGGGAGGATGAGGACTAGGATGAGGAAGAGGGAGAGGGAGAGGGATTGGGGTGAGAAGGAGGAGAAGCAGGGGTAGAGGGAGTTGGAGGAGGAATTGGGAAGAGGAGAAGGAGGAGGAGGGTGGAGGAGGAGGAGGAGGAGGGAGGGAGTAGGAGGAGGTGGAGTTGTAGGGAAAGGGAGAGAGGGAGTGGAGGAGAGGGATTAGGAGGGGGGTGAGGTAAGAACAAGTGCAATTCCAGCATATTGATTTTTCTTCATCCTCCTTCAGCGATAGTAGCAAGTTATAAACTATATCTATGAGATCAAATAAATCTATCTCATTTATAAACTCCAACCCAACTTACTCCCATGAGTATATATTTAATGCTTAAATAACTGAGACTCACTCAAGAACAAACCCTACTTACATTCAAAATAAACCCTAATTCAGAGTTTGATTACTTGCTCCTTATTATAATTAGTCAATTAATTAAATATATTCTAAAATGTTTGGCCATGGAGAGCCATTTGTAGGTCATGCTTAAGCTTCGGTGCTACCATGATAGGGTTTGAAATTTTTACTGTGTAGTAGGAAGAAACCCTACAAAGCAAACAATAAAAAAATTGATGAATTTGGCTCTAGAATAATCTTTCGCTAATGTGCAAGCAGGAATTCCTCCTAGAAGACTAATACGTAGACATAAATGAGGATTCAAGAACATAATGGGTCTTCATTGGGTATGAGTATCTCATCATAAAATTTTGAAAATGTATCTCTAGAAAATGTCATTACACCCCATCCCCATAATGCAGTAAAAACATAGAGTAGATAGGAAATGCCCTCTTTCCTTAAATGTATAGGTGGTTGAAATCAGAAATCACAGAAAATAATAAAAAATAGAACCTAACCAAACAAAACCCAACCCTCATCGCAACGGTCAAGAACTGAAACCAACCCTCATTACAACTCCCAAGAGATTAACAAAAATGAATGAACTGAAACCAACCCTCATTACAACTCCCAAGAAATTAACAAAAATGAATGAGATTGCTTCTAAGAAACTTGCAGAGAGGGAATAATAATAGAATCTACCTGGAATTGAATCCTCACAATTTTTGAGATAAAACATTGGAATCAGTTGCATCCTCAATTCCCCTTGAGATCGTTTTCCTCCATTCAAGTTCATCAAATAGCTGAACCATTTCCCTGGATGTCCAGCGCTTTCGTAGCAGGGTGCCCATGGAGTTTAGCTTTCATAGAAGGGTTCCCGTGGAGATTAGATTTGTTCGGACCCATGAGCTATTTATTTACAGACAGAAGAAAGGGATACTGGACAAATGCACAGACACAACACTCCGTGATAGAGTGAACAACGGGACAATGGAAAGCAGAAAAGCCACCGTCACTGTGATAGAGTGAACAATGAGACAATGGAAAGCATAAAAGCCACCACCAAAAAGGTAGTTAAATTTCACTAGCCGTTAGATTGTGAGACGTATTCAAACTCAAAAGAGATACTTGAATATTAGAATTTCTCTACCATTGATTGAAGCTCATCCAACGTATTCAAACTCAAAAGAGATACTTGGATATTTGAATTTCTCTACCGTTGATTCAGGATCATCCAACCATGAAGATTAAGAATATTCTTATCTTTCAACGGTCAAATTTCAACTCTCTAGAAAAACAATATCTCGGTTAGAGTGTGTTCCAGCACCACCACTATGACATATCAATTCTGTAGATATATCAATTCTATAGATAGCTTGTGTCTTGTCATTATCCATTTGATCATTAATTACTGTCCGGCTCCATTAACTACCATTAATTACTGTTAGGAGTCCATGCACACCACAAACAATAGGATTTATCTGAAATTTTTTTTACCACTTGCGGCTTAAGTGAATTATACATGTCAATTTCAATTAATGTAAAATAAGAAATACAAATTTTAAAAATACATAAATAATTTTTATTTTTTAAAAGAGTCTAACTAGGAATTCAAAATTTCAAAGTTAGATAGTTATAACGAGAGTTAGAAAGTTATATTCAAAATCATACCAAAAAAATCAATCAATTTTTTTTTCCATTAATCTAACTTTTAGACTATAATTTTTTAACATCTTTACTCTTAATATATATATATATATAATTCTCCTCAATAATATATCCTTAAGTAGATTGAAAATAATCTTAAAAAATAATTCATTCTATATTTTTCAATAAACTCATTATTAAAATAGTGTTTTGAAATAACCTTCATTCATTTATTATCAATATATAATTATTTAAATTATTATATAACATATATAAATGGTATATTAATTTTAAATTAAAATTTTGAATTATATACCTTTTAAAATATTTATTAAATAATTAAATATTAGTATTAAAAAATTACTTATTTATCGTTTAATCATTATTTTAACTTAAATCTTTATAAACTTGAATAATCATAATATGTTGCATTGATTAATACATTCCTACTTAAATGTACGTCGCCCCTTATTTATCCATCCACTCTTCTTCCAATGCACTCTCCCACCTACCCCACACCTTCTATCCTCTCCTCCTCCCACCTTCCCCGCACCGTCTATCCTATCCTCCTCCTTTTCCTAGCACCTCTCCCTCCACTCCTCCCTTAACCACTTTTTCATGCTCCATCCTTTGCACAAAATATGAACCTAGCTACAAACATTCATTTTTGTCTATTGAACTTAATCCTACAAGCATCCATGCACTCAAATAACCCATATGAGACCATTAATGATAATGACCATTATAAAAAATGAACCCACTAGTGATGCTATCAAATTATATCAAGCTAATAAATTAAGATGATATTCTTTAAAAATGTGAACCATAATTAAAAAGGGGAGTAAGTATCATGAAGTTAAGACTTTGTATTAAAGTAAATAAATTTTGACCACGTGAAATAACAAGTAAACCATATGAAACATTGTAAAGTACAAAAACAATGGCTTGTTAAAGGTGAACACAAACTAAAAATACTTTAGTATAAGAAAACCCAAGGCACTAGGTTATAATAAAGTCTCTATATGCAATGATTGAGATGTTTTAAAAAAACATCATTATCAATCAAACTCAATTTTAAATCAACAAAAGAGTGTAAGAGGAAATATGATGAAAAGTCAGGAGATATCGAAAGGTTCAAACTAAGACTATACTCCCTTAATCAAAGCCTTACTTTCTACCCCGACATCACTTAGAAACATAAATGTATGGCGAGAATACTTGAGACTTGAATTCAAGGAGAAAAGTGATCCCTCAGTTTTAAAGCATATGCACGATTCCCTTGAGAAGGACCAAATGATGATTTCTTTGCTTAAAGATATTACATTAATTTGGTTCCAATTAATTGAAATAAAGAGTTGCACTTTTATCTAACCTAAGAATTAATTAAAGAAATATTATTATCTAGATATATGTTGAATGAGTCCACATATTTGTGAATAAGTTCTTTCCATGTGGTAATGAAAAATGGAAAACCTATTGGTGTATATGAAGTAAAATTTATGGAGTTGATGGTACATTGTGGAATTGTGAGAAGAATAAATATTTGTATATGGACTTTTTCTTTGAGTTAGAACAAAATTTCATATGTCACAACATTCCATATTAGCAAATACCATCAAATTATCCCAATGGCTCAATAGATGGTTGATTTAGGGATATGAGGTGAGTCATCTAGGAAAGGAAAATCTCCTTTTCATGCCTCCTGCAAGGGAAATATTAACATAATTAGAGCCATGTGGTTTGGAATTCATTAGAGATGGTCATCTTGCTCCCATGTTTCTAATGGAAACTTAATGATTTACTTAGTTGGCCAAGGAACTTAGAATTATTCAAGGGGTGTGTTTGGTAGAGGTTATAGCTGGAGGAACTAAGGATTCCTTTCTAGTAGAAAGAAAAGTTAGTCAAGGAGGTCTCGATGGGTCTAGTATTGGACTTGTGGGGGACCACACCTTCATATAAATTGTCCAAAATTTTGGAATAGATTGGACAATGTGATGGACAATATAAATCCAACTAGTCTCAAGGTAAGCATCGCGTTGAAGAACCATTAGGTTGATCATTTGGCCACTATTATGGAATCATCTTTTATCTATTTCTATCTTGTTTTATACTAACGATACCTATAGATTTATTTCTCCCTCATATTTAAGTAGATGTTGTTTGGAAACCTATAAGGATGATTCATTCAACTATGGAGGAATATAATCTAGGGTGAAGCAATGAAACGGTCCTATTGTTTAAAATTGTATGGTGGATATAGGATCTTGTGTAATCTATATGTACCTTTATAGAATACCCTTAGGAACCTATTAATTGATAGTAGGTATATATTTAGGCTAGAAACCCAACAAAAAATCTTTGATTGTTTCCATAAAAGATTCAGTGTGGAAATGGAGAAGGAGAATTGGTAAAGATTCAATGAAGCAAACACCAAGTTTATATTCATTTTATTTTAGAAATTAATGTAAGGAACTGTTTAAGGAAATGATGTAATATTTATGATATTGAAGTTGTTGATGAGAGCATTAATCCTACCCAAAACCCAACATGTTATTGTCAAAATGAATGGATGTCTTTTTCCTTCAAAACTACCTAAACTACCTCTTGTTAGATAGATTAACTAATACCCTTAAAAAAAGAGAAAAAAACTATATCCAAGACCCCTATTGAATGGAAATTCCAAATCTTAATGGACTTGGTATCCAACTTAAGAAATTATTGATCTTGTAATGATTCGACTAAGTGTATCCCCTTGGGGTGAACCAATCATTTTTATCAAGAAGAAAGTTTGGAGTCTGGATATACATTGATTATAAATACTTGAACTAAGAAACAATAAACAATAGGTCTTCAATTCCTCAAATTGATCATCTATTTGACCAGTTAAAAAGAGATTCAATGTTCTCTATAACTCACTTGTGTTTTGGGTATCACCAATTCATGACCAAGAAGGAAGATATTGATAAAAATTTATTTCAAACTTGATTTGGTAATTATGAGTTCATGGTAGTACCTTTTGGTTAGCCAAATAATCTTAAATGGATCATTATATAATTTTTCATCTAATTTGGTACTTTTTGGGTGGATAAAATGGAGGTATTGTCTGATAGGGTCTGTTTTATAGGTAGGTCCCCTATTGTTGATTTCAGATCCATAACCTTATAGAGCCCATTTGAGGCCTTAAATTACCATTTTTGGGGTGAAAAATTCATTACCGTATCTTCCATCCTCACAATAAGTTTTTTTGATGCACATTAAAATATTTCCATTGATACAAAAATCACCTCAATCGAAGTTCATATGCAAAACTCACACATCCCACAAGTGGAACTATCTTGTTAAAAACCATGGTATCAAGTGGATGCCCCATTAGTTTCCATTAATCACACATGTATACCTATAAAAACATTCTAGGGGGTGTGAAACCCTAGGGTTAATTGGGGGTTGAGGCATGCAAAAACCCTATACCTAATCCTAAATGACTATCTCATTATGTGTAATACTTGGTCATTAGGAGAAGAAGGAGTTATGTTCATTTTGTATTGTTATTGTTCCATATTTGAGTGGATAATTTGTAAGTGGGATTTTTTTGTATAATATAAGAAGCATATGATCCTATAAAAACCATACTATCCATAGTGTCAAAGGAAAATCCATAGTGATTGCCCCTTCTTTGGCCTCACCTTCTAGTTGGGTTTTCCTATATTGATTTTTTCTAGGGTACATATTGTTTTCATTGTGTGGATGGTATATTATTTGATTACTTCTTTCATTTGAGTTCTATTTTATTTAAACACTAAACTAGTATATTAAATCTACAATCAAAAGTAAAAAACTACATAATAAGATATTATAAAATATTAGAAGATATGTTATGATAAATTGTTTCTAGTAGAATATCCACAATAGCTAAAAGATAACCAACAATCCTACCACATCCATGAATCTAATGAATATTGTCTTTCACAAATATTTGGACCTCCTTATGAAAGTTTTTCTTGATGATATCGTCATCTATTATTACAATGAAAGAGAACATGATGAACACTTGAAACTTGCTCTTCAATGTATTTGTGAGCACAAGTTCTATGGGAAAATGTCCAAATGCACCTTATTTTAGAAGAAGAAAAAATCATTATCTAGGACGTGTGATCACATGGGAAGGTATAGGTTTAAATCCAAGTAAGATTCAATCATTAATGGAATGGAAAACACCAAAAAACTCTTAGGAGGTGCAAAATTTATGGAGATAGAAAGATATTACAACATATTTATTGAAGGATTTTCAAAAATCAGCAACCTTATTACCTTTCCCTAGTGGAAAGGAAAAATATTTGAGTGGACAAGATGAATGTGAGTCCATGTTTCTAGAGATAATAAAAATTATTAACTATTTTCCATGTTCATATGGTGCCTTACATAAATAAATATTCCTTAGTTTGTAAAAACAAATCTAAACCATGCATGGATGTAGTACTAATGTAGCAATAAGGTATTATAGTCTATGCACTTCAAAAACTTAAGAATAATGAAAGAAACTAACCCAATCATTACTAAGAGTTAGAAATGGTTGTAATGGCACTAAATATATGGAGTATGTATCTAATAGAAATAAAAATCAAATAGAGGATTTATCATAATAGTATTGAAAATATCTTCACTCAAATATACCTCAATGCTTATAAGCAATGTTGGAATGAGTTGTTTAATGAATATGATTGTGTGATTTCCTATATAAAGGGAAGGAATATAAAGTAGTAGATGCATCAAGTAAAAAACCTATATTACACTCAATGGTGTCCTTAAAGGTAGATCTAAAATATTTGGTCTTAATTCACCTTTACGAAGATCATTGGTACAAACAAATAATCTCTATTTTGGAAAATGGGAATACCTTGGAGGATAAATATAAAGGTTACTAGATATACTCAAATCGAATATTTCAATACTTGGAGTTGGTCCTCCCACACCAACAAATTTACCCCCTCCCCCCTCCTAGAGGAATGCCTCTATTTGTTAGAATTGCAGATGTCAAGCTCGATTAGTATCAGTTGTTGCAGTAACTAGCGCAACTACAACTAGAGGAGGGAGAAGTCCCATATCTGAAACCCCCAAACATCATCAAACAATTATTATCTCACATGTATATGATAGTCAAAGCATACATGAAATTCACAAAAGAGTAAAGTATGAGAAGGATGTGATAAGATTTACCGACCCATTGATCCCCAATTATCACAAGGAAAACATGGAGGGAGATTGTTATCTCCACATAAGTCTATCCCTTCTAAGAGTAATGGTCTATAGGTCTTCCCTTCTATGTCCACATGACTAGGTAGTTCATGGTGAACACTTGGCCCACTTAGACACCACTAGCATAGTGCATCACCATGCCCAAAATACCATGTGAGGATACCGCAACCCTAGAATAAGAACAATGATGGGAATCCTTAGTGAAAAGAATCACTCAAAGAAGAAGGATCATAAGATTGATCCATAACGAAACTATCCATGCCCCTCCAAACATCACTTAAATAACTAAACATGCATGTTGAAAACCAATTTTTTTCCCTTGGAAACCCCCATCCTATCACTCAGGACCTTCTCCATAAGGATAATATATCATCCATAAATCCAATGGATAGCCATAACCCCCAAAACACTAACTACTATGGTCTCCACCATGTGCATTGTTAGATCTAGTATATGTGAAATAAGGATGCCTCCATCCTTTCTTCATAAGGGCTTTCCTTGTAGGACTAAGAAATCAAGCATTCAAGGGTTTGTTTCCTGCTCAGTGATGGATGGGTCTCCTCTTGAATCTCCTAAATTGATAAAAAGGCGAGAAATTAAATGTCAAAATGTCCGAGAGTGTTTCTCTCACTTTCCAAAAAAAATCAATCTAGTTGGGGACTCCATAAGCCTATCACCTCTTATAGGATCTGATCACTAGACCTCATCATAGGATAGTTCCAATACTTTAGCAAGCCTACTTATCATAGCTTTTATCAAACATGTGGTTGCCAAGCCACCTCATCCCATAGGGTATTGAAATGGTACTCTCACCACTCAATAGCCATGTCCACAATGTGTACTATAGAACCAATCAAGCAAAATATAAGTTTGTATCCCATAATAAACTTATTTAATCTAAAAAACCAAGCAAAACAACAACTGCATGTTTTATTTCCCAAAAAATCACATGACCCATAAGATGCATAACCTGCATAGGTATAACATTCAAAAACTATCACTACCATTCGCCATTTTTTAATAAATGGTGCATGTGAAAAAAGTGTGGCCACATACACCTAGTTTTTACATGGGGTGCAACCCTCTCCAATAGAATTCTGTACATATTTCTTGAGTAAAATATATAAAACACAACCACAGTATTGTGTGATTGTTAGAATATATAGTCATTTGGATTCACTATATGAGGATATGACTACACACCTCACATGGTGCATGACTATCACATTATTCTACATAGAAAATCCTTTTTATGTATATTTTGAGCATTAATTCAATATGATCTAGGATCTTATATGAGAGAATAATATGTACAACATATCAATCACAAGAGACAATAGACACAGAGTTTCCTTGGGGAAAACCAATAAGGTGAAAAACCCCAATAACTTCCTCAGAGATAGATAGAGCAATGATAGAAAACCTAAGCATAAGAGATAGTCTCCTAGTAGCTTCTCCTCCTCCACTTGTGCGCCACTCTCACTTGAGAGAATGAGTGAGTAAGTGAATGATCAAATAGAATGCCACCCGCACTCTATTTATACTTGACTTGACTTGCCTAACAAACTAGCAGGGCCGACTTCTCTATGAGAGTCTAACCACCCATGGTAACTCATGTCAGGGCTGACCCCACACTTGGTGGTCTAATAACCCATCACATGGAAGTTGCGAAACTTGCGACACTTGTCAATACAAATGATGACAATTATGTATAGAGGAATAATACCATCTCTATAGGAGTACAATATAGATATATGAAATAGATTCCCAAGTTACAAATACATCAACACTCCCTCTAAACTAGGAAGGTATTTCTCGACACAGATCTGCTAGCACAAGTCTTCTTCTCCGGATCATCATCATCCAATCATCGCGATTGTCACTGTTGCTGCTATCTCAATCAATCTCTAATATAGTGGTCATAGGAAGTTATATAGAGCCAGCCCTTTTTCATGCTGGATGTAGGCCTAGCCTCCATGTAGGTATTCATCATCTCTACGAGTAAGCCATCAAGTAGGTACACCTCAGGATTGATTACATTGCCTCTGTAAAACCTACAAGATCTCTCAGGACTTATCATATGCCATTTCAAAACCTGCAAGAGCATCTTCGGACTAATTATATGCCTCTGCAAAACCTGTGTACCCTACTGCCACATCAACATCTTCAGATCACCTCAATCTCCACAGAGCACAACCCAGATGCAAACAACACAACACTTACACTCACCGGCATGGGAAGACACGCCTCAACCATCCATGAAAGGCTCCACCCTTATATCTATGCCATGGGAAGACACACCTCAACCATGAAAGAATGGCACTACACTTATATCCATAGCCATGGGAAGGCACACCTCAACCATGCTAGGAATGGAACTGCACTTATATCGCATCTATGGGAAGACAAACCTAAACCATGCTTGAATGGCACATCTCTTACATCAATGACCATGGGAAGACACACCTCAACCATGTCGAAATGGCCCCAGCCCTTATATCTACACCATGGGAGGACACACCTACCACCATGTGAGAATGGATAATGTGCATCTGTGTCTCTGGACTCATCACTTCCCTTTGGAAGGAATCTCGTTCTGAAGTACACCAACTATCTCTCTGAAGTACTCAAACTTCACTCTGGCCAACGACCTAGTAAACACATTGGCTATCTGCTCGTCCGTCACAACATACAGGAGCTTCACTGCTCCTCTCTACACCATATCCCTGATATAGTGGAACTTGATCTGAATGTGCTTCGAATTGTCATGGAACACTGGGTTCTCTGACAACTTCACATAACTCTGGTTGTCGCAATATATACAACTAGCACTCAACTAGAGATCAAACAAATTAGACAGTAGCTTCCTAATCCATACTGCCTCACAGCTAGCTGAACAACCTACAACATACTCTGCATCAGCTATACACAGTGCGCCAAAGAACTACTTCCTACTAAACTAAGAGATTGTACCGGATCCCATACTGAAGTAGCACCCCAAAGTGCTTTTCCGATCAATGGCACTGCCTGCCCAATCCAAATCAACATAACCCTCCAGGCTAAACTTTTGATTCACATCATACTTGATCCCATAGTCAACTGTACCCTTCAGGTACCTTAGAATATGCTTTGCAGCTATCAGGTGAACATGTCTCAGAAATGTCAGATACTGGATTAAGGTTTTCATCGCAAAGCAAATGTTTGGTCTTGTATTCATCACGTACATTAAGGACCCAATCATCTGACGATACATTGTGGAATCAACCGGCTCAGATGAAGCATCACACAGAAGTTTCAGGTTTGATGCCATAAGTGTGCCATGACCTTGCAGTCCATCATCCCAAACCGCTTCAAGAACTCTACTGCATACTTCCCGTGTCCAAGGAAGATTCCATTTGTACTTTGCCACACCTCCATACCTAGAAAGTAGTGCATCATCCCCAAGTCCTTCATCTCAAAATCAGCAGCAAACTTTCTCTTCATGTCGGAAATCAACCCATCCTCACCTGTCACAAATAGGTTATCCACATACAATAGTAGTATCACTAGATGGCCTTCCTCAACCTTGTAGTAAAGGTTGGAATCTGCTTTACTCTTAGTAAAGCCCCAAACTAGATAGGAAGCTGTCTATCTTGTTGTTCTAGGTCCTGGGTTCCTGTTTCAAACCATACAGGGATTTCTTCAGTCTGCACACATGAATCCCTCGGTCATGTGTCTCAAACCCGAGTGGCTACTCCACATACACTTGGTCTTCAACTACACTATTCAAGAAGGCTATCTTGACATCCATATGGTGTATCTTTCATTTCATCACTGCAGCCAGAGCAAGTACTAATCTAATGGAAGTGTATCTGGCTACAAAAGCAAAATTCTCTTCATAGTCTATCCCTTCCTTCTGGGAGAAGCCATGAGCTACGAACCTTGCTTTATATTTCTCTATGCTACCATCTGCAGCATGCTTGATCTTATAGATCCACTTGGATGTAACAACAGAATTCCCTTCAGGTCTTAGGACCACATCCCAAACATCATTCTTCATGATCGACTGGTATTCCTTGATCATGGAATCCTTCCATTACTATATCCCAGATCCTGGGAACTTCATATTCTTCAATATCTTCAATAGATGGCTTCATTGTTGGAACAAATGTTGTAGTCCTTCTTTTGTAGGTGATTGTACACAATCTTTCCTACAAGTCAAATTCAATTGCATGATTAGAAACTTCTCATAGTTTTCATAAAAAAATATTATGCATACAAACATATGTCATACAGTCATGCAATTATCTAAGCCAATGCTTCAATACAACATTTATCCATATTCTGTAACTTTATAGATGCCTTCCATCTCTACCAGAACATTTGTTAAAATTGTGCACAACTCCCAACATGTCAGCAAGGAGGTTTCACTCTAGATAAGTAGCAATGGGATGTTGTATAGTACCATAAGCCACTTACCAATTACTATATTAGTAATATCTTGTTCATCAATGCAACTATTCTAATATGCATAACACACAACCTAAGTTTATGAACATAATTATATACATCATTGAACAATATTTATTTAAACAATCAAATATACAAGAAATGACAATTCAAATACTTATCTTCATTTGTTGTTGGGTGGACTCCATCGCAATCTTGCAAAAATGACTGGAGTGTGCTCCCTCTTGATATTTGCTTCCTAGATTACTTGTCCTTGAACTTATATCCATCCTTGACCATTATGCATGCTTAAGTGTGCACTAATGTCATCATTCTGTCATCCTCAAGATCTCATACACAATCATACATTCATTAGTATAATCTCAGTACTATCAAAACAAAATAATCTTAAACATGTATAGTCATGATTATTTCAAACACAGATAATAAGCAATAGTATTCAAGGTTTTAGGGAAGACTTCTTTTACTCATGCATATTCTTATTTGACCATAGGACTCTTCTGGTTAGTCATATCATCAATCAAGGTAAGGGACATAATATGCATAAACCCTTGATTACTTAAATTTCTAAATTCATAAATAATCATTATCAATCATACAAAAGCATAAGATCATAAGACAAGGTCAGATTCTAACTTGATATAAGAAAAGCATACCTAGTTATCATATTTTCTACTTATGTCTAGCAATGTTTTCTTGTTCTCTTCAATGACTTGCATAACTCATAAGTTAATTATTGTAGAACCAAAATATACATACCTCGTAAGTAGATCTTCTATGTGATCCATGAATATGGATGAGTCTTTGTCTTCATGTCACCATGGTCTTTATATAGAACTTGATTTGTACCTTTCATGTTAGTGGATAACATTATCCTCATACAATACCACATTGCATTAGTACAATCACAAGTGTCATAACCCTAATCAATGAATTTCTACTATCATGCATTCATTCTTTTACTAGGGTGATAAGACAGGTCTAAAGTTAATCAAGATTGTTACTAAACTCAATAATCATGAAAACACATCATAAAATTAATCATGAACATACTTGTAAGTCATACCTGTCATATTGCTTGTAGTACTTGTTGTTGTTATTTTTCTTCTTAGGACAATCTGAGGAAAAAACATCTCAGATCTTTCTTATCTCGATGATGATGGTGGTGTGAAGATTTCATGTTATGAGATGGCTCCTTCTTGAACTTACTCTTCTTGGTATGTGATGTGAGAGCTTGATCTTCATTTTTCTTCTCTGGCCACAGCCTAGCTTCTTCTTGTGAATATTCCTCCCATAGTCTACTAAAAGAGATCAATTTCTTTCTTGCACGGATTCCTTGGATGCAAGAGTCCCACGACCTAGGTAGGCCATTCAAAGTGGTCATGGAAAATTCTCCATTCTCCACCACTTCATCCACAGCTTCAAGTTGTTCCTTGATTTGAGAGACCTTAGTAAAGTAGGATTGAATGGTCTCTCCATTATGAAGCATTACCCCTTTCAATTGGTTCCGCGGAGTCATCTTTTGATTTATGTTCTTTCCTTCAAACAACTTAATCAAGGAGTCAAACATCTCCTTAGGTCTCTTTAGGGAAGACACATGGGGTATGAGATGGTCCTTTAATGATTCTCTTAGCCTTGACCAAGTTCTTCTTGTGTAAGGCCTTAGCCTCTTCTCCCTCCCGGACTGGAACCTCTTTACTTATGTAAGTGTCCAACTCATTCTCTTCTAGGATTAACCCAATCCTATACTTGCATGCTTGGAAGTTATCAGCCCCTTCAAGTTTATCGTCAAGCTTGGTTTGGTGAGACATATTAAGAAGTACTTCAAATGAAAATAGAAAGTTATTAGGTCTTACAACTTGATTTGCTGAAAATTGGATCTCGAGCTCAAATAGGGTTTGTGAGAGAAACCCTAAAAATTCAAACTTTGAATTTCAAACTTCTTAAACAATAGAAAGATGTGACTTGCTGAGCTGGTCAAGATGATTTACTCCAATTTTGAAAACTGCAAAATTTGACCCCTCAAAATTGCCTTTGAAACTTCCGGATTCACTAGAGAGGACCCCAAGTAGGGTTTGATTTTCCCGGAGCTTCACACAACCAAAAAGTTTGATCTTGGTCTCTAAACTTCGATTTTTTAGAGGAGCTTCCAGCCATAGTCTCAGATTTCAAAAATTCCAACTTTTGCAAAAACCCTAATTTTTGGATTCACTAGATAGGACCCCAAACTAGGGTTTTATTTTCTTGAAGTTTCACCCAACCAAAAATTTCAATACAAAGCTCTAAACTTTGATTTTTCTATGGAGCATCCAGCCATGGATTCAGATTCCAAAAATTCCAATTTTCTTTGAAACCCTAATTTTTAGGTCAAAAAATTAAAATGCTCATAATTGAATTATGTCTCGACAGAAAGATGCACCTTTGCTAGGAGAGTCAATCTAGCCTCCTTCCTTTGAATATCTATGGAGAGAAACCTAAAAAACAAGAATCCCTAGCTTCCACAGCTGCATAGTCTCTTCTTCTCATGTTAGCTCTAATACCATGTTAGATTTTGAGCATTAATTCAATATGATCTAGGATCTTATCTGAGAGAATAACATGTACAACATATCAATCACAAGAGACAATAGACACAGAGTTTCCTTGGGGAAAACCAATAAGGTGAAAAACCCCAATAACTTCCTTAGAGATAGATAAAGCAATGATACAAAACCTAAGCATAAGAGATAGTCTCCTAGTAGCTTCTCCTCCTCCACTTGTGCACCACTCTCACATGAGAGAATGAGTGAGTAAGTGAATGATCAAATAGAGTGCCTCTCGTACTTTATTTATACTTGACTTGACTTTCCTAATAAACTAGTAGGATGAACTTCTCTACAAGTGTCTAACAACCCATGGTAACTCATGTTAGGGCCGACCCCACACTTGGTGGTCTAATAACCCATCACATGCAAGTTGCGACACTTACGACACTTGTCAATACAAATGACGACACTTCCGTATAGAAGAATAATACCATCTCTATAGGAGTACAATATACATATATGAAATACATTCCGAAGTTACAAATACAACAACATTTTAGACCTGCACAATTGCACAAAAAATACTTGAGTTATTCCATAAAACTACTAAGGGACCCTAAACAAAAAAAGTGACAAAAATGAATAGTAGGTGAATATGTCTTACCTAGAACTTGTAGATTAAAAATCACCAATCTAATTGGGTAGATTTCTAAAAAATAGGTTTTGACAATCATAACTTGAATCGTAAAAAATATTTTTGAAAAGTGGGCCCCACCTCTATTTATATTCATTTGGATCCAAATTTAACCAACTCATTTAGGAGATCCATGGCTTCATTTGAAAAATCATAAGCACAACCACATGAAGTCTTGTGAGCTATTCATCGTGGTAACATTAATTTCATTCCCCACATAATTTCCCTTTTTTTTACCATAACCTCAGGAATTGCCACCCATTTTTGTTCCATATGCACCATTGAAATTGTTATCACGTACATTATTATGCTGTAGAATTTGATTTATGTGTGTAGTATTTTGGTTGAAAAGATTTAATTTCCCACTCATTGGACCACAATTTCCTTATTAAGTAATGACTCAATCTATGTTGTAGTCGACATATTTTCAAAGATGACACACTTTATTCCGTGTCAAAAGACAAGTGATGCCACAAGCATTGTTGTACAATGCTTCAAGGAGATAGTCAGATTGAACGGGTTTTCAAAGAGTATAACGTCGGACAGAGATACCAATTTTATGGGTCATTTCTGGAGAAACCTATGGAATAAAATGGACATGAGGTTGCAGTTTAGCTCAACATGTCATCCACAGACAGCTGGACAGATCAAGGTGGCGAACAAAAGTTTGGGAAACCTTCTGAGGTGTTTGATGATCGATAGACCCAAGCAGTGGGAGAAAGTGTTGGCGCAAGTGGAGTTCGCATACAAAAATTTAGTGAATTGGTCAATAGGTATTATCCCATTCCAGATTGTTCAAGTACAAATCCCACATGGAGTGGTAGATTTGGTCGAGTTACCGAGAGAATTCAGAAAAAGTGCCGATGCAGAATCATTCGCAGAGAACATGAAAGAAGTGCATGAAGATGTGCGAAAGCGCATAGAAAAGAGAAACACGGCATAGAAGTTGAGGGCCGATAGGAAGAAGATGCTACAATCATTCAATGAAGGAGACTTAGTCTATGCACATTTGCGGAAGGAGAGATTTCCAACAGGAACCTATAACAAGTTGAAGCTGAAGATGATTGGACCATGTAAAATCTTGAAGACTATTTCGAACAACGCTTATGTGTTGGAGCTGCCGAAATACTTGAGCATTTCACCAATGTTCAACATCTCAGATATGTAGAAGTTTGAGGAAGGTTCAAGCAGCAAAGGTGCAGAGGTGTGAAACATTGACTCGACAGTGAAGATTCTACATCGACACAAAGAGGAAATTACAGAAGTATTAGAAGAATGCGAAGTTGGGCGTACGTGCAGTTCGTGAAAGAAGGAATAATTAGTGCGATGGAGATATGATGAGTTGTAGGAGGCAACATGGATTTCCAAAGAAGAGTTCAGAATACTGATGGAGTAGTCGACTTCTTTTTCACCTGGGGAGTCTGATGTAGGAGCATCGGGGCCTAGGAAGATTGATTGAAGTTGATCAACATGAGGAGTCGTCCAGGGGGATTGCTGATGACCACTGGTGTGAAATGAAGATTGGCTGTCGAAGTCAATAAGTAAAGTAGAATCTGTCGAGGTGCGTCGACAAGAGGAGAAGTTCGAGAGTCGACATGTTCAAGGTCGACGTATGACAGGGTTACAACGAAGAGGTCGAGTGTTGACATATTGTTGAACAATGAAATCAACAAGTTTTGAGGTGGAAGTCAAGCGAGGAGTAAGGGGCTAATTGGAGAAGCCGAAGACGCGAAAGGAAGCCGACAGGTAAGTTGAAGGATGATGGAAGATAGTATGTTCGAGGTCAGTGATGGGACCGACCACTATCAGGAAGTCAGAAGGACACACAGAAAGTCAAGCAGAGTACTTGGTAGCCATTCGAGGTTTCGAAGGAATTTATGAGAGATTAAGAAGGTGGTTGAAGACGTGTCATATGTCACCGCAGGTGGAGGTTGTGCAGCACGGCCAGGGGATGCTGAAAACTACAAGTTTGCAAGATCGGGAGGTTTCAGCGGATAGAGGAAGAGTGTCTTGAGTATTGGAGTGGAGCTCGGGATGAGCAACATCAATAGAATACAGGTCAAAGAGGATCAAAGGGGAGGACTCACTGAGATCATTCACTCAGGAGTGGATCTATAGATTGGAGAGAACAGTCACACATCAACCGAGAGTACAAGAGATCGGAGCCATAGCTTAGAGTTCCGTAGTGAACCAGGAGAGGGTGAATATCGACACACACAAAGAGCACACCATTACTTTTGTATATTGTAATAGGTTGAGGCTAACATAGTTAGTTGTTTTACATTCCTTGCATTTCTCATTGTATCTGTAATTCAATTGAAGTAATAAAAGCCATCTTCTGGCATCTTGTTTACACCTAGTTCATGTGAACGTGTGTGTGTTGTGTGTTATTGTTAAGAAATAAGGTCTGATCAACCTTACTTACATCACAATCCCTTTGGTCTTGAATGACATATGGTTATACCATGAAAATTTCCTCCTCATAAACATGTAAATTGTCACAATCCAAAACATGATATTTATTAGGTATATGATTCCTAAAAACTCAAACATGAAATACATCATGAATATTTTTCAAATGGGTTGGAAGCATGAGATGATAAACAGTGAATCCTATATTTTTTGAGATTTTAAATGGTTATATGAGTCTATGAGATAGTTTTGTTACTTTTACAAATTTGAAGGAATTTTAGATGGTCTAACTCTGATGAAAATTTCATCATCTTCCTTACAACTTCTCTCACAGAAATCCTTGGTCACCTTACATATACTCTTGATTTATGTTGTTTCATGTTACATATCTTCTAGTATTTTATGTCCCAACACTTCCCAATAATTTGAGAAATACTAATTCATGGAGATTTTTGAAGTTCTCTCATATAAAAAATCATATGGAGACATATGAATGGAACTCTAATAGTCATTTTTGTATGCAAATTCAACAAAGTAAATATACCTTTCCCACTCATTTTACTAATTCATTACATAATCCTTAATATATCCTCCAACAATTGATTTACCCTTTAAATTTAAAAATATTTGTCATGATGATAAGAAGCATTGAAATTTAACTACGTTTTGAATGAGGTTTGAAGGCAAGTCCATAACCTAGAGGTGAAATGAGAGTCTTTATATGAAGTAATTTTTCTAGATATTCCATGTAGCTGTACAATTTATTTAAGAAATACCTCAACTATTGCTACATCATAGGTACTCTTAATATGAATAAAACATGAAATATTGGTTAATAAATCCATAGCCAACATAATATAGTCACACCTTTGCATAATCATGGTTAGACCAATGATAAAATCTAAATATAGAATCTCTCACTTTCTTTCAGAAATGTCATGGAGTTGTATACCTACATGATGATGGTTTTCACCATTGACCTACAAACACTCAAGAAATATATTCACATATTTAATGATATCCTTATTTATTCCTGGTGCACATTGTTCCAAACATCATTCAATTTGGCATACATCTTTTCTACACCGAGATGACTAGTTGAATAAGATACCCATTGAGATGCTAATAACACCAGCCTTTGAAGTTTCCTATTCTTAGGCATATACATCCTTTCAAAGTATTTCAAGATTCCATTTTACTATATCTAGTAAACTTTATATTTAGCATCTATGGTATTCCCATTTTCCAAAATAGATTTTATTTGTTTGTACCAATGATCTTCGTAAAGGTGACTTAATACCTAATATTTTAGATCTAACTTTAAGGAAATCATTGATTGTAATATAGGTTTTTTACTTGATGCATCTATCACTTGATATTCCTTCCCTTTATATAGGAAATCACACTTGATCATATTCATTAAACAACTCATTCCAACATTGTGTAACACCCCCAAAAATAACAAAAATTTAAAACTTTTTCTACGTGACAATATTGCTTATTTAGTGTATGCGGAAATGGAAAAGATACATGATATGTTATCTATTGGCCTAAAATATCATACTTGTTTATTCAATGCGACTAAAAGAAGTTAGCCTAAGTCTTGATGTTATCCAAATCTAGATATGCTGCTACAAAATCTACTGTTGTTGTTTATGAATGAAGAAACATCGTTTGATCAATGTTCTTTTGTTTGATTGATGAAGGGGTCCGTTGGACGCCCTGAGGCTTACTCGGCATTCATGCTAAAACATGCGAATTATGTAATGTGATAGATTACAGGTAAGGGTTTTAACTGCGATAAGTGACCACCTATTTTCAGTAAACATCTATTGATTAAAACTGAAGAGAAAAGTTCTGATCATTCTATCGGTGAGAGAACTGGTTCGAAACTTCAGGTCATTCAAGTTTATAACTATTAGAAAAGGACTATTTATGCAGACAGTACAGTTTAAACAAAAGTTATGAGAAGGTCCTTATCAGTCGTAACTTTGTTTGTACTCAATTGTCTAATTCTTTGGTTTATTTAAATGCTCTAAACTTATGATGTAAATGGCGATATTATCAGAACTCAATTGTAGATGTACACATCCTAAATGATATGTGCGTTGTGTGCCCTATGTGATTCTAAGTGGCCTTATGCATTTATGTGATATTAGGTTCTCAATGCGATACAATACAATTAGGAATATATACAATAAGTGATACTATGCAAAAATGCGATATCAAACAAACTTTATTTGATACTTAGTGAACTTACGATACTATATGTTTGGGGTTATCATATTATGTGAAACCATAGTATAAACAAATCCTATGCAAAGGTATTAATGTGCAAGTAATACAAGTAATATGCAACTAACGTTATACTACGTTATTAGCATAGTAACGTCATGAATTACGATACAATCTACCCAACTAATGTTTATTATGATTAAATTAAATGACATGGTGATAATGTATACAGGTTGGTAGACGAATAATACTCTACCTACAGTATTAAATACTTGGGCCATCGTGGTAATGGGATTCCATAGAGGATTGTACTAACTGTTTGATCATGTGTCCAACGGTGTTTAAGTCTAAACTTAAGCTGAAGTGTTAACTGCTGGTTCACTGGTTGACTAGCTGGCTCCATAGTGGCTCGAACGTGGCAATTGTAATGATTGTAGTGATTAATGTGGTAGGTTGCTTGGAAAATGTGATACCTTTCTATTGATCTTCACCGTTGGATGATAGGAAAATCGAGGGTTTATGTTGAACCCTAACTCCACTATGTAATGCGTTTTTAATGACTACCTTTTTCCTTAGCATTTGGCAATAGTAGCTTTGTGTTTCCCAGCCGACACGCTGAGGGTTTGTAGGTTCTCTATTTGTTGTTTGGAGGTGTTAAGTCTAGGTTTTGAACCCGTGACCTGAAGCAAGTTCTTCAACCGCGTCCATAACAGAGATAATGTATCCTGCATGACGTTCTAGCAACTAGATTTATGTTGGTTCGAGAGCCGAGTCTAAAACTTAAGCATCCAACGGAGTTTGCAATTGAGGATTTGGTTAGGGTTTTCTCTGTGATATCCCTCCTTTATGACCTATGTTGATCTTTATTTTTATTATTTCTTTATATATATATATGTGTGTGTGTATAAAAATAAAGCTAAATCATTTAGGGATGAATGACTAGAGACCAGGAAGGTCAAGTTGTGTCTAGGGTCACCCTAACTTGATGCCATTTAAGTATTGGCAGCTAAACTAAGATTTTACATGCCTACTTACAAGGGACTAGTACTAACTAGTGTTACAGTCTATTTAAAAATACTTTGAAGGTAGAAAAGGATTATATAAATAGAAGTACATGGTATATATTTATATAACTATCTCTTATTAAACCATCTAAGCTAAAATAAAGAGAGCTTATTAAAGTTATGAATCAATGTATGAGATATTAGTATGCCTAGTTATATCATGTAATAGACAAACTATAGAAGTATTCACATACTTAATTATAAATGAATTGGTATGCGATGGAAATAACACTATGATTAACAATAATAAAATGTAGAGTTAGTTGATAACTCCAAAGAAGGACTCGAGAAGTTTTAGGAAGTGGTCGCCATAGTAGAGCTTTAGACCGCCATCGTGAAGCACTCCAAGCCCTACTATCACCCTACATCATAGCTTGAGGATGCACGTTTTCACTACCACTAACTCTAAATGAGTTATGAAGGATAAGGTTCGCTTGATGGTGAGAGTGCCGAGTTCGTAGCTTGACATCTGGCCAAGTATTGCTGTCAGCAGCTCGGTTAGTTGATGCCACTAGTGCACATATTAATATCTGAGAGTTGGGTGAAAGGTAGCGGAGATCCTTAGTAGTTAACAAAAGCTGCATATTGTTGAGAAAGCAGAAGGGGGGGAAGAAAAGCCGCCACCTGGTGGATACTTTTTTTTAGATCGTCCACCTGTTCTTTTAGAGGGGGGATTCCTTGTTTATTTGAGGGGGAAAGAAACACTCACTCGGGGGCTCTCTCTCGGGGAAAAGCAAAGAAATATGGAGATCATTATGATGGAGGAAGGCGATAGGGGAGGATCAAGAGCTCTGCACCTTGTTCGACAGGAGATGCGCTGTCTACTTAAATGTTGGGTTCGTATTCGTAATACATACCTCTGCTTATTGCATGTTGTGAGGTATTCCTTTCATTTGGAATCTCCACTTCTTGAATGCTGGGTTCGAAATTTCATGTTTAAAAGTTTTGCCATATTATATTGCTGGACTGAACTCGTCCTAGTTTTTCTGCTTAGTAGAAGTTTATAGATTTAAAAACTCTGCTTATGCAAGACATCACGGTTGAAATCATAAATTTCTTTGTTGGTTATGATGTGTTTGAAGTCAGTTGAATATCTGTCTAAATTTTGTAAACTGTGCGATAGAGGGCGAGGGCTTTCTTCTATCTTTTTATTTTATTTTATTTTGTTGTGATTCATTGCCAAAATCGTAAAGCTATTGGGAATTCGTCTGGAAACGTTTTTTAAGGTCCCATTCCTTCTGCTTGGAATCGTATTGGTTACTACAAATCATGTCATTGTTTTTATGACGTAAAGATGGGCGATCCTTTTTGTATTTTTGAGTGATTTTCCTCCCATCGATTAGCTGAGTACGGTTAGGGTCAGAACCTTAAAAGGTCAGTAAGAGATTAAAACTCCAAAGCTTGAATTTCAGTGATTAACCTTTGGGTAATATAGGGGCAAGAACTTTGTATAGTTTGTATTTATTATTTTGTTGTACTTTCGTTATGGATCGAAAACTAGCACCAGGGATGGAAATCTTGGTGACTTTAAATGGATTACTTTCATCTCTGGTTTGCATGCTGAATGTTTTACTTCGGAGTAATGCAACTTTACCCAATCCGCCCGGTGGATTGGCTATAGCACTCAATCCTTATACATTGAAACTCCGCGTTAGAAATTTTGTTCTGCCTGGTACAGTCCAATCGAAATTTGAGGTGTTGTGATAACGATATGGGTTTTACCTTGCTAAAGTGAGGATCTGCTAGTTGGCTACCCGATCGGAATGTCATTGTTTTCCTATCTCCATGGTGGAACGCATATTACATTCCGGTTTGTCTGCATATAGTAGTTGGGAAAGGTTCCTTATGTGATTTTTTTTTCTGTACATTGATGGTTTGATAAAATAATCTCTGGAAATCAGATTTGATTTCCTACTTCTTTCATTCGCTTGACAGAAATCGGATTTGATCTGTGCATATTGTAGTTTGACAGAATTTAATTTATGTGATTTTGTACATTGATGTTTGATAAGCAATCTCTGCTTGAGAATCAGATTTGATTCCTGCTTATTTCATTTGCTCGTCAGAAATTGGATTTGATCTCTGCATATAGTAGTTGGCAATACTGAAAACGTCACTCTATATATATTCTTTATTGGAGTGAAAAACGTGTTCCTGAGAGTGGCGGGATCAAATCGTTATTGGCTGTATGTTTAAATTCAATGCTGGATTTAAATTACTCTTTTGAATCTGATGGATCCTCTGCTAGACCAATACTGATCTCAGTTATGAGATCTGTTTTTAATTTATTATTTTGAATTTGACGAATCCTCTACTATTATTACATTAATGGCCACCGAGCCATGAGCTCAGTGCTATTGAGTATTCGTTGTTTTAATTGTTTAATTATTTAATTTGCTACGGTTGAGTCTTATCCAAATCTCCATAAATCGCTTGACAGGTTTTGGCATAGGTTCAATTGTTTATTTGGTTTATTTGGAATCCTCTGCCCTATGGGCGCTAATAGTCACAACCATATCTTACTATAGGATATCTCACCTGATCATTATTCGTCGAATAAAGTTAGTAGATATCAATCAAGGTGTGAGCATTAGTATAAATGATATGTATTCTATATCGCTCTATTTATTTGTATGTTTAGCTATTAAGACTTTCCTCAGTAATTACTCTCCCTTAGGGTTGACTTGCATTTACAGTGTGCCAACTCATTTTATATTATGGGTAGAGTCCATAAATAAATTACCTAAGAGTCTTATAGCTTGTGCTTAGTAATTGTAGGTAGTGTGTGCGTAAGGGCATGACCTCGTATAATGGTTAGAAGTATTAAAAGATCAATTTTATTTATGTATAGTGGAATGGGTAAGCAATAGCGCAATGTTTGGTTTGTATTTATAGTTTGAATGATAGGCTTGGAAAAGCCCATAAGTAGATAATTTTATGTGTATGCTCTTGATGAGAGTGGCAATTAATTATGGCGACAACTGTGTCGCAGGATGTAATCTCTTTCGAGAAGAATATAATTTGATTATTGTTGAGAATGATCTCCCTCTAGAGGAGAAGCTGGAAGAATAGCAACATTGAGTTGCATAATGTATCCCTTGACTTTGAATATTACAAGAATTGACCTTCCTTTGTGGACGTAGCCCAGCCGGGGTGAACCACCTATATCCTTGTCTCGATCATGTGTGTTTAATTTTGGCTTATTGTTTGTCATTTGGGACGTTATGTCAATTACTTATGTGAGAAATTATAAATGTCGCATCGAAATGTACCTGATAAATTGTTAATGTTGTATTTGGATGTATGTGATAAATTACAAGTGTCATGAATTTATCGGTTAATGGCAAGTGTATGCACAAGAATTAATTACATGTTGGCTATTTTCTTATAATGTTTTATTGCGAAGATCTTTAAGGGAAGAAATTTTTAATTTTCACCAAAATACTAACATGCAAATCTTGGAGATGTTACAAATGGTATCAGAGCTGTAAGTTACAGCACTCGGGCCTGATGGGCTCAGCATGAAATAAATAGGTATGAAAATTGACTAATCAAATTGTTCTTTTGTTTTTGGATACATGGGATTTGAATGGACGAGGAGTTAATGTCATCCAGGTTCAAGGGAGTAAAAATAAGTAACTCAACATTTGAAGGAGGGGAAAATGAATCTCCGAGCTCGACTTCAAGTTTCTTCCACCAGAGCACAGGTTGCAAACACTTGGGCTTATTGAGCTCAATTGGAGAAAAACAAATATAAGTTGGTCGAAAAAAAAAAAAAAAAGAGCTACATTCTATAAGCCAAGAATAAGATGTTCACTTCCAAGGAATTGTCAAGAGGCTAGCGACAAAAAGTGCAAGTAAGTACATACGAGTTTACTGAAAAGTTATAATTAGAATATCTATTTGTGAACACTACATAAGTTCATTGAATGATCTCCTATGGATAACACTAGACGATGAATATCTCCTCACCCTTTACAATTAGTTTCATTGAATGACAAGAATGTACTCTTTTAATTAGTTAGACTATTGGGGTTAAGTCCTTATGAAATGGGTAATTGTAAGTAGAGTAAAAGCACGTTTTGGAAATTATCATAGCTATTTCACGGTGAAGTTATAGGCTAAGGAAGTCTCCTAATTTGGTTGACCTTAGATAACTAAGTAAACTTGATTGACCAATAGTCTAGATTTCCAAATATGAAATTTAAATGGGGAGTGTAAGCAACTTAGATCTGTTAAAAGATCCAATAAGTTCAGATCAAAAGTAAGTCTTTATGTTAAAAGGTCCATTCAAGATTTGATAGTTTGGGTCAGTCTTGGGTTTTGAACTATGTAAGAAACGATCAGTTTTCGTTTACATATGAGTTACCTTAAATAAGAAAGTTTATAAATTTATAATGAGGTTGACCCTAGTAGTAAAATCTGTAAAGGTGTATGCTGCAGGAGGAGTCATTGCAAATTTAATAATTCTGGTTATGAGGGAAGCATAATTTTGTGATTTTAAGTGGTTGTTTTATTCCATAAGAAGTATAGTTTGGCTAGACTAGGATGTCTGGTTTCTTTTAAACAAAGATATTAACTTTAATTGGTGTGAAGTTTTCTATGATTAAGAAATTGTGAGATTACAAAGGAGAAAAATGGTTAATAGTCTCCTTGCTAATCAATTTCATTCTAGTATGTAATTGTATAGGATAAGTAATTATGATATGATTTTTGTGACATTGAAGCATGCTCGTACCCTTACATATAAGTGCAACAAAAGTAAAATGGTTATAATGACATATACATGTGAATATTACTCCGTTAATATGAGAATGCATGAGTACCTTTTATATATACCTCTTACTTCAGTAATTTCTACTAAGATAGACGTGGGAAACAATGAGTAATAGTGATACTTTTATTTTTGCTCAATATTTATGATGACTTGCTATTCATGTACAATTATATGTTTTCTCTCAAATTGATTATTTTGTTAACGGATAGATTATTGGAAACCTAGAACCAACATGAAATAAATACAGGTTAGTAGGATGCTGTAATCTTCTGACGTCCTTATGTTGCCACAAGGAATGACTGTTTTATTTATTATGTGTTAAGGAAAACATTGCTGACATGGAATTTGCAGGGTCGATCGGAAGTGACCTTTGAGACAGTAATCGAGGTATAAGCTTTTATGAAACAAGGAAGAATGACATTGAACATATGTTACATATACGATTGTTCTTATGATTTAATTACCTTTATACGACTAACACTTTGAATGTTGTGGTCGAGCAAATGTTATTTTCCCACACACCACTGCCTGATGCCCATCAATGGGTAGATGTGGGATATATATATATATATATATATATGTATGTATGTATATCGATTCATGTATAATACTAATACGTGATGATACATGCAAACTGGAACCTCGGCAGATGAAGGTGAACTATGCGGTCGCCTTTACAAAGGTACATAGTTATCTGTATAAGGTATGAAAGTTGTTTTAGACAATTGGTTATCTCTATATGATGTTAGGGTATACAAAAAGGGTTGTATGGTGAAAGCTAACATTCGAGGTTAAATGATCATAATGTCCAGGGATCATCATAGAAAGAATGTTATATCGTGTTCAAAGCATTATGTGATCTTATAAGCTAGTTATGTGTAGTAGGAAATGACATCTTAGATGATTACATATGGATATTTTATTAAGAAAGATGATTTATGTTTAAGAAAGGGATCTTCTTACAACATTTGATTTTGTATATAAAGTGATACTAACAAGTGGAATTTGGCAGATGGTGAAATTTCTATGAAGCTTGTGAAAATGCAAGAGCATAAATATATGCATGGTAAAATAAGGGGGTGAGGATTTAAAGATCCACATCACAACTGTTACAGATTCTTTTAAATTTTGATATATTTTTAATCAGGAAACTCGACCCAGATTGGTCAGAGTAATCGTATGGGTATAGAATGTAATGTGATGAAATAAATTGATTAAATTGAAAGAGATTTTTCTAGACTCAAGCAAGGCAACTTGGGGAAAATAAATTCCAGGACTCAAGCGAGAAGGCTTGAGGGGAATTGTGTAAAGAGTGTTGTAATGGCATTGAAATACTCCCAAAAATCAGGGATTGAACAACCACTAGGATTCTCGGAGAATCGGCTGGCTGTAAGACCTAGGCAAGCTATAAGAAAATGTATATGTGGGAGGCAGGACGCTACTTAGTATGCATGAAAGAAATGTTTGCTGCATGAGCACTAAGGTGTTAGGCAAGACATGAAAGAAATGTTTGCTGTGTGAGCACTAAGGTGTTAGGAAAAACATGAGAGAAATGTTTGCTGCGTGAGCACTAAGGTGTTAGGCAAGGCATGAGAGAAAGGATTGCTGTGTGAGCACTAAGGTGTTAGGCAAGATTTTCCTGCAGCAAGTGAATGATGTTTGTTGATTTTGTCAAACAGTATACAATCATGGAGCACTAGATTTATTCTAAATATTGCAAGTGATATGTGCAATAAAGAACTCATGATTTATGTTTCTGAGTTTGATTATGAAGTTGAGGATAAAGTTTTATTATTATTTTTCGTTTTCCTTAAAACCCGGTGTGGTAGTCGAAAACTCAGGTGTGATCCATAACGACTTGCGAGAAATTCTTGAAAGGCCAGAAAGGGTCAAAATAGAGATGACGAAGCAAGCGAACTGCTAAAAAGTATGAACACCGAGGACGGTGTTATTTTTAAAGGGGAGGAGGATGTGATATCCCTCCTTTATGACCTATGTTGATCTTTATTTTTATTATTTCTTTATATATATATATGTGTGTGTGTATAAAAATAAAGCTAAATCATTTAGGGATGAATGACTAGAGACCAGGAAGGTCAAGTTGTGTCTAGGGTCACCCTAACTTGATTCCATTTAAGTATTCGCAGCTAAACTAAGATTTTACATGCCTACTTACAAGGGACTAGTACTAACTAGTGTTACAGTCTAGTTAAAAATACTTTGAAGGTAGAAAAGGATTATATAAATAGAAGTACATGGTATATATTTATATAACTATCTCTTATTAAACCATCTAAGCTAAAATAAAGAGAGCTTATTAAAGTTATGAATCAATGTATGATATATTAGTATGCCTAGTTATATTATGTAATAGACAAACTATAGAAGTATTCACATACTTAATTATAAATGAATTGGTATGCGATGGAAATAACACTATGATTAACAATAATAAAATGTAGAGTTAGTTGATAACTCCAAAGAAGGACTCGAGAATTTTTAGGAAGTGGTCGCCATAGTAGAGCTTTAGACCACCATCGTGAAGCACTCCAAGCCCTACTATCACCCTACATCATAGCTTGAGGATGCACGTTTTCACTACCACTAACTCTAAATGAGTTATGAAGGATAAGGTTCGCTCGATGGTGAGAGTGCCGAGTTCGTAGCTTGACATCTGGCCAAGTATTGCTGTCAGCAGCTCGGTTAGTTGATGCCACTAGTGCACATATTAATATCTGAGAGTTGGGTGAAAGGTAGCGGAGATCCTTAGTAGTTAACAAAAGCTGCATATTGTTGAGAAAGCAGAAGGGGGGGAAGAAAAGCCGCCACCTGGTGGATACTTTTTTTTAGATCGTCCACCTGTTCTTTTAGAGGGGGGATTCCTTGTTTATTTGAGGGGGAAAGAAACACTCACTCGGGGGCTCTCTCTCGGGGAAAAGCAAAGAAATATGGAGATCATTATGATGGAGGAAGGCGATAGGGGAGGATCAAGAGCTCTGCACCTTGTTCGACAAGAGATGCGCTGTCTACTTAAATGTTGGGTTCGTATTCGTAATACATACCTCTGCTTATTGCATGTTGTGAGGTATTCCTTTCATTTGGAATCTCCACTTCTTGAATGTTGGGTTCGAAATTTCATGTTTAAAAGTTCTGCCATATTATATTGCTGGACTGAACTCGTCCTAGTTTTTCTGCTTAGTAGAAGTTTATAGATTTAAAAACTCTGCTTATGCAAGACATCACGGTTGAAATCATAAATTTATTTGTTGGTTATGATGTGTTTGAAGTCAGTTGAATCTCTGTCTAAATTTTGTAAACTGTGCGATAGAGGGCAAGGGCTTTCTTCTATCTTTTTTTTTTTTTTTTTTTGTGATTCATTGCCAAAATCGTAAAGCTATTGGGAATTCGTCTGGAAACGTTTTTTAAGGTCCCATTCCTTCTGCTTGGAATCGTATTGGTTACTGCAAATCGTGTCATTGTTTTTATGCCGTAAAGATGGGCGATCCTTTTTGTATTTTTGAGTGATTTTCCTCCCATCGATTAGCTGAGTACGGTTAGGGTCAGAACCTTAAAAGGTCAGGAAGAGATTAAAACTCCAAAGCTTGAATTTCAGTGATTAACCTTTGGGTAATATAGGGGCAAGAACTTTGTATAGTTTGTATTTATTATTTTGTTGTACTTTCGTTATGGATCGAAAACTAGCGCCAGGGATGGAAATCTTGTTGACTTTAAATGGATTACTTTCATCTCTGGTTTGCATGCTGAATGTTTTACTTCGGAGTAATGCACCTTTAGCCAATCCGCCCGGTTGATTGGCTATAGCACTCAATCCTTATACATTGAAACTCCGCGTTAGAAATTTTGTTCTGCCTGGTACAGTCCAGTCGAAATTTGAGGTGTTGTGATAACGATATGGGTTTTACCTTGCTAATGTGAGGATCTGCTAGTTGGCTACCCGATCGGAATGTCATTGTTTTCCTATCTCCATGGTGGAATGCATATTACATTCCGCTTTGTCTGCATATAGTAGTTGGGAAAGGTTCCTTATGTGATTTTTTTTTTTCTGTACATTGATGGTTTGATAAAACAATCTCTGGAAATCGGATTTGATTTCCTGCTTCTTTCATTCGCTTGACAGAAATCGGATTTGATCTGTGCATATTGTAGTTTGACAGAATTTAATTTATGTGATTTTGTACATTGATGGTTGATAAGCAATCTCTGCTTGAGAATCAGATTTGATTCCTGCTTATTTCATTTGCTTGTCAGAAATTGGATTTGATCTCTGCATATAGTAGTTGGCAATACTGAAAACGTAACTCTATATATATTATTTATTGGAGTGAAAAACGTGTTCCTGAGAGTGGCGGGATCAAATCGTTATTGGCTGTATGTTTAAATTCAATGTTGGATTTACATTTACTCTTTTGAATCTGATGGATCCTCTGCTAGACCAATACTGATCTCGGTTATGAGATCTGTTTTTAATTTATTATTTTGAATTTGACGAATCCTCTACTATTATTACATTAATGGCCACCGAGCCATGAGCTTAGTGCTATTGAGTATTCGTTGTTTTAATTGTTTAATTATTTAATTTGCTACGGTTGAGTCTTATCCAAATCTCAAAAAAATCGCTTGACAGGTTTTGGCGTAGGTTCAATTGATTATTTGGTTTATTTGGAATCCTCTGCCCTATGGGCGCTAATAGTCACAACCGTATCTTACTATATGATATCTCACCTGATCATTATTCGTCGAATAAAGTTAGTAGATATCAATCAAGGTGTGAGCATTAGTATAAATGATATGTATTCTATATCGCTCTATTTATTTGTATGTTTAGCTATTAAGACTTTCCTTAGTAATTACTCTCCCTTAGGGTTGACTTGCATTTACAGTGTGCCAACTCATTTTATATTATGGGTAGAGTCCATAAATAAATTACCTAAGACTCTTATAGCTTGTGCTTAGTAATTGTAGGTAGTGTGTGCGTAAGGGCATGACCTCGTATAATGGTTAGAAGTATTAAAAGATCAATTTTATTTATGTATAGTGGAATGGGTAAGCAATAGCGCAATGTTTGGTTTGTATTTATAGTTTGAATGATAGGCTTGGAAAATCCCATAAGTAGATAATTTTATGTGTATGCTCTTGATGAGAGTGGCAATTAATTATGGCGACAACTGTGTCGCAGGATGTAATCTCTTTCGAGAAGAATATAATTTGATTATTGTTGAGAATGATCTCCCTCTAGAGGAGAAGCTGGAAGAATAACAACATTGAGTTGCATAATGTATCCCTTGACTTTGAATATTACAAGAATTGACCTGCCTTTGTGGACGTAGCCCAGCCGGGGTGAACCACCTATATCCTTGTCTCGATCATGTGTGTTTAATTTTGGCTTATTGTTTGTCATTTGGGACGTTATGTCAATTACTTATGTGAGAAATTATAAATGTCGCATCGAAATGTACCTGATAAATTATTAATGTTGTATTTGGATATATGTGATAAATTACAAGTGTCATGAATTTATCGGTTAATGGCAAGTGTATGCACAAGAATTAATTACATGTTGGCTATTTTCTTATAATGTTTTATTGCGAAGATCTTTAAGGGAAGAAATTTTTAATTTTCACCAAAATACTAACATGCAAATCTTGGAGATGTTACCTTCTCGTTCCTCAGCATATGATTGTTAAGTTACAGTGCCGAGCTAATGTTGTTGGTTGGTATTTTTGGTTCTACGTCACAATAAGGTAATGTATTCGTAACTCCAATCCTGTGGCTTCGAAGATCTGTGTTAAAGTATCTTTGGTTTCTTTTGTGGATACTGGTAAAGTTTAGAATGGTTTTAACCACTCTCCACAACTGTTGCAGGTATTTAGAGTTCACGGTTCCTTTAGAAAGGAAGACAATGGAAGGCTATGGCTACCCCATCCGGTAAGCCTCAGAGGTTACCCTGTAACTCTGGTTGGAAGAAAAAGGTGGCCTTCATGTTTAAAAATCTAGACCTCGCGTTTGGTTTTGAGTATTTGTTACTTGTTGAGATGTCTAGGTCAAAAGTGAACTGGGTATGAATCCTTCGAGTTGATGTTTGAAGGAATTGAACTCTCTTCGGTTTCTTTTGGAAAGGTTGTGGAACTGGCTCTTAATGTCGACTTGCAAAACTGTAACCGCTATGTGTTTCGATGAATAAAATGTGTGTTTGAAACTTTAAAAGAAGGTTCGGCCTGTGAGTAGTTCCATGTATTAAAATGATACTATGTTTTTGTCTAGGGAACTATATAAGCTCGTGTTTGCTAAAACTGTATACCCTATTGTGTTTAAAATATGGTCATCAAACTGTTTGCAGTGTTTATGTTTAAAAATGTTTCTAAAACAAAAGAATACTAGGCAACCTGGAAAGCTACTAAAAAAATCGTTACTAAGGAAACGATGGTAATTTTAAAAGTTTAATTTGTTTACTTCAATGCTATCGTTTTGTAGTGAGAAGATAGATATGAACCCTTGTTTAACAATTCTCCGTGTTTAACTTTGCTGTACCAAAAGATGGTGTAAAACTAGGTTTTCAACTTTCAAGTGATAAAATAGTAATATGTGTGCGGTTAAAAGAATGAGAGGTATTTTCATGGTAATGAATGCTGTAGTGAATAAAATGCTAGGGTTAGGGTTTCATGTTTCTTCTTGACAGAGTCTTAGAAATGAGTTGGGGTCTGCTAAATCTATTTAGATTTAACCTACAGTATCAATTACTGTGTAAATGTTTGGTTTTGAATTCTAGTTATCGTTAAGATACCAAATTTTGACTATGTCGAGCTAGGGAATGGAATAAGTGGAAATCTATTTTAACTTAAAGATGATGTCATAAGGTCTGACATGAGCTTAAATGATGAAGAATGAGAACCATAATGTGATAGTTTTCTATGTGATGAGAGTTGTAAATTTACTGTATGTTTGGGTTCTAAATCTTCACTACCTGATTGCCATTGTCTATGTTTTTAAGAAGGCTATCACAGAAAAATAATTTATATATGCTATAGGAAAGAGACTATTTATTTCTATACAGCTAATATCTATAAATGAAATATACATTACTATGTATTCTGAGAACAATTAATTATGCATAAATAACCGTAAAAAAACTTTGATACATGTGTGCATAGAAATTTTAACAGTAAATAATAGCTTTAAAAAAACAATGTTTTTATCTTCTCATTCACAAGGCTATTTGCCTATCATACTTATCTACCTTAATCTGTCTCTATACTAGAGTACAATGCTGTATCTACTTGCATGGGGAAAAATACAGAGATCATTTTATTCATTCAATTCGATTTATAGAGAATTATTTAAAATAATTAAAGAAGAACATAACTAAATTTTATGAAATAAACAGTCAAGTTAATAGATAACAGAACTTAAAAAATAAATTAAATAACACAATAGAACCTGTAAAAAGTGATAGGCTGACAAACACCTAAGGAGGCCTGTTCCTCCCAACCCACTTCAGAAGAAGCAGCTCGACTGTTGACTTCTAATGAACCCCCGACCCTGATTACCAATCCAGTAAGTGGGTGGAAAACTGTGTAGAAGCAAGGCACTCAAAATACCTTCTCCACTCAGTATCAACCTCCTGTAAAATGCCTTCTCCACTCAGCAACAACCTCCAGAACTCACTAAGAGTTTTGGAAGACTCAGAACATGATCAACCCTAGCCTATCCCCTCATCAGATCTCTTGAGTGCAAACAGAAAAACCTCAAGGTAAGTTTCCTCGTCAGGAAAAGTGATGAACCTCAATTCATAATCTGATGGATAATATATAGACTGCCTAGGTCTTTGAGTGGTTAGTTTAGAATAAATGAGCCTAAAGCTCCAGTCCCATCTTTCAAAGCACTAAGACCACATTTTAAGGGAGTTGTCCCATACCAACAACTAGTTAGTTGCATCATGATGTTGCCACTTGTCCATTGCCTTCTACCCCAGATTCCATTCCACCTAGTGGATCAGTAACCACTCTTTAAATAGTCCCCTTAGGTGTTTGTCTCCTATTTTATTTATTAAATAATAAAATATTGTGCAAATTACATTCATCCTTGGACACTTGTCCAAAATATAAAACTTTATAATAAAAGTTAACACAAAGTTTTTCAGCATAAATTGTTTTCAGCAATTAGGGTACGTGACACATTGCCTACGAGCATTGAGGTATATTGGAGTGAAGATATGTTGAATACTATTATGCGAAATCCTCTATTTGATTTTTCTTTCTCTTAGATACATACTCCATATGATTACTTCCATTACGACCATTTCTAAATCTATGTTATGAGTGGGGCATTCTATGTCATTATTCTTAATTTTTTGAGATGGATGGGCTATAATACCTTCTTCCTACATAGTACTACATCCATGCATGCTTTAGATGCATTTCTACAAACTAGGGAATCTTTCTTTATATAAGACACCTTACAAACATGGGAAATAGTTCAAAATTTTTATTATATCTAGAAACATGGACTCACATTCATCATTTCTACTAAAATATTTTTCCCTTCCACTGGATAAAGGTATTAAGGTTGGTGATTTTTGAAAATCCTTCAATAAATTTGTTGTAATATATCTCTAGCCCCATAAATTGTGAGCCTCCTAAGTTTTTTTTGGTGTTTTCCATTCCATTAATACTTTAATCTTACTTGTATTTACAACTATACCTTCCCATGTGATCACATGTCCTAGATAATGATTTTTTTCTTCTAAAATAAGGTGCATTTGGACATTTTCCCATACAACTTATGCTCACAAAGATATGGAAGAGAAAGTTTCAATTGTTCCTCACATTCTCTTTCATTGTGAGAATATATAAGGATATCATCAAGAAAAATTTTCATAAAGAGATCCAAATATTTGTGAAAGACACTATTCATTAGATTCATGGATGTGGTAGGAGTATTGGTGATTTGTAAACTATTGTGGATATTCCACTAGAAACAATTTTTCATAACATATCTTCTAGTATTTTATAATATCTCATTATGGAGTTTTTTACTTTGGATTGCAGATTTGATATTCTAGTTTAGCATTTAAATAAAATGGAACTCAAATGAAAGAAGTAATCAAACAATACACCATCTAGAAAATGAACACAATATGTACCCTAGAAAAAACTAATATAGGAAAAACCAACTAGAAGGTGAGGCCTATTATTCACTATTTTCTTCTCATTTATGAAATGCCAATACAAAAAAGTGGGGCACTCACTATGAATTTCTCTTGGACATTGTGGCTAGTATGGTTTCTATAGGATCATCTATTTCCTGTATTCTACACCAAAATCCCACCTACAAATTATCTACTCAAACATGGAACAATAACAACACAAAATGAACATAACTCCTTCTTTTCCTAGTGAGTGAGTATTAAACATAACTTGATAGTGATTTAGGCTTAGGTTTAGGGTTTTCACATGCCTCAACCCCCAATTAATGTTAGGGTTTTGGACCCTCTATAATGTTCTTATAAGTATATAGTGGTTAATTGAAAGTAATGTCGCATCCAGTCAATACCACGGTGTTTAACAAGATACGTCAACTTGTGGGATCCAAAAGTTTCACATATGAACTACAATTGAGGTGATTTTTTTATTGATGGAAATATATTAATGTGCAACACACTAACTTATCGAGAGGATGGAAGCTATGATAATGAATTTTTGACCCCAAAAATGGTAATTTAAGGTTCAAATTGGATTTGTAAGGTTCTAGATCCCAAATCACCTAAGTGGGACCTACCTATGAAATGGACCCCATAAGAAAATTTACCCCCATTTAATCCACCCAAAAAGTACCAAATTATATGACAAATTAGATAATGATCCATTTAAGATTGGTTGGCTAATCAAGAGGCACTACCATGAATTCATAATTCCCAAATCGAGTTCGAAAGATAATTTTATTGATATCTTCCTTCTTAATCCTGTATTGATGATACCTAAAACAAAAGTCAACCATAAATAACATAGAATCTCTTTTTAACTAGTCAAATAGGTGTTCAATTGAAGGAACTCGAAACCTATTCTTTATTTTTTCTTAGTTCAAGTATTTATAATCAATGTAGAGCCAAAGAGTCACATCTTTATTCTTGATAAAAGTGATTGGTGCACCCCAGGGGGAGACACTCAGTCGAATCATTCCAAGATCAATAGCTTGTTAAGTTGGATACCAAGTCCATTAATATTTGGAATTGTCATTCGATAGGGGTATTTGATATAGTTTTTCTCTTGATTTAGGAGTATTAGTAAAGTTAATCTATCTAGTAAGAGGCACTCTAGGTATCTTTGAAGGAAAAAAACATCCATTCATTTTTAAAATAACGAGTTGGGTTTTGGGTAGGATTAATGCTCTCATCAACAACTTCAATTGCATAAATATTACATCCTTTCCTTAAAAATCTCCTTACCTTCATTGCTAAAATAAAATTAATAGAAACTTGGTGTTTGGTTCCTTGAGTCTTTACCAATTCCCCTTCGTCATTTCCACAATGAACCTTTTAACGAAACAATCAAAGACAGCTTGATGGTTTTGTATCCAATCTATACCTACTATCAAGTCATAGGTTCCTAATGGTATTCTATAAAGGTCCATATAGATTACACAAGCTCCAATATCCACCATAAAATTTTCAACAATAGGATCGATTAGGACCGATTCATTGCTTCAACCTAGATTCTATTTCTTTATAGTTGATGAAATCATGCAAGTATAGGTTTCCAAACAACATCTACATAAAGATGGGTTAAAAATAAATATATAGGTATCACTAGTGTAAAATAAAATAGAAAGGGATAAAATATGATTCCATAATAGTGGAAAAATGCTAAACCTAATGGTTGTTCAATGTGGTACCTACCTTGAGATTGGTTGGATTTATGTTTTCCATCACATTTTTACGATCTATCCCAAAATTTGGGACAATTTATCTGAAGGTGTGGTTCCCTGCAAATCCAATATTAGACCCTTAGAGTCCTCGTTGACTAATTTTTCTTTCTACTAGAAATGAATCCTCAATTTATCTAGCTATAACCTCTACCAAAGCCCCTTCTTGACCGCTTCTAGGTTCCTTGACCAACTATATAAATTATTGCGGTTCTAAAATAAAATTGGGAGGAAGATGACCATATCTAATGAATTCCAAACTACCCGCCTCTAATTATGTTAATATTTCCCTCAAAGGATCCAAGCAAAGGTACTTTTCCTCTCCTAGATGAATCATCTCCTATCAAATCAACCATTTTTTGAGCCCATTGAGATAATTTGATGGTATTTTCTAATGTGGAATGTTTCCACATTTGAAATTGTCTTCTAACCCAAGGAACAAGTCCATAGACAAACCTTTATTCTTGTCATAATTCCACAATGGTTCATCGATTCCATAGATTTGCTTCATATACACCAATAAGTTTCCATTTTTAATTACCACATGGAAGGAGCTTCTACACTAATATGTGCACTCATTCAACATATATCTAGATAATAATCTTTCTTCAATTGATTCCCAAGTTACCTTGGAGATATAAAAGTACAACTTTTTCTTTTAATTAATCCACCAAATGCAATATATTTAAGCAAAGTCATAATCAAGTGGTCCTTCTAAAGGGAATCATGAATCGTGGATATCATTTTAAATAACGGCATCACCTTACTTCCTAAATTCAAACCTCAAATATCCTCTCCCTACATTTATGTTTCTATGTGATGTAGGGGGTAGAAGGTTAGGCTTGGATTGAGGGAGTATAGCAATTTATTGTGTTTTAAACATCTAAATCATTCAACCATTGCATCTAGAGACCTTATTATAACCTAGTCCCTTGGGTTTTCTTCCACTAAAGTAATTTTAGGTTGTCTCCACCTTTTAGAACGTATTGGCTGTCAAAATTTATTTACTTTTATAACTTGATGATACTTACTCCCCATTTTAATTATTGTTCACATTTTTAAAGAAAAGTCATCTTAATTTATTAGCTTTATATACTTTGATAACATCATGGGTGGGTTCATTTTGATAATGATCATTATCATTAATTTCTTCATATGGATTATTTGAGTGCATAGATGCTTCTATGATTAAGTTCAATAGGTAGGTTCATATTTTGTGTGAAGGATGGGGCCATGAAAAAGTGGCTAAGGGAGGAGTGGACAAAGAGGAAGGCTAGTTAAAGGAGGAGAAGAGGATAGAGGGTGTGGGGAGGGGGAGAGTGGGTTGGAAGAAAAGTAGATAGGTAAATAAGGGGGCTATATAGAGGTAAGTAGGAAAATATTAATAACATATCATATGAATTGGTTCAATTGATTATTTATGTTTATAAATATTCAAGTTAAAATAATGATTAAACAATAAATAAGTAATTTTAAAAAAATAATATTTATTTATTTGATAAATATTTAAAAAATAGTTATATTAATTCAAAGTTTTAATGTTAAAATTAATATAGAATTTATATATGTTAAATAATTCAAATAGTTATATGCTAATTATTTATGTTTATAAAGATTTAAGTCAAAATAATGATTAAACAATAAATAAGTGGTTTTTTTAATATTAATATTTATTTATTTAATAAATATTTATATTAATTCAAAATTTCAATGTTAAAATTAATATATTATTTATAGATGTTATATAATTTAAACAGCTATATGTTATTAATGAATAAAGGTTATTTGATAACACTATTTTAATAATGAGTTTAGAGAAAATAATATAAAGAATGGTTTTCAAAGATTATTTTGATGATGATGGAAAAGAAGATTATTATCCACTTAGATTTTTTGTTTATTAAACCTTAAGCATATAATAAATGTTTATTTTAAAATTAGAACTTAAACATATAATAAATATTTATTTTAAAATTCTTTTTGAGAAGAGAATAATTTATTATATATATTATTTTGAGAAGAATGACTTAAATATATATATATATATATATATATATCTATATATATCTATATATATATATATATCTATATATATCTATATATATATATCTATATATATCTATATATATATATTTATTATATATATTATTTTGAGAAGAATGATTTAAAAAATATATATATATATATATCTATATATCTATATCTATATATCTATATATATATAATTTTTTATTTATTTAAAATTTAAAAATATATTTTTAAATCATCATAATAAATAATTCAAATAATTTATATGTATTTTTTATTCATTAATTATATGATTCATCTATATAATATATGTTTTTTAATTAATATGGAAACCTAAGAATTTATTTAGATTTAACATTTCGTGAAGGTATTAACCACACTAATTAAATCTTAATTATTAATAATCTGTGTTCGTTTTTAAAAGATCATATGTTCAAATAAGTACAGATAAGGTATATATCTAATTAAACTTTAGTAATCAAGTAACTATGAAAGCAACCCTTGTCCCATAAACAAGGACATTCCATACCTCAAATTAATCTTTAATTAAGCTCTGAACTTGTGAAAACAACAGAATTCTTAAACCACAAATAATTCTTATTTTATATTAATTATAATTCATTAATAAAACCTAAATGGCGGTTACGAGTTAGTCGAGATATACATGTATAACTGTGATGTATAACTGTGATCTGGTGAGTGCGGGACCTTCTGAAGAATTGGAAAGCGCCTTCTCCATGTTTGGAATGAAACTCTGGGTTTCTAATTTCATTTCAAATTAGATTCTACCGTGTTTCTAATTTCATTTCAAATAGACTGCGTGGTCCGAATGTGCAAAATTATTGAATTCAACAATAAAAAATGAGAGTAATTGCATAAGATTTGGAGAAGCCGCTTTTCTCACTTCTAAATGTAAGGATAAAGTTTGTTCTGATATAAATGATATAAATCCTAACGCCAAATCGAGAGTTTGAATTTGACCGTTGGAAGATAAAAATATTCTTAATTAAAGGTAGTGAAATTCAGATATTGAAGTATCTCTTTCGAGTTTGAATTCGTGTGAAAGTTACTCATCTTTATGGCGATGTTGTGGCTTTTCTCATTTGTTTTGTCTCATCTAGCAAAAGCTTTTCTCATTTGCTTTGTCTCATCGTTCACTCTATCATGGAGTGTTGTGTGTTTGTTCTGTCTGTTCTTCTGTCTGTCAAAAGATTCACGGCTCAGACGTTTGGCTTAGTGCTTTGTACGGACATGATTTATCGAATAATGCCATTTTCCAGAGAGTGTTTCAATTTTTTTTCATGAGATGCTCAAACCGAATCAAGAGCCCATGGATCCATTCAGGGATTCCCGGTTATATTCTCATCTAGGGTTTGCGTTATATTTTGATTTAGGGTTTATTTGTTGCGATAACTTCTCTTCTCCGCGGGCTAGTTGGCAAAGATCTTTACGAAATCGTTATTTAATGTTTATTTAACTTCTCTTCTGCGTGTTCATTTTTTTAAGATTTCAAACTTCTTAAGAATACAATTATGCGGATATTGTTTACATTTTAAGTTCGGTGCTTTGCAACTATCATTTCCTAATTGCTTTTTTATATGTACGGTTTTATATTTATGTGTTATGCTTTTTTTTCTACCTAATTGGCTTTTTATGAGTACGGTTTTATATTTATGTGTTGTGCTTTTTTTCTACCGTTCATTTCATGATTTGTTGTTTTTTAAAGTTTGACATATTATTGGAATTAGAGTTTTGTTTTTTTAAGTTTGACATGGGATTGGAAATAGAGTAATGATTAAAAATTAGAATAAGATTGGTATTATTTTTTAATTTTATTTTAAAAAATATTTTTTTGGGGAGAACTTAGTTCTCTTGAAATATTTTTATTATATTATTGGAATATATTTAGTTAATGGATAATTGAACTTTGGCTAATTAGTAATGTAATATTTAGGAACATAAATGTAATATTTAGCAACAGGATTATAAATATAAATATGAATGAGAGTGGTATTATTTTTTAATTTTTATTTAAAAAGACATTATATGTTTTTTGGGGATAACTTAGTTCTCTTGAAATCTTTTATTATATTATTGGAATTTATTTAGTTAATGGATAATTGAACATTGGCGAATTAGTTACTTATTTATAGATGTAATATTTAGCAACATGGATTGTACAATATAAATATGAATGAGATTTGTATTATTTTTTAATTTTTATTTAAAAAGACATTCTATTTTTGGGGGAGAACTTAGTTCTCTTGAAATCATTTTATTATATTATTGGAATTTATTTAGTTAATGGATAATTGAACTTTGGTGAATTAGTTACTTATTTATAGATGTAATATTTAGCAACATCGATTGTAAAATATAAATATGTATTGGGAGGAGGAGGAGTAGGAATTGGGAGGAAGAGGGGGGTGAGGTGGAGGAGGGAGTGGGAGTTGGAGGAGGAGGAGGAGGAGGGGGGTAGAGGGAGTGAGAGGAGGAGGAGTGGAGGGGAGGGGAGAAGAGGGGGGTGAGGTCAATGAGTGGGAGGTGGAGGATGAGGATGAAGGGGGAGGGGGGGAGGGCGAGGAGGAGTGGGTTGGAGGGAGAGAGTGGGAGTGGAGGAGGTGGAGAGGGAGGAGAAAAGGGGATGAAAGGGGAGGGGGAGTGGAAGTGGGAGAAGGAGGGAGAGTGGGAGGAGGAGGACTAAGAGGGAGATGGAGAGGAAGTGGGAGGAGCAGGAGGGGGGTGAGGAGGAGTGGATGGGAGGGGAGAGAAGGGGGATGATGTCAATGAGGGGGAAGGGGGGAGGAGGGAGAGGGAATGGGAGAAGGAGGAGGGGGTTGGAAGTGGAGAGGGGTAGTGGAGGGAGAAGGAGGAGGAGGAGCGAGGGAACGAGGTGGAAGAGGGGAGGGGGAGGGAGAGTGGGAGGAGGAGGAGAATGAAGGGGGAGGGAGGGGAGGACAATGTTGAGGAAGGGTATGCATAGTTGGAGGATGAGGAGCAAGAGGGAGAGGGACAGGGAAGTAGTTGGAGGTGGAGGGGAGGAGGCAGAGGGGGAGGGGGGGTGGTGGAAAGGGAGAGGAAGTAGTTGGAGGTGGAGGGGAGGGGTTAGGGCTAGGGGGAGAAGGGAGAGGGGAGGGAGGGACAAAGGGGGAGCGAGTTGGGGGTAGGGTGGCAGGAAGGGGTAGAGGAAGAGGGGGGTAAGGGGAGAGAGAGAGAGGGATGGGTGGAGGAGGAGGAGGAGGGAGGGGGGAAATGGGAGTGGGAATATGTATGGGGGGAAGTGGGAGGAGGTGGGGGGGGAGGGGGAGGGGGGAGAGATGGGGGTGGGGATGGATGGATGGGGATGGGATAGGGTGACGGGGAAGGAATGGGGGGAAGTGGGGATGGGGAGTTGTGGTAGGGTGAGGGGGATGGAAGGAGGGAGGGGAAGTGGGGGGGGAGAGGTGGTTAGAGAGAGAGAGGGGGGGGGAGTGGGAAGGTGATCAAGAGTGGAAGGACGAGGAGGATGAGGAAGAGGGAGAGGGAGATGGATTGGGGGGAGGAGGAGGAGAAGCGGGGTTAGAGGGAGTTGGAGGAGGAGGATAAGCGGGGGTAGAGGGAGTTGGAGGAGGAGGAGAAGTGGGGGTAGAGGGAGCTGGAGGAGGAGGAGGAGGAGGAGGAGGGAGGAGAAGCAGGAGTGGCAAGGAAGGGGAGAGGAGGAGTGGAGGAGAGGGGCTAGGAGGGGGGGTGAGGTGAATCAAGGGGAGGAGAGGATGGTGGGGTATTGGAGTTCATGGGAGGGGGGAGGGGGAGGGGGAGGGGGAGGAGGAGGAGGAGGTGGTGGGAGGGGGGGGAGTGGGAGTGGAGGGGTAGGGGAGGTGGTTGAGGTTGAGGGGTAGGATAAGGGTGGAAGGGTAGGGGGGATAAAGTGGGAGGAGGAGGGAGGGGGGGGAGGGGGAGGATGAAAAGGGAGTGTGGGAGGAAGCCATGGTTAGAGGAGGGGGTTGGGGGAGGTAGAGGAGTAGGTTAGAAAGGGAGGGGAGGGGAGAGGGGAGGGGGGATGTAGGTGAGGTGGTGGAGGGGGAGGGAGGGGAGAAGGGGGTAGGGTATTGTGGAGTAGGTGGGAGGAGGAGAGAGGATGATGGAGGGGAGATGGGTATTAAGGGGGTGTAGGCGGAGGGGGGAGGGGGAGGGACAGGGGTTTGGAGGAGGAGGAGTAGGGAGGAGGAGGAGGTGTGGGTTGGAGGGGGAGAGAAGAAATTAAAGGGAGGGTAGATGAGGGGGGTGATGTCAATGAGGAGGAGGGGGAGTAGGAGGTGGGGAGGGGGATGGGAGGGAGAGTGGTAGTGTGATGAGGAGGAAGAAGAGTGGGGAGGAGAAGGATGGGGATGGAGGGGGAGTTGGAAAGTGGACAAGAGGGGAGGGGTTTGAGGTGGAGGAGGGGGAGGAAGAGGAGAAGGGGGGAGCAGGTGGGAGGAGGAGGGAAGAGGGGGGGAGGGGGAGGCAAGAAGGGGGGAAGGGGATATGGGGAGGAATCTATGGTTAGAGGAGGGGTTTCGGGGAGGGAGAGGGGTAGGTTAGAGTTGGAGGGGATGGGAGACAGGAGGGGAGGGGAGGCAGGTGAGTTGGAGGAGGGGGAGGGGGGATGGGAGAGGGGGATTAAGAGGGTGTAGGAGGACTGGGCAGTGGTAGGGAGAGGGGGATGAGGGGGCAGAGAGAGGGAGAGTCATTTGGAGGAGGAGGAGTAGGGAGGAGGATGAGGTGTGGGGAGGAAGGGGAGAGCAGGAATGAAAGGGAGGGTATAGGAGGGGGGTGATGTCAATGAGGGTGATGGGGAGTAGGATGTGGGGAGGGCGATGGGAGTTGATTTGATGGTGAGGGGGAGGGGAAGGGAGGGGAGGGGGATGAGTAGTGTGATGAGGAGGAGGAGAAGGGGGAGAGAGGGGGATAGGGGGAGTGGAAAAGAGGGGAGGGGCTTGAGGGGGAGGAGGGGGAGTAAGAGGAGAAGGGGGGAGGAGGTTGGAGGAGGAGGGAGGAGGGGGGAGTGGGAAGGGAGGGGCAGGAGGGGATATGGGGAGGAATTTGTTGTTATAGGAGGGGGTTTGATTATTGACTTACATTACATTTCAATCTTCTGAATCCCATATTTCTTATTCACCTTCTTTTGGGACAATTGCTTACAAGCTTCCAATGACAACTACACCATATCCATTACATCCTAATTGTTGAAATGAGTTTAATTGGCCCAAAAATGTTAGTTCACATTTATGAGCATTTATATGAGGCAATCCCCACCGAGCATACATGCCCCTTGGATGGTCATTCCATTATCCTTGTAGCTGACATTGGCCAATTATCCCTTACAAAATACAACCCCTTGTATGCAAGAACATAATGAGGCAACATGCTTTAGCATACCTTTGACACTTTCCCTTTCTTTTTGTAAGAAAATGAAACAATGCTTCTCAAATAACTTTCTTCCCACTCCTCAACCTCTCAAATGCAACAGTAGCTATTAAATTCACTAGAAATAAATCCTCCCTTTCACATGAAGATAATAATGCATTTGAAAAATCCATCTACTTATTTGAAACTAACAACTATGTTACATGTCATCACAAACAAATGATGAAACACATGAACATGTGGCTTGCATGATGATGTACAATACCTATGTTCAACATAGAAAAAAAGATGAAATCTTGCTTGCCTCTAAATCTTTCCTTTTGCAATTTGTTTAACACACCTTCTCCTTATTGTACATATCTACCCACCAATACTATGTATTTGTTCGTTCTCCCTTCTACTTGCTATCATTTTCTTCTTCTTTTAGATGCCCCTCACTCTTCTTCCTAGGTATGCACACACTTCAATGTGGGGACACTCAATTTTCTCATTGTAATTTCAATACCCTTGTGCGCACTTCAAAATCCTATGCATGAGGTTCCAAATTTGTGTGTGCACCACGAAGCACCAAGAAGACAAAAAATGCCAACACTTACAAAAAATTTCCTTTAACAACTGATTTTCAATTATGTAATTGAAATGTATTCTCAATACTTATGTATACTATGATAGAGCACATAGCAAGTTAGAAAATAGTTAGTCATTCGTTTTCCTATTCCATGCTCTCCAATTTGCTTTGTCTACACACTGTTCATTATTTGCTTTCATTCATGTTCATACTTTGGTGCAGATAAATTAATCAGACCATTTTATTTAAGTTGTCTTTTAATTTGCATCATGGAACCAAATGATTAATTGTAACCTAACATATCTACAAAATCTAACTATCCTTTAGCCTTCTCAGAATCAACTTTACGATGTCACAAATTTATCGCTTAAGATTTCAAGCCTTATACAAGCAGGCTTGCAAACATGCCATATGAAGTTTAGTAACAAATGTTCTCCATTTCTTATAATCGAGAAAAAATTCAACATGATATCGTGTTATTATACCACACATAGTAGGTATTAATGGTCTATTTGTAGTAATATGAGTAATATGGTTGTACCATGGCACTAGTGCCGAATATCCTATTGAACAATTCTAAGTAAACACATAAAAATATAGTCATTGCAATGGATGTATCATATGAGTTTTATGGTTACACATTGCTTCAAAGGAAAGTTATGTGTTTGGTGATTATTGTTGTTAAGAATGCAAGAGTTTAGGTGATATGCTTTTCAAGTGATAAATTATTTCATTAAGGGATCACATCCACGTTCCAATATCCAAAACCAATGGCATCTATTTATAGGGCCGTTTTGTAGATAGTGTATATAGAAAAAAAATAAAAACTACAAATATATACCATTTTAATTTGAAGTACTACTTACATAACTTATTTATGTTAGCCTTATATGGTGGCACCTCAAAGTAATAGTAGGACATTCAGAGCAAGAGTGATAGTTCCTTTTATGTCCTATTTGAATTTTAGTGCTCCTATGTAACTTCCACATACTTATTCCCTTACAAACCTAACTCTTAGTTCAATTTTATCCTAGCCTCTATAAGATGTAGTGAGTGAGCAGTTATAATTGGAGACCCAAAAACTTGAAATCACTATAGCCATTGATATCATATTGAAACCAAAAGAAAATTAAATGTACTCAAAGGTTGATAGTTGGAAATTATATTGTGTATATGTAGTGATTGGACATAAACAATCAGTTCTAGCATGATTGTTTCAAAGGTTTTTAAAAGCATACATTTCGACCATTCCATCACTGTAGGTTATAGAATTCACTTCTTTAGATCTTTTTCCTTTTCTATTAATACAATAGTTATATCTATCTATTAAAAAATATTCTATGTTTACAGAGAAAACTAAGAGGGATGATGCTTTTTATTACAATCTATGGAACCTTCCCTGAATCAAAATGCGAAAGAAATTTAGCATAAAAAATAACTTGGTTCCCTTCCCCAATTCTACCATCTTTTATTAGATCCACTGGATCTATTCTCGCTTTCTCATATTTGGATTCTTTTTGTTGCAGGTCATCCCCCACATTCTTTTGCAATGGTGGAAAATTAATATCCAGGACAAACTGATACCGATTGTCGATTCGGTCAGGACAAACTGATGAAGGAGAAGAAGCTGTCACTAGATACGTGAACAACATGAAATATGCTATTCAGGATGAGCTGAGCATGTCGAGATTCATAGCAGTCGGTGAAGCCTACTAGTTATCTCTGAAGGCAGAAGAGAAACTGTCAAGGAAATCCGCAACAACCAAGGGAAAGATGATTGGTCGCAGTGTGAAAACTGCCTCCACGAAAGGCCAAAGTAGCGGGTACAGGAAGGAAGGTGTCGAGAATAGCCGACACACCAGAGGGACATCAACGGGGAAGATGCAAGAAAATCGACGCGATGGTCATGAGAACCATGGTCGAGGTGCATATGGTTGAAGTGGTCCATCCGACAAGAAAGGAGCTAACAATCTAGCCATAGTCTGCTACAAGTGTCGAGGAATGGGACACAAGGCATATGAGTGCCCAAAAAACTTACATGCTGCAGAGGAATCGAAACCCAGATATCAAAGGGATGAGCAAGTCAACGAGAGGGAAGAACTGACATCTGACAGCAGTGGAAGTGAGAAGAAGGAAAACTAGAATTTTACGGTTCAGAGAGCCTTGATCCAGGAAGATCAACATGACTTGGTGGAACTAGCACAACAGAAGGTGATCTTTTGAACAAAGGTGCGAATCAGAGAATGGCGTTGTAAAACCATAGTTGATGGTGGAAGCACGGAGAATCTTATGTCGACAGAAGTCATTGAAAAGATCAAGTTGAAGTGTTGAGAACACCCACACCCCTACAAGATATCATGGTTGCAGAAAGGACATGATGTCAGAGTGACCAGACAGTGCTTGATCAACTTCAGAGTTGAAGGATTGGAGGACAGCGTACTATGCAATGTAGTTCCCATGGATGCATTCCATCTGCTATTAGGAATACCATGACAATATGATCAGAAAATGATCTACGATGGTTGAGCCAACATAGTCACAGTGTGGAAGAATGGCATGAAGAGGAATCTTAAGCCAAGGTGAGAGGAGCTAGCCGATGGTAGGAATGGCAAGAACAATCTTTGGGAAAAGTGAGTGTTGATGAGCACTGCGAAGGAATTCCTTGCAGAAGAGGAGAAGCAGTTGGGATGTTTTGTGATCATTCTGAAAGAACCATATGTCGAAGGAACGACCAGGGAGGAGAACATTTCGGTCGAGATCGAGGAATTGCTCGAAGAATTCAAGGACATTATGGCTGATGAGAAAGCGAAGGGACTGCCACCAACAAGGAGCATATGCCATCAGATCGACTTGATTCCAAGGTCAAGTCTTCCAAACAAAGCACCATATAGGATGAGTCCGATAGAGGGACAGGAACTAAACCGATAGGTCCAAGAGTTTTTGGACAAAGGGTTAATCAGAGAAAGTCTGAGCCCATGTGTAGTACCAATGATATTGACACCGAAGAAGGGTGGGGAATGGAGAATGTGTACTGAATCTAGAGCCATCAACATGATCACAATCAAGTATTGGTTTCCATTACCGAGGATGGATGACTTGATGGATTACTTGTGTGGAGTGACATACTTCACCATGATAGACCTGAAGAGTGGATATCACCAGATTAGGGTCAGAGAGGGAGGTGAATGGAAGACAACATTCAAAACAAAAGAAGGGTTATACGAGTGGTTAGTGATGCCATTTGGGTTGACTTATGCACCCAGCACATTCATGAGATTGATGAATGAAGTGTTGAAACCATTTATAGGAAAGTTTGTCGTAGTCTATTTAGATGACATTCTGATTTTCAGTCGAACCAAGGCAGAACACTTGGAACAAGTTCAACAAGTATTGCAGAAATTGTAGGAGGAGAAACTGATGGTAAATCTACAAAAGTGTTTCTTCATGAAAAAGGAATTGGTGTACTTGGGATTTGTAATCTCGGGTAAAGGATTGGTGATGGATATTGAGAAGGTGAAGGCAATCGTGGATTGGCTGGAGCCGACAAGTACGATTGGGGTGAGAAGTTTCCATGGACTTGCTAGTTTCTATAGGAAGTTCATTTGGGGATTCAGTTGGATTTGTGCACCACTAACAGAATGCATGATAAAGGGTGAGTTCAAGTGGACGAATGAAGCCCAAAAAGCTTTCGACGAGTTGAAGGAAAAGGTCACTGAGAGTCCAGTTTTGGTGCTCCCAGACTTTGACAAAGTTTTCCAGGTCAATTGCGATGCGAGCGGGGCAGAAATTGGGGTAGTGTTGAGTCAGGAAGGCCAACCAATTGTATTCTTTAGTGAAAAGTTGAATGGGGTGAAGCGAAAGTATTCGGTCTATGACCAGGAATTTTATGCTATTGTTCAAGCATTGAAGAAGTGGAGGCATTATCTGCTTCCCAAGGAATTTGTGTTATACACAGATCACCAAGCACTGAGGTATTTTAACACTCAATCGAAATTGGACCAGAGACACATGAAGTGGGTGGAACTGCTTCAGAGATATACATTCGTGTTGCGACATAGGTTGGGAAAGTCGAACAAAGTTGCCAATACATTGAGCAGGAGTGTTTCGTTATTGAGCATGATGACAGTTCGGGCAACAGGGATAGAGTCGATAAAGACGGAGTATGAGACCGATGAAGATTTTGTGAAAGCATGGAAGGCTTGTCTTGAACCTTGGAGTGTCGACAAAACTCCATATTTGAGTTCATCCAAGAAGGTTATCTGTTCAGGGGAAGTCAGCTGTGTATTCCCAGAGGATCAGTAAGGGAGAACCTAATCCAAGAATTTCATAATGGCAGGTTAGCTAGACACTTTGGCATCGACAAGAAAAAAGCACTGGTTGATGAGAAGTATTTCTGGCCAAGGATGTCAACAGATGTCGGAAGGTGGGTTCGACAATGTCAAGTTTACCAATTGGAAAAAGGAAGGAGTCAGAACACAGGGTTGTATACACCATTGCCGGTACCAGATAACCCTTCGGAGCATCTTAGCATGGATTTTTTGTTGGGATTACCGAAGACTCAGCAGGGAAGTGACTCAATATTTGTTGTAGTCGACAAATTTTCGAAGATGGCACACTTCATACCATGTAAGAAGACAAGTGACACCACAAGGATTGCTGTACTTTTCTTCAACAAGATAGTCAGATTGCATGGGTTGCCGAAGAGTATCACGTCGGATCGGGATACAAAGTTCATGGGGCATTTGTGGAGAACCCTATGGAAGAAATTGGACACAAATTTCCAGTTCAGTTTGGTGCATCATCCGCAGACAGGCGGACAAATCGAGGTGGTCAATAGGAGTCTGGGAAACCTTCTGAGATGTCTAGCTGCCGACAGAACCAAGCACTGGGAAAGTGTGTTGGGACAGCCAAAGTTCCCATATAACAATTCTGTGAATCAGACGATGGGTTTGAGCCCATTCCAGATTGTTCAGGGAAGAAGCCCACATGGAGTGATGGATTTGGTCGAGTTGCCGATAGAGACCAGGAAGAGCGCGAATGCAGAATAATTCACAGAGCATATGCAGGAAGTCAGAGAAAATGTGCAAAAGCACATAAAGAAGAGTAACACGGCATATAAGTTGAGGGTCGACAGGAGAAAGAGACTACAATCATTCCATGAAGGGGAATTAGTCTATGCATACTTATGGAAGGAAATATTTCTGACAGGTATGTACAACAAGCTAAAGCTGAAAAAGATAGGACCATGCAGGATTCTGAAGAAAATTTTGGACAATACTTATATGTTGGAATTGTTGGAAGACTTGAACATTTTAGCAATGTTCAACATCTCAGACCTATACAAATTTGAGGAAGGGTCAAGTAGCAGAAGGAAAGAAGAGATAAACATCGACTGGATAGAGCAAATTCCAGATCGACATAAAGATGAGATCACAGAAGTAATTGAAGAATGTGAAATAGGGCATACCCGTAGATCACGAATGAAGGAATACTTAGTGCGATGGACGAATGATGAATGGCAAGAAGCGAAGTGGATTTTTGAAGAGGAGTTCAGGAGATTGACGAAACAGTCTTATTCTTTTTCACTTAGGGAGTCTGATGCAGGAGCATCGGGACCTAGGCAGATCATTCGAAGATGATCGACTGGAAGGGGCTGACCAGCAGGAGTGTCGATGACCATTGGTGCGGAGAGAAGGTTGACTTGTCGAAGTCAACAAGTCGAGCACACGCAGTCGGGGTGTGACTGACTAGGAAATGCAACAGACATTTAAAATGGGTCGAGGGTCGACATGAATTAGTTGATAGATGACAAGTGAAGTAGAGTGTCGGGTAGTCAATGAGAGCAGTTGAACCACAACATGACAGGTTTGGTAGAGCCAAGCGGAGAAGATGAGAAGCCAGCCGACAGGGAGGTCGATGTGACCGACTGTCGTAGCAGGGTTGGAAGGACAAAAATTCTAGGGACTGTACCTTGTATCCATTCAGGGTTGCTGAGGAAGTTAATACAGTTATTGCAAATTGGTGAAGGACATGACAGGTGACATCATGGACAAAGGCTATGCAGCAAGGCTAAGAGCTGATAGTGCAGGGTCAAAGGATCTGGGAAGATCAGAAAAAAGGTGGATGCGTGCCTCGGGAATCGCAGTAGTCTCAGGAACAACAGCAGCAACAAGGTTAGAATACGAGAGGAGTCTTTGATCAGGGTGAGTGTTGAACCACCCTAGTGGGGGTTAGCCCAGTCAGCATTATGTTAAGTGGTTAAGTTGAGGCCGACCTAGTTGAGTAAAGGTCAAGTCAAGTTAGTGTATAAATAGAGAGTGTGTCTCTCTCATTTTACACATTCTATTCTCTCACTCACACTTTGGAGAGTGGTGCACTTGTGGAGGAGGAGGCTCTACTGCTAGGAGAAGACTATCTTTTGTATTCTGGTTGTATCATTGCTCTATCTATCTCTGAGGAAGTTATTGGGGTTTTTCAGCTTTATGGCTTTCTCCAAGTAAACTCTGTGTCTCTTGTGTGCTTGCATTATTGTGTCCATGATTGATATGTTGTAGGTTTGCTGTACATGTTGTTCTCTCAGTTAATATCCTAGATCAAATTGAAGTAAATTCTGAAAATTTAACATGGTATCGGAGCTATCCTGAAAGAAGGCATGATATGGCATGTATGACACTTGTTGCACTTATGATGCTAGGGCTTCATATAGCAAAAAACAGTCATCGTAGAACTTTCGCTATAAATCCATTTTGGAAAAAACTTCAGAGGTGAAACTTTTACAGGTCAAATAACAGATCTCCATGTACCTTGTGTCCAAAGGAAAACCTCTAACTCATTTTACTTTGTGATTTATGATCTATACAATATAGGGTTTCTGCGTCTTCCAGATCTGAGTAAAAAAAAGGTGACCTTAGCAAAAAGGTCATAACTTGGGCTAGGAAGCTCCAAATGAAATTTCGTAAAAAGTGACACATAGTATACATACTGTAATATCTCAGGAAATCTTTTTAGAAGCCGAAGTTGAACCAGTGACATGTGGAATGCCATATAAGTTTGCTCTCTTGTATCATCCCATAAACAGGTCATGTTGCAACACTTGGCATAAGTCTCTCTCACAGAATCCAATTGAGGTCAGACCTATTGAGATGGAAATATAACAGCTCATGATATCTCAAGAAAATTTTTCAGAGGCCGAAGTTGAACCAGTGACACGTGGCATGCCGTACAAGTTCGCTCTCTTGTATTATCCCATAAACAGGTCATGTTGCGACACTTGGCATAAATCTCTCTCAGAGAATCCAATTGAGTTCAGACCTATCGAGATGGAAAGATAACAGGTCGGGCTATCTCAAGAATATTTTTCAGACCCTGTGGATTGAAAAGTTTGGAGTTACACCAGAAACAATCAGGTACATATTTTTGTCAAAACAGAATTATTTTTTAGCACCTTCATTCATGGCTTCCGGAATTTAGGGCTTTGGAGAAAGTTGGAATTTTTGTAATTGGAGACCACGGCTGGATGCTACCCATCAAAATCAAAATTTAGAGACCAAGATCAGAATTTTTGGTTGGGAAAAAGGCTGGGCCTAATCAAACCCTAGTTCGAGACTTTGATCGGAAAGATGGAAAATTAGGGCTTCTGCAAAAATTGGAATTTTGGAAATTTGTGACCACGGCTGGAAGCTCCTCAGAAAAATCGAAGCTTAGAGCTTTGAATCAAATATTTTGGTTGGGTGAAGCTCTGAGAAACTCAAACCCTAATTCAGGGTCCTCCGTAGTGAATCCAGAAATCTAAAAGGCAATTTCGAGGGGTGAAACTTTGCAGTTTTCAAATTCTGAATATACCAACTTGATCAGCTCATAAAGGCGCATATTTCTATCCTTTCAGAAGTTTGAAATTCCAAGTTTGAATTTTTGGGGTTTCTTTGACAAACCCTAATCCAGCACCAAGTCCAGTTCTTGCAAATCAAGTGGATTGGGTTAATCCTAGAAGAAGATGGATTGGTCACCTGCATAAGTGAAGAAGTTCCTGTCTCAGAGGGAGATGAGGCTAAGGCCTTCCATAAGAAGATTACAAGCAATCTTGATAGGTATGGCTTACAGGTATGTTTCATGGTTAAGTTTATCATATGTTTTCCTTCATATCATTATAGTACAATCTTGATTAATTACTAGACTTGTCATATCACCTTAATAGAAGATATTCATTGATTAAGGTTTCAACACTTATGAATGTACTAATGCATTGTGATGTTGTATGAAGTTTATGTTGTTCACTAACATAAAAGGTACACCAAGAAAGACAAATCATGTTCTACTTCAAGAACATATGATCATGGTGACATGAAGACAAAGATTCATCCATTGTCATGGATCACATAGAAGATCTACTTTCGAGGTATGTATAACCTGGTCCTACAATGGTTAACCTATGAGACATGCAGGTTACTAGCACAAGTCACTGAAGAGAACCAGAAGACATTATGCGGGTATGTTAGACATAACTAGCTAGCATGCTAATCCAGGTATGGTTTTTCCTATATCAAGCTAGAATCCTACCTTGTGTTAGGATCTTATACTGTTGTGTTGTTGATAATGATTATTCATGAAGTCATAGGTTTGAATAGTCATGGTTGTATGCATATTATGTTTCTTACCATAATTGATGATATGACTAACCAGAAGAATCATGAAGGTATAGCTTTGAGTAATCACGAGTTTATGCATTGATGATTTAACTAATCAGAAGAGTCCTATGATCAAATAAGAATATGCATGAGTAAAAAAAGACTTCCCCAAAACCTTGAATACTAATGGTTATTATATGTGAATGATCATGACTATACATGTTTAAGATTATTGTGATTTGATAGTATTAAGATTATACTAATAAATGTGTGATTATGTATGAGACCTCAAGGATAACACAATGATGATACTAATAAGCATGCATAGTGATTAAGGATGGATATAAGTTCAAGGATAGGTAATCCAGGAAGCAAAGATCAAGAGGGAGCACACTCCAGTTGTTCCTGCAAGAAAGCAAAGGAGCACACTTCAATAGTTTATGCAAGGATGCAAATATTCAGAGGGACTTGACGACTTCTCACAATCCACATCTGAATGGAGTTGCAAAGATTTAGAGGGAGTCGACCCAGCAACCAAACAAAGATAAGTATTTGAATTGTCATTTCTTACATAATGTTATTCAATGATGTATATGCTTATGTTCCTAGAATTAGGTTGTGTATTATGCATATTAGAATAGTTGCATTGATGAACAGTATACTACTAATATACATGGGTAAGTGGCCTATGGCACTGTACAACATTCCATTGCTACTTATTTAGAATGAAACCTCTTTGCTGACATGTTAGGAGTTGTGCACACTCTTAACAATGTTCTGGTAGAGATTGGAAGGCTTCTAGAAAGTTATGGAATATGGATAAATGTTGTATTGAAGCATTGGCTAAGATAATTGCATGATTGTATGACATATTTATTTATGTGTAAGAATTTGTTCTGAAAACTATGAGATGTTTTCTAATCATGCAATTTAACTTGTTGTGTAGGAAAGATCGTATACCATCACCTACAAAAGAAGGACTACAACATTTGTTCAGCAACAAAGCTATCTATTGAAAATATTGAAGACATTGAAGTTCCTAGGATCTGGGAAGAATGCCATGATCGAGGACTACCAGTCGATCACGAAGATGTTTGGGATATAGTCCCAAGACCTGAAAGGGAGTCTGTAGTAACTTCCAAGAGGATCTACAAGATCAAGCATGCTGCAGTGATGAAGAGGAAGATAAACTTTCTTGAACGGTGTAGTTGAAGAAGAAGTGTATGTGGTGCAGCCACTTGGTTGTGAGACACATGACAGGGAGTCATATATGTGCAAAACTTGGTATGGTAGGATAGATAGCTTTCTATCTAGTTTGGGCTTTACCAAGAATAAAGCGGATTCCAACCTTTACTACAAGGTTGACGAAGGCAATCTAGTGATACTACTATGTGGATGACCTGTTTGTAATAGGTGAGGATAGATTGATTGCTGACATGCAGCGGAAGCTTGCTTCCGAGTTCGAGATGAAGAACTTGGGGATGATGCACTATTTGTTTTTGGCATGGAGGTGTGGTAGAGTGTAGATGGAATCTTCCTTGGACAAGGGAAGTATGCAGTAGAGATCCTTAAGAGGTTCGGGATGATGGACTGCAAGGCTATGGCCACACCTATGGCACCAAACCTGAATCTTTTGTGTGATGCTTCATCTAAGCCGGTTGATATCACTATGTATCGTCAGATGATTGGGTCCTTGATGTACCTAACGAACACGAGACTAGATATTTGCTTTGCGGTGAACACATTGAGCCAGTTCCTGACGGATCCGAGGAGTGTTCACCTAGTTGTTGTAAATCAAATTATGAGGTACCTAAAGGGTACGGTTGATTATGGCCTCAAGTATGATGTGAATCAAAAGTTTAACCTGCAGGGTTATGTTGATTCAGATTGGGCAGGTAGTGCTGCAAATAGGAAGAGCACTTATGGGTGCTGCTTCAGTATGGGATCAGGTGTGATCTCTTGGTTTAGCAGGAAGCAGTTCTACGTAGCATTGAGTACAGCTGAGGAAGAGTATGTTGCAGCCTGTTCAGCTAGCTGTAAGGTAGTATGTCTTCGGAAGCTACTGTCTGAGTTATTTGATCTCCCGTTGGATGCTACTGGTATCTTTTGTGATAACCAGAGTTGTGTCAAGCTGTCTAGGAACCTAGTGTTTCATGACAGGTCAAAACACATAGAGATCAAATATCACTATATCAGGGATATGGTACAGAGAGGAGCTGTGAAGCTCCTGTACATTGCGACAGACAAGCAGATTGCAGATGTGCTGACAAAGCCACTAGCCAGGGTGAAGTTTGAGTACTTCAGGGAGAGGCTCGGTGTTCTTCAGATTGATGACACTTCGAGGAAGAAGTGATGGACACATTTGCATAATCCATTCCAAGCATGTTGGAAGGAGGATCCTTCACATGGCTGTGGATGTAAGTGTTGGATGATGAGCATCATGACGATGCTCCAGTTACTGCTCTATATATGCAGCAGGAGGATGCTGGATATGATCAGTTGGATCATTTATATGTATATGTATGTACGCATCATGTTGGATGTTGGATATGATCAGTAGGATCATTTATATATGTTCTGTATATGCATCATGTTGGATGCTTGGACCATGTATCTGTATATTTATCAGTTGGATACTATGTATGATCAAGTAGATCATGTATGTTGATATGTATTAGGTATGATCAGGTGGATCATGTATGATGATATGTATCAGGTAGATACTTGGTATGCATCAGGTGGATGCATTGTATGATCAGGATGATTGCTCCAGATGACATGCAGCAGGATGTTGCAGTGATGATGATCAGGATGATCATGTGTACATCAGGATGATGTATGGTGAGTATCAAGTTCATACTCTGTGGCTGTGGAATAGGTTGTGCAAATAAGCATGTAATTTGTGCCCTGGGAGATTTGCAGACAGTCCTTCAAGGTTTTTCCTATGGCATGTAATTTGTACCCTAGGATATCTGGCAAATGCTCTTTCGAGGATTTGCTTGGGAGGACATATAATTTGTGCCCTAGGAGATTTGCAGATAGTCTTTTGAGGTTTTTCCTATGGCATGTAATTTGTACCCTGGGATATATGGAAAATGATCTTTTGAGGTTTTGTCCTATGGCATGTAATATGTGCCCTAGGAGATCTGATAGCTTGATCCGTGTGCTCATAATCAGTCTTGGTATGCTCTTTCAAGGTTTTTCCATGACCACATGTAATTTGTGCCCTGGGAGGTCTGATAGATTGAGCCTTGTGCTCGTAATCAGTCCTGGGATGCTCTTTCGAGGTTTTGTGGTGACCACATGGAATTTGTGCCCTGGGAGATCTGATAGGTTGAGCCTGGTGCTCATAATCAGTCCTGGGATTCTCTTTGGAGGTTTTGTGGTGGGGTCACATGTAATAAGTCCTGAAGATCTGGATAGGATGAAAAAGGCCTCAGATGCTCATTAGGGTTCTTGCTAGTCAAGAAAGTCTTTTAAGGTTTTGTGACGCACGTAATAAGTCCTGAGATTTCCATAGTATGGCCAGTGATGACGAAGACTTGCAGGTGGTGGGCCTACATCCAGGATGGAAAAGGACTGGCTCTGTAGAACTTCCTATGACGAGTAGATTCATAGATTGATTGAGATAGCAGTAGTAGTGACGATGATGATGACTTGATGACTATTATCCAGTGATGATGATCTAGAGAAGATGACTTGTGCTAGAAGACCTGTGTTGAGAAATACCTTCCTAGTTAAGAGGGAGTGTTGATGTATATGTAACTTAAGAATTTATTTCACATATATGTATATTGTTGTCTTATAGAGATGTTATTATTCCTCTATACGGAAGTGGTTGTATTCCTATAGAGATGTTATTATTCCTCTATACGGAAGTGTCATCATTTATATTGTAAGTGTCATAACTTATACTTGATGGGTTATTAGACCACCTTGTTGGGGTCAGCCCTGTATAAGTCATGTGGGTCAAAGGGTTATTAGACCACCCTATTGGGGATCGGCCATGTGGGTCAAAGGGTTATTAGACCACCCTAGTGGGGGTCGGCGCAGTCAGCATTATGTTAAGTGGTTAAGTTGAGGCCGACCCAGTTGAGTAAAGGTCAAGTCAAGTTAGTGTATAAATGCAGAGTGTGTTTCTCTCATTTTACACATTCTATTCTCTCTCTCACACTTTGGAGAGTGGAACACTTGTGGAGGAGGAGGCTCTGCTGCTATGAGAAGACTATCTCTTGTATTCTGGTTGTATCATTGCTCTATCTATCTCTGAGGAAGTTATTGGGGTTTTTCACCTTTATGGTTTTCCCCAAGTAAACTCTGTGTCTCTTGTGTGCTTGCATTATTGTGTCCATGATTGATATGCTGTAGATTTTTTGTACATGTTGTTCTCTTGGTTAAGATCCTAGATCAAATTGAAGTAAATTCTGAAAATTTAACAGTTATTTGTTTACAGTTATTCCACATTGTAACCGAATTCAGAGAAGTAATATAAAGCCACTTCTAGCATCCTATTTTATACCTTGTTTGTGTAAGCATTGTGGTTTTTTGTCCTGTGTATTGTTAAGCAAGAAAGTATTTTAGTAAGGTGACTTCCATTAGAACGACTAAGGGTGGCAGGGAGTAAACTACCATAGTACAGGCTTATGCAAATTACATGTACAATAGGAGGAATGGTTACTCATATGAACATGCCACTTATCCTTAATGTGCAATGATATTCCCCTCATTTCCCATGTTTCATTCCTTCAATTAAATATATCACTTTAATTCATGACCGACTTATTACATGGAACCATGAACACAATTACAGGATGGGTTGGAGAGAAGCGATCCCATTGATTCCCAGAAAGTCAACCTTATCCCTAGTCACCACATTCACCTAATGATCAACTCGTTTTGTTATTCCTAAGGATGTGGAGAATGGAAATCCTACCAAAGGCCTACACTTCAATATAAATCTGCTTGCAACATATAGAGGAAAGTATCATATCCTTAGGAAAAGAGTTTTCTATTAGGATATTTATAACTATCTTCAAATATTTGAATAGTGTTAATAGTATTGTGTACTTTATTGTACAACATTTTGGTCAGAGATTAACTACTGTTGGATTCCCCTTGCAAACACAAAGATTGGATTTAATGCTCATATTGCACATGTCCTTCGGAATATTATTGTCCAAGATTCTAGATTAAAATTTGGATAATCTTGGACACTAAGCTTCCAAAGGACAAGTGAAAGTTGACCAATAAATCCAATCTATATAGATTGTCTTGGACACTAAGCTTCTAAACAACGAGTGCAGTTTGATCAATAAATCCAATCTTGATGTTTGCTAGTGGAAGTCTACAATAGTCAATATTTAATCTTGAAACATACATCGCAATTTACACATTTTTGCGACTTAAGTTGAATTGTCTATTCATAAGGTGATTGACGTATATTTTTAACTAGTTACAACACACAAAGAGGTTTCTACCTTTTACAACATAAAATTAAATCACCTAGAAGGAACAAAAAGCATCCATCAATATAATTAACAATCTTAAAATGTTCCAAAACTATATGATAACCATCATAAAAAAACATCCCAAAAATATATGTCAATAACCATTATAATAGATGACAAAATCATAAATGACATAGATCATGGCCTCTAATAAACAATTAAGTTGAAAAGGAATTAAATTAAGATCAAGAGTCCTACTGAGACATTGAGGCTACAAAATTTAATAAATAAACCTTTGACATAAGAGATTATCATGTTACTTCTGGAATCAGTTCGCTAATCACGACATTCTAAAAGAAAATAAAGAATTGATTCAATTAATTATAAACTTAACTTGATTTAGTGAAAAGCCTAGAAAAAAAGCATTGGAATGATTGGATAAATATTATTAGTTTCTTTTTCCATCTTTGCAAATGGGGAACAAACACCTGGTATACTAGGTTTGAACCTAGTGTACCTAGTATACTAGATATCATCAATCAAGAAGTTTCCATGGATAAAATGATTCAACACATCCCCTCTCTAGTATCATATGAATAGAAAAAAATTATGCTCCAACCCATCACATTACAGGAACTAGATCATGCCATTATGGGAATGCTATGAATAAAGGCCCTAAGTCCAAACAGACTCACAAAATACTTCTATCATCACTACTGGAATATTATGAAAAATGATGTTGGGGAAGGAGTTGAAGAGTCTATATCTTATTTGAATGTGCTCCCATATTTAAATACCACATTACTTTAAGTCATCCCCATAAAGTAAAATGCTTCTAATTTGGGTAAATTTTATCCCATATCCCTCTACAATTTTATTTTTAAGATTATTACCAAGGTCATTACAAACAACATAAATCCCATTCTAGCTTTTTTTATCTCGCAAGAGAAATTGGGATATGTGGAAGGGTGTAAAATTCTTGATGGAATTATCATATCCCATGAAAATAACCATAATCTCGAGAATTCTAGGAAAGATAACATTCTTATAAAGATTTAACTCTAAAAATATTTTAACCAAATCTCCTATCACTTCATCAACCTCTCCCCTCTCTTGTTTGGATTTTCTCCTTGTTGGGTTCATTGGATACTATCCCTCACCTCCTTGATCTTTTTCTCAATTCTGATCAATGGATCTATTTATGCAAACTTGTCCTCCTCTAGAGGTCTCAGGTAGGGATATCCTCTATCTCCTTTCCTCTTCATTCTTATGGTTGAGTCTTTAGGTAGATATATTAAAGTTGTTGTTTACAACATGAGCCTCTTTGTTCTTCACCCTACCAATGTTGAATTAGTATCCTATCACCTTCAGTTTGTATATGATACATTTCTATTGGCTTACATTACCATTCGGGAAGAAAAATCCATCAAGGCCATCCCTCTCCCCTTTTTTCAAGCCTCGGGTATCTCTCTCAACCTGGACAAGTCTAATATTTTCTTTATCAAAATTCCCCTTGCTCTCCAAATATGTATATCTCGGATTCTTCGTTTTAATCAAAGCTTCTTTCCATCCAAATATCTGGGGGAACCTCTCACCACATCCACAATCCAACATCCTACTTAGGAAAATATTCTAGATAATATGCATAAACGCCTCTCCAACTGGGTTTTTCGATCTTTGAATATGTCAAGATTCTTGAATCTCTTGAAGTTTATCCTACATAGCATGATAACCTATCTCTTTTATATTTTTTCAGCTCCCAATTATGTCCTCAAATTCCATTTGGAGCCTTCAATGCTCTCTTTTATGTTGAGGCTCTAAAGGAAAGAATTGAATGTGGGATATGGTTAGATGGACCAAAAAATGTCTACCTAAATTGCAAGGGGGTTTGGGAGCTAGAGACCCAAAATTTGAAAAATAATGCCTAGACAGACAAAAATTGGTGGAGATGGCTCACCACCTCCTTTGTCCTGTGAGCCCAGATTGGGTCAATGAAATATGTGCCATATATGGAACACAAGGATCTCATATGACTCCAAGGAAACATTTATGGCTCTCTCATCTAGATGGAAGCCTCACAAAACAAAGATTTGATCCGACAACATGCATTATGGGAAATTCAGAATGGATAGGAAGCTTAATTGTGGGAATATGATAAAAAACAATGCCCCAAGCTCCTTAGCTATCACTAAGGTGATCTATTTATCCCTACCACTCTAAATTATCACGGGAAATAGATATCCCATTTTTGGACCCACTTAGAAAGAAATAATCAATGGAGCACTTGGTTAGATAAACATTTATGGCCTGATCCTCCTCCATGCTTCCCTTGTGATGAATTTTTGGTAGATCTCCAAAAATCTATAATTTCATTTCATCCTAGGAATCCTTGTACTTCATTGGGGTTATAAGAATCAAGGAAAATTTAATCTGAACGGAGCTTATTCTATTTTGGGAAATCATAGCAGAGCCTCGAGGGATCAGTTTTAGAAACAAATATATTGGACCAAAAACCTTCATCCAAAGGTCGCAACATGCCTCTCCCCTCTCCATAACGCTTTCTCTCGTCCTTCCCATGGGCTACTTTTGACCATCCCCACTTATTGGTTCCTCCAAAACCTTAGTTTTATCAAGCTTAAGTTTGATGGGGCAAGCAAGGGTAACCCTAGTCCAACATGTTATGGGGGTGTGTCCAGAGATGACTCAAGCAATATTATTCATTTATACATGGGATCCCTCGAAATAGACAACAAAAGTGTAGCAACTATCGATGTTATGGTCAAAGAGATCCAAATTGCAGAATGGTAGGATACAATAAGTTGATAGTATAAGGAGATTCAAAATTAATGATTATCATCCTATCGCGACTTCTTCATGGAATTCCTGTCAATAAAATTTTTCCAAGATATCACCTAGATTAAAATATGGAATATTGGAGGAATATTTTATCTGAGAGTTAGTCATTTTCCCTCACTATATCAAGAGGGAATCCAATAGACCGACCAATAAGTTAGCAAGTTATGGAGTTGACCTACAACAAAATGAGTTTCACAACAGCTAACTTGATGCCCAATATCCCAAGATAAAGGAGTCCTACCCATCTATCAATCAACAAGACCTTCTCGCACATGAGGAATGTTATCAAGATCTCCACCCTGAGGCCTGATCCATTGTTGCATGTGTGATTTCCCATCCATTCCTCCACTTGTTATGTGGTTATTATAAATGTGATAGGGCATCATCGATAGGATTTTTGCAGAAATAACGTTCTAGTATGGAATGTTTACTCTGCTCGAGCGAATGGTTATCTCCTGGTTATTTCGTGATCCATGTCTTCTTATCATCAACCTTTTTCTCATGGTGCCTATGTATCCATCCTATCTTCATACCTCACATGATCTAAGATGAAAGAAGAAATTAATAAGTCTTTGTAAAAATCCCAGTTTGGTTGAGCAATGCTCCAGTCATTCTCCTAGCCAACTTCTTCTCTGGTTTTCGTCGCATAATTGGCTTCACCTTGGTAAAATCCTACCCCAGTTTCTCCTTGGTTGACTCCCCCTCCAGATGCTCTGTAGTCAAGGTCAGGTCCAAATGCACTAAGAATAAAACCTCCTAAGGACTCATCGATCTCATATGCTTCATGATGTACATGAGATAGAGAAATATCATGCATGTTATGGTGGTTTGGATCACCCCAATGCTCAAGGCTAGATCCAACACAAGGAATCGAGAATCCAATACCATATTCAAAATCTAGAAACAGATCAACTAATCAAAGAAATGGGTAGGTTGGTGGATGATGTGGGGTCTATTTACACCAATAACACCAGGTACACTAAGACCCTTAGTCTTTTATAGTATACTAAGAACCTTTTGGGACAAGCCATTATCGACAACACTAGGGTGCATTGTCATGACTAGTATTAGGGAATTTCTTTGGAAGATCACATGGAGAACCTAAAGGTTTGACTTCGGCACCTTACACAAACATAAATAGATTCAGATGCTCATTTAAATGTGAATATAAACGCCTTAGATAGGGAATTTATGAGTAAGGTCTTCAGTTGAACACAACAATGATATTCATCTCCTCAAATGTTATTTTTTCATCAACCTCTCCACCTGGACTTGTCCTCGGGCATCAAGCTGGAACCTCACAAAAACAACACCTCCACACATTTAACTTATGTAGTTGTGTTTCTACCAAAATTGTAGGCATCTATAGACATCTATTCATCACAACTAAAATCAACAAACACATTACAACTAAAAATTAATCAACTTCTTTCTATCATCAACCTTGTTGTATTACAAGGTAACAATTTGCATATAAATCCAATCTCAAATTGCTATAACAAAGTGATATGCAATTCTTTGTCCTTTTTTGGGTTCTATAAACATATATATTCTCGTATGAGCATATCAATGGATTAGCATAGTGCAAGTCTAAGATTCATACATATCCACACAATAACATATTGAAATACACTTTTCATGTGCCATGCATTGTTCAATAAAACTAAGAGAAACCTCAAGAACATAATATTCCCAAGCTAAGTCATTTACTCTTCTCTTAGAGATCAATGCTAGCTAGTCTAACCTAGATTTTAAAGACACTTACTCTAGATAACATCTATTGTGTTTTCTTTTACAAAACCTCCATTCAGAAAAAATGCAGTGTTTCACAATGCATAAGAAGAATCAATATCCTTCATCATTCGATATATTCTCTAGCCCTAGAACATTAGACATCATCTAAAAAATACATAGGTGACTCTAGTGAGAGAGTCTATCCTACTAGGATATTAAAATTATTGGAGAAAATAATCTAATAATAAGATGATATGGAACATTATCATGTTTACCCAAGGGAGGATGCACCCACAATAGTGCCTAGCTCTTAGGAGATAACACCCCTTGCTTCTAGTCTATTTAGTTATCATTTACTTAATGCATGATAATTTATTTAGTTATATGCACCTTTCCATCCTTTGGATCATGTGCAGTACATTTTATTATTATTTATCTTAGATGGTTAGTTATGTTTTTCCTTGAGGCTCTTCATTTCTATTGTTCTTTATTTCTTGTTTTTGGGATATGTTTCTTCAATCTATGCTCTTCCTTATTCGAGATAGTTTTTTTGGGTTCATTATATTTACGACATAAAAAAATCTATAAAATAATCAATGTGTATATTCTACATGTAGTAGAGGCTTAGTTTCCAGGGTCATCATCCAATCTCATATCACACCATATTTGGTGAAAAAACAATACTCGTAATTAGGGATACTAGTTCGAGGATCTATCATATTCGATTCATTTGCTCGTTGACTACATCCAATTCACCATGGAGTATCACAACATTTTTAGTAGTAGTTCAATAATTAAAGAGAACAATGAGTCGCATTCTAGAATTCTTCATTAGTTCTTAGTTAATCAAACTAGCATATAAATTGTTACACTACCTATATGGACATTTACATATCATCTCCTCTCAAGTGTACTTCATAAGTTTACACATAAACCCACCCTTTCTCTCTACATATGAAACCTCATTGATCCAACATAACATGTACTTATGGACCTATCAATGACAACTACTAAACATTACCAAAACATAGACCCAAATGACGATATTCACATCAATCACTTAATGTTCCATCTTAACACACTCTTCTAGGAAGACACAACTCTTTGTCCAACATCACCACACTCAATATTTAGATTATAATGTAGTTCTTATAAACATTGAAATACCATGTTGTATAGTCATAAATTGCATGTATGATGTGTAAAAACCACGTGTGTGATATGTACAAACCACATGTGTGATATGAACATATCACACGTGCGATGTGTTTCATTGGCCTACATGTCAACAATGTGGAAATGTTTAGAATTGTTGAGCCTATTTCTTATAAATGTCAGTGCAATCTTGTTTTTTATAACATGATCAGGTTTTGCATAACTTTGGTTGCACCTACAATGTTTACCAACTTTGTACACATACCCTCATGTTGAAATTCCATAACTGAGTCAAAGAGAGAAATTTTAGGGGATTATAAAGGAAACCCCATTTGAGAGTGATGGAGAATTCCTATAAAATAACAAACTAAAATATGATTCATGAAAAATATTGGTTATACAAATGAGGCACCATCCGTATGCCCATGAAATTTTGTGAAAGTAAATTACAATAGGAGGATATCAGGAAGTCCACTCTACAAACAACTAGGATATGGGAAAAATTTGATTCAATCCAAGACCCAAGAGGATATGTTTTACTATCTATATATGAGTATGATGACAATTTAATAGAAAAACTATTGATAATGAAAAAAACCCATGTTGAGAGTATTGTATATCTCTATTCCTAAGAGTTTTTTGCAAGTTATTATCAAGATTTGGAGTGCAGTAGCTGCAGCAATTTCTGCACTTTTGCAGTAGTAGCACTTGCAGATATTTTCTATTGTTTTTTTGCAGGTCTTCTAAAACAGCTTCCATGAATCCAGAAGGAATTCCTCCTCTTTATCCATTCAACTATGATGAGTGGAAACCAAAGATGATAACACATTTGAAGAGACATGGTCTCTTTGATTATTGTTTTGAAAGACAGTTCGAATCCTCTGAAGAAGAGAATGATTGGTTAAATCAATGTGATAGAGCCTATGTAGCAATGATGTATGTTATGTCTCGTTGCATGGTAACCCACTTCCTTTCTGTTGAATCTCCAAAAGAGCTATGGGCCCATCTGGATGAAATATTTGGAAAACAGAATGAAGGGATTGGTCCAAACCTTTTCGAGAGAAATCCCAGTGATGCATTCACCCTGCTTGATGGTCTCTGATTATGAATCAGTATCAAACATATCTCATAATGAAGTTGTCCACAAAGAAGAAGAACTTGCAGATTCTAAACTCATGCTCTCAATATCTTCTATTTTTAATTTTGTGCTATCTCACACTCTAGAAACTGCAGAGGTTCTTAAATCCTCTCTTGCACAAGAGTCTGTTGGTTTGCATAATGATGATCTCATGAATGTTTCGGAGGTTAAATCAACAATTGGTGGTAATGAATTCGCTCTCCTTGATCACTCACCTCTTATGTACTATTGTAAGATCATATGTACATGCTCTCAGAAGTTTATTGAAGATGTAGGACATTTCCATTCGCTTGGGATAATTTCTCATGCATTTCATGGTTTTGATCTCACCTCTAATGGTTCAAAGGAGATCTCAAGAAACCATTTTGAAAAAGTTTTGGATCTGATTTGGATTCCAAGCATTCACTATCATGTGATGGTTCTTTTGGGCATAATCTCACCTATGATGGTTCAAAGGAGTAAACAAAAGACTATCTACACATTCATGGATTTGATCCTACCTCAGTTAATTTGAATCACAGGTTCCAGGATCATCCTCATACCTCTCTATTTGGTCTCATCACATTCGATCTAAAGAGCAAGTACAAGCACATGCCTTTTGAGCATGATCCACTTCTTCCCAAGAAGAAGATGCCCCCTGACATATGACCAAGAAAAACACCTGCTTGAGTTTGGAGAATTTATTTTGGTGTACCCTATAGTCCATTTTGAGGGGGGGTATTTTTGCCATGAGGTTTTCCCCATTTCCTTGGTTTATGGACTGTTATTTATTATTCATTGTATTGGGTGACCTTTCGTCTCAGTTACTAGGGCCTAGGATGGATTAATGAGGGGTGTTAGGATATTCCTATAGTCCATCCTAGTCCTACCAACATGTTTATTATTTTGCATTTCAGTCATACATGCAGTTTTGCATGCAGTCATGCAATTGCATGCATCCCAGTCATTAGTTTCAGCACCTAGTCCCCATTTTGCTAGCTCCGAGAGCTTCTTTCTAATCATTTCTATCCTTCCTAGTGCCTAGTGTGCCCTCCTTTCACCTACTACATGAGAAAGGATCCCTTCTTCACCTACCACTCAGTTACACTTCAGTTAGTAGAGTTATTTTTGGATATCTCCTTGATTTGAGGATTGATTGACTTGTTAACTAACTGAAACACTCTGTTGGACCCCCAGTTAGACTAGATTGCCTATTTTGACTCTAGTCAGCTCCCCATGCGCCCTCCACTGATCCTCCTTCACTACATTAGTGCTTCCATGTGCTAGTTAAACCTACCACACTCGGTTAGACTCATTTTGACACCTGGTTGATCGTTACTTGTGCATTGATGACTGCACTGATGGTGATTAGGACTCCTAATGGTGTATTGTTAACACTCCACTGATGATGATGATGACTCCTAGTGCAAATAAGCCATGCCCATGGAGGCTAATTTGAATTGCCACCTTGGCATTCGAATCCTGTCCACCATTGTATTATTTATTGCTCATATTATGATTAATGAATTAGTGTGTGATGTTATTCTGCTTCTATTTGAGTTCCAATGTATCATAATTATGTTGCTCCTTTACACTGCATGACCACTCTTCTTCTATTTTCCCGCTTAATATTAATATTTCTTATGAGGTATACATAAGCTCTTAGATCTGCTGTGAGGATTTTCAGAGTTCGAAGCTAGATTGTAACATGGCTCTTGAGGATTAGGACACTTCACAACCACATCTACGTCTTTTAAAAAGTCTGATTTGTAGGAATCTATTAACTATAAGAAGTTTTAATTTGAGTAAAGTCTTCTAATTCCTTTGTCCCATGCCTAAATGAAGTTTAAATATGGGAAAAATGTTTCTTAGGCTTGTATAATGGCATGTTTATGCTACCATTTTAGTTTTCTTGATCTAGATTTCATTTATTATGCAATTTTTCAAGGCCGTGGATTCTCTATCGGGATGGTTTTGCTTCTAAGCCAAGAAAATTTCTTTGGTGTTTGTCAACTTTTATATGTTCAGTTCAATTTTGTAATCGTCAACATGCTCATTAGTATATACAACACCAACTTCTATTCTACCATCAATGATCTATATCTTCAAAATATCTCATGGTAACAAGTTGGTGCACACTCTCTCTCTTTTTCTCTTCTCCAAGAATCTCCTTGTATCCTCTTCATCATTACTATGCACTGTAGTTTCAACACCATTTTTTGATTCTGTATTTTGTTCCCTTGCAAGAACCTTTCCTTTTTATCTATATTGAACATCTTTAGTTTTAGAAATCAAAGGCAAGTCCTTCAAAGGACTTATCCTCAGTTGAGTGAGAATCCATTGTATGCTCCACTCCAAGTTAGGACTTGATCCTCTTTGATACCAATATGATAAATAAATGGTAGGCCAATTTCTTGTCTGTTTCACCAACGTCGGTCCTCTAAAGGATTTCGAATTATGGAATCCCATGGACTCCTTTATAAAAATGCAATTAACTACTTTATTACCAATAAGAATATCACTGCACAAACTATGGACAGATTACGTTCAAGCAATACCAAGCCATGCAAGATTCAATCTTGATTCTTCTAATGATTCAACCACCAATTTCAAGGCCTCTCCTTTAGAATTCAATTCATTACAAAGTAGTTATTACATGAATAAGGAAAAAATTCCAGCCTACTTACAAATGCTTCTCCTTATACATTATCCAATCCAATCTAAATGATACACAATGTAGTAACAAAAATAGTGTTCAAGGGTTACCAATAAATGTTGTAGCTACTCCCATGATGTAGTCGGTGAGGAGGGTGCAGGTAAAATGTTGATATAATTGGCATGTTTCAAAGGAATTTACAATGCTTAGGCCTCGTGGTTTGTTCCCAATTTTCATCTCTCTTCCATTTGAGGGAATTCTCTATTTTTCGATTCCCATCACTCATTTTCAGATAAGACAATTGAAAATGGCATTCCATATAGGACAATTAAGCTAAACTATGAATTAATAGAATGTATTTCCTTCACATTACTTTAAGGGAATGAGAATATTGCTATTTGTAAATTAAGTGGACATGTCAATTGTCGGCTTAAAATCAATATACCATTGTAAAACCAAGTGAAAAAATATGTGGCCTATCCTAGGGTGTCTATAGCCCATGCAAGGGTGCATACAACAAAAGTGGAAGGCGTGAAATAAGCTAGGCTAAATCATTTTGAAGGTTCAGTTATGTACAATAGTTCTAGGCTATAATCTATGGCCAAATGTAACAATTAGGTTGATCGGATGTTTCCCAAAGTGTCAGTTTGCATGTAACTCTCACAATTGTTGTATATGGCCTACATAAATTCCAATGGCATCAATAGACAAGTGATTGTCGATAACCATGGATAAAATTAGAATTTTTTCCAAACAATTGCAATAGCCAAATCTTGAGAGCCTTTGATCTCAATTCTCATGGTGGAATAAACAATGGGTTTTCTATAGTTATTTTCATTCACAAGATCCTGGAAGAAATTGATTTCTGAACTATAATTATAAGCAATGTAGGTTGTAAATTCATCATATGAATCTATTAAAATATAAATGGGAACAACAATACCCTCACACAAAATTTACACAACAATCACAGGGAAATCACAAAGCGATTCCTCACAACATGTACACCATGTTTGCCTTAGAAACCTAAATAGGAAAACCAATATTCAATTGGCTTCGGTTGGTGTTTTATTTCTCGACAAATGTTCATGTTACAATTCCATCGGACTCAAAGGTTCATTCATGGTATTCACACATGAATTTGGACAACGATTCCTCAATCTCAACCAAATAATCGATACAAACTTCTGGTGCATGGATTTACTGAAGAATGGATCTATTGGGGGGTCCACTGAAAGGCTAGGAATCCCCAACCCATGAGATTTCATGAAGTCCAGCATTCGACTTCTTGTCTTTTCTTTTTCTATCAGCATTTAGTGTATGGTTCTCATGTTTTCATTTATCTCCCTTTTTTTCTTCTCGTTTTTTTTCACTTAATTTTTTTCATGCTTGCTTTGACATTATAATATTATTTGGAGGTATGGACATCGATAAATTTGAAATCCCCCCTTCATTCCATCAACATTGTCTCATATCTCGTCATTATTGACAAACTATGCTTATATCCTCGAACCTCTTGATTGGTTGAGCCTTGCATTAACCTGAATAGATAGCCAACTGATTTACTTTTTGGATCTAATTCAAATCAATAGGACCATTTTATATTAGTTGCAAATATACAATCTCCTCATTGATGTTCCATAAGCGCATGCAAAATCAGACTTTGACAATTGGTAAGAGGGTTTTATATGTAAAATGTTTTAGTCCAATAGCTAAAACTACCTACCTTCTTCTATTGATTTGTGAACCTTTATAAAAAACAATGCTACAACCTTTGGTGAATTGAAAATGAAAAAACACAGAATCAATCATGAATTTAGGGCTTTCCCATACCCCGTAGGGCATCAGAGTATGACCAACGAAAGCTGCGTTTCCAGGGGATTACCAAACACAGTCTACACACCGAATCAGGGCTTACCAAGCACAATATACACACCGAATCAAATGAAGGAAAAGCATGGCAAGGGAAACGGGGCTTACTAGGGCTGGTTGCGTGTGTGGTCACAACTTCCCAATCGCTCAACTCTGGGTAGCTTCTGTGCTGGGCAAGCAGAGCTCTGCTCTGTGGTATTTTTTCTCCACGTTCCTATCCTCAGATCTATTTTATCCTTAGAGTGGAAAAGCTCCCCTTTGTCTCCCGCGCAGTAGATGTAAACTCATAAACCCCTCTTCTATGTGAAAAAATAAATTCCTCTTCTATGACTTAGAAAAAAAATTTAGACCAAAATTTTTATTAAAAAAATTAAACCGTTGCTAGATCGATGAACGTCGGGGGCCAAATCATTTTTTTCCAAATTTTAAACTATTTTGCGACAAAAAATTGATTTTAACTTATTCGTGGCAAAGTGTCGTGTATATTTTGAGCCATAAGTAGTAGTCGCTGCATCAAGGAGGTGTTGTGCTCTTCAGTTATGATGGTAGGGATGTGGTGCATAACCTGAGCAATGGCAATATTCCTGGAACCAGTGGGTTCTGTAAGGAGATCATGAAAGAACATTTTGAGTTACTGCTCAATGTCGGTCGGCTCCCCCAGGACTTCTCCAGAATCTGCTTTAAGCTTGTTAATACAATTGTGCATTCTATGTTGAAGGGTGGAGCAATGGAAGAAGGCAGTGTTGCGATCTCCCTCTTTGAGCCAAGAGACTCTCGACTTTTGCTTCCACAGGGTTTCTTCTTGAAGGCAGCACTGATTGAGTTTTTTCAAGAGATCTTTTTCTTTCGATTTGTGCTCTTGTGAGAGGCCATCATCCATGATGGTGCATTGGAGTCAGTCAAGTTCATCTTCGATCAGCTTCTTATCCTTGAAGATATTTCCAAAGGTAGAATGGTTCCAATTCTTGAGATTGGCTTGTAAGAGTTTGAGTTTCTGCTGAAGGATAGCCATTTTCGATTTTCTTTGACTCGCATCTTAGAAAACCAAGAAATGACCATATCCAAAAAGTTGGGATGGGAAAGCCAGAATTTCTCAAATCTGAATGGACTGTGCGGGTGGGCACCAAGACTTTGCCTTCTCAAGTTGATGGGCTAATGGTCTGAACTGACCGCTGGGAGGACTGAGGAGGCAAGGATTCCATCTGCTAAAGAAAGGTTTTTTGAGATAAAAATCCAATCAAGTCATTCAAAGATTTGATGGACACCACCTCTTCTGTTGTTCCAAGTGAAAAATCTAGAGGAAGGTTGGAAATCCACCAGATGACTGTTAGCAATGAAGGATTTGAAGAGAATATCTTCTGTGTTCAGAGAACAGAGACCTCCTTTTTTCTCTTCTAGGCCAGTGATCATATTAAAATCTCCACCAATGATGAGGAGGGAGTCTGAATGGAGAGATTCAAACCAACTGAAGTAGTGGAGAAGTTGGTATTTGAGGCTAGGGGGATGAGGGCCGTAGACATTGAGGAGGTAGCCATGGTGGTAAGTAGCAAGGATGTCGAAAGAGGTAGAGATAGCATGGTCTGTAGCCGCATATTTAACAAGGGTTATGATAGAGTGGTTCCAAGCCATAGAAATGCCCCCGACAGCTCAAATGGAATCGATGGAAAAAATTGGGTAGCCTCTCTAGATCTTGGACATGAGAAGGCTGAGCGTTTCAGAAGAGCATTTGGTTTCTTGAAGGAAGAGGACAGAGGGAGCCTCCAAAGGGATTTTTCTCTTTAGCATGCGACATTTGGTGAGGCCATTGATTCCTATGAGATTCCATGATATAATCTTCATTGAGAGGGGGTGTGAGAGAGGGAAAGAATTCGGTTAGTTGGGCATATTTACCTGATTCCACCAGCCGAGTGGCCAGTAGGTTGATTCTTTGCAGATTCGATTTTCTTCCTCTTGTCTTTAGTTCCCTCAAGAGTTTCTGCCTGTCTTTCTTGGGAAGGTTATGGATTCCATGTTTGTCAAGAGCTTTGACTTTGGCCAGTGCTTCTTTGAGGAGTTGTATCTGGCTGGGCGGTATGGATTCGAAAGCTTTTTTCATATAGGCATTTTCTAGTCCTAGAAGATCAAGATCTCCTAAGTCTAACTCTATCATTTCTTCATCCATTGTGATATCTAGAGAGGGCTCCACAGAAAGTTTAAGAGGGTGATCATGATGAATATAAGAGGTACCTTGTGGGTCGGCATGTGCTGCAACTTTGACTTGAGCATGAGTGCCTTCCATGTTAGGTTGTTGATCAGGATTATTGGGTATGGTCGGGCCAAATCCCTCAACTGTTAATTTTTTCTTTAGCTCTATGTCAAGATCTGTCGATTTCTCTGCCAGGATATCAAAGTTGTTGCTTGTGGAGGGATTGTCATATTTGTTTTTCCCCATGGCGGCTTTGTGGTTGTGTCTCTTTACTCTTCTAGATCGTTGGAAACCATTACGATCTGTGACATCTTTTTTGGGGTCTTTTGTCTAGCTTTTGTTGGATGGGCAATCTCAAAAGAGGTGCCCATGTTCATGGAATTTGCGGCATTTGAATGGTATGTGCTCATAGTCCAGAGGCTTGATCCATTCTGATTCTTCAATGGAAATACTGATTGCATCAGGAAGGGCCTTTGCAATATGCATGTAAACACAGATCCTTGCATATGAGGTGTATTTGTGGAGATTTATTTGGTCTACAGATATGACATATGCCCCAGGAGTATTTCCTATATCCTTCAAGGTCTCTTCATCCCAGTATTCCTATTGGAGGGAGTACATTATGATCTAGACTAGAGCCCAGGTGAAGTCCTCTTTTTTGGGGCATAATTTCTCAATCCAATTTTTCAGGTATAGGCCAACAGAGTTGAAAAAATAGGGGCCATCGTTTTCCACCCTTGCTTTGTCTTCTGGCGTTGATTCTTTTTGGAGGAAGAATCAGACTGGGATGGGAAACAGATCGAGCTATGCATGTGATGGTACCATGAGTATTTCCTACAGGTGGGGGGCCTTGAGTTGGGTCCATGCTTGAATGGGGAGGCTCCACATCGGGAATAGGGATATCCTCAAAGCCAATCCACAGAGAATAGGCATGACCAACCGAACGCAGTGCAACCAGAGGAGTAAGAGCCATAGAGTGGGAGGGGCCTTCTCCCCCCCCTCATGTAGAGGTCATTGGCGTCACTCAGAACAGGGGGACTGGAAAAGGAAGCGGAGTACGATACAGAAAGGAAATATTCAAAGTCCAGCTAGGAACCCTAAGCTGAGGTCACATAGCTGCAGGGCTGAGGTTGGCAGTCATCATCCTTCAGAAGTTATTTCACTTTCTTCACCCACCCTATTAACCATTTATTTGTTTGTCCTGCTGTAAAAGTAATTTGCAAGGGGAACCACAACATCATCTTCGTGATCAATTGTCAACTCAGCTGTAGATGAAATAATGTTACTTGTACTAGATGTGGTAGCAGATGAAATAATGTTAGGGATAGACATGGTAATCTTAGAGGTAGATATTAAAGGAGAAGTGGTAGTAGAACCTAAAGGTGGAGAAGGAGGAGAAGTAAATAATGTGGCAAACTTAGCAAGGGAAGTTGGGTCAACAGTAAGTGAGGGTTGTAGAGAAACAATTGGAAGCTAGATCTGAGTGAGTATTGGTGATGGAATGATAGGTGGAATTGGGAAAGTGGAAGGTGAAGTAGTGATGGAGGTTAGTGCATCAAATATTTGAGATATGGTGGATGATGGTAATTTAGTCTCAAAAGATGAGGTGGAAGTAAGTTGAACAGAAGAGGTGGAAGTATGTTTAACAGAAGAGGTGGAAGTAAGTTCAAGAGAAGAAGGTAAGGGTGTAGAAGCTAATGTTTCAGCAGTAGAAGTAACTTGATCAAAATGGTGATCTTGAATAGGATCCTCTATCACTATGCTATCAAGCAAATCATAATTTGCCTAGGAACCTTCTGTTACCTCTTGGAAAACAATCACAGGAAGAAGTCTTTCATCCTCGACATCACTGTCTTCAATATTCAATGTAGGTATAGTAGAAGTAGGGGTTTGAATCTTTTGCCTCTTTGCTGTGTTACTCAAAACCACCTGAATATCACTGGCTAGACTACTTGCAGCAATGACTTGGGTGTCAAGCATTGAAGTCATATGTGCCAGATCTCTCTTCAACTCATCAACTGTCTGAATTAGGATCTCCTTGGTCTATTGAACATATTCTACAAGGCCCTTTCCTTTTCATCCATTTAGATATGTCAACATTAGAGGAGTAGCTTCCTTTTGTGCTTATTTTTCTTCCCTTTCCTTTCTAACCTGCTCTACCAGTTGCAGCTCCATTCTCCTGTAACTTAAAACCTTAGCCTTAAGCTATTTCTGGTACTGAAGGATGAATCTCTTCTCTTCTTTAGTCTTATCCCTAATCAGGACTTCAGAAAACATATTTTCTCCTTGGTAAATAGAGTCATCAGGAGCATCCTGATGCACATTGGTTGTTTTCATATGTTGTTGGGAAAAATGGGCAGCCAGGAATCCTTTGGGATCATGCATTCACTTTGGGGATGCATTGATGTATATGTAACTTTGGAATGTATTTCACATATATGTATATTGTATTCCTATAGAGATGTTATTATTCCTCTATACGGAAGTGTTTGTATTCCTATAGAGATGTTATTACTGCTCTATACGAAAGTGTCGTCATCTATATTGTAAGTGTCGTAACTTATACTTGATGGGTTATTAGACCATTTTGTTGGGGTCAGACCTCTATAAGTCATGTGGGTCAAAGGGTTAATAGACCACCCTATTGGGGGTTGGCCATGTGGGTCAAAGGGTTATAAGACCACCCTAGTGGGGGTCGGCCTAGTCAGCATTATGTTAAGTGGTTAAGTTGAGGCCGACCTAGTTGAGTAAAGGTCAAGTCAAGTTAGTGTATAAATAGAGAGTGTGTCTCTCTCATTTTACACATTCTATTCTCTCACTCACACTTGGGAGAGTGGCGCACTTGTGGAGGAGGAGGCTCTGCTACTAGGAGAAGACTATCTCTTGTATTCTGGTTGTATCATTGCTCTATATATCTCTGAGGAAGTTATTGGGGTTTTTCACCTTTATGGTTTTCCCCAAGTAAACTCTGTGTCTCTTGTGTGCTTGCATTATTGTGTCCATGATTGATATGCTATAGATTTGCTGTACATGTTGTTCTCTCAGTTAAGATCGTAGATCAGATTGAATTAAATTCTGAAAATTTAACATGGTATCAGAGCTAGCCTGAAAGAAGGCATGATATGGCATGTATGACACTTGTTGCACTTACGATGCTAGGGCTTGATATAGCAAAAACCAGTCATCGTAGTACTTTCGCTATAAATCTGTTTTGGCGAAGTTTTCGGATCTGACACCTTTACAGGATGAAGAGTAAATCTGCATGGACCTTGTGTCCAAAGGAAAACATCTAATGCATTGTACTTTGTGATTTATGATCTGTACAATATAGGGTTTCTGCCTCTTCCAGATCTGAGTCAAAATCAGGTGACCTTGGGAAAAAGGTCATAACTTGGGCTAGGAAGCTCCAAATGAAATTTCATAAAAAGTGACAGGTAGTATACAGACTGTACTATCTCATGAAAATTTTGTAGAGGCCAGAGATGAACCAGTGACACATGGCATGCCGTACAAGTTTTCTCTCTTGTATTATCTCATCAACAGGTCATGTTACGACAATTGGAATAACTCTCTCTCAGAGAATCCAATTGAGGTTAGACCTATCAGGATGGAAAGATAATAGGTCGGGCTATCTCAAAAAAAAAATTTAGAGGCCGATGTTGAGATAGAGACACGTGGCATGCCGTATAAGTTCGCTCTCCTGTATTATCCCATAAACAGGTCACGTTGCGACACTTGGCATAACTCTATCTCAGAGAATCCAGTTGAGGTCAGACCTATCAGGATGGAAATATAATAGGTCGGGATATCTCAGGAAGATTTTTCAGACCTTATGGATCGAAAAGTTTGGAGTTACACCAGAAACAATCAGGTACATATTTCTATCAAAAATAGAATTATTTTTGAGTACCTTCATTCATGGCTTCTGGAATTTAGGGCTTTGGAGAACGTTGGAATTTTTGTAATCGGAGACCATGGCTGGATGGTACTCATAAAAATCGAAATTTAGAGACCAAGATCAGAATTTTTGGTTGGGAAGAAGGCCGGGCTTGATCAAACCCTAGTTCAGGACTTTGATCAGAAAAGTGGAAAATTAGGGCTTCTGTAAAAATGGGAATTTTTGAAATCTGGGACCACGGCTGGAAGCTCCTCAGAAAAATAGAATGTTAGAGATTTGGATCAAACCTTTTGATTGGGCAGAAGAGTGGGCTTCATCAAACCCTAGTTCAGGGTCACGTCTAGTGAATCTGGAAGTTTCAAAGGCAAAATTGAGGAGTGAAACTTTGCAGTTTTCAAATTCTGAATATACCAGCTTGATCAGCTCATCAAGGCACATATTTCTATCCTTTTGGAAGTTTGAAATTCAAAGTTTTAATTTTTGGGGTTTCTCTGACAAACCCATATCCAGCTCCAGGTCCAGTTCTTGCAAATCAAGTGGATTGGGTTAATCCTAGAAGAAGATGGATTGGTCACCTGCATAAGTGAAGAAGTTCCTGTTTTAGAGGAAGATGAGGCTAAGGCCTTACATAAGAATATTACAAGCGATCTCAACAGGTATGACTCATCGAGGTATGTTTCGATATTTGTTCATGATTAAGTTTATGGTATGTTTGTCTTCATGTTATTACGGTTAGTACAATCTTGATTTTAGATTTGTCGTATCACCTTAACAAAATTATGAATACATGATAGAAGATATTCATTGGTTAAGGTGTTGACACTTATGATTGTACTAATGCATTATGGTGTTGTATGAGGTTTATGTTGTCTACTAACATAAAAAGTACACCAAGAAAGACAAATCATGTTCTACTTCAAGAACGTATGACCATGGTGACATGAAGACAAGGATTCATCCATTGTCATGGATCACATAGAAGATCTACTTTCGAGGTATGTATAGCTTGTTTCTACAATGGTGTTAAATTTTCAGAATTTACTTCAATTTGATCTAGGATCTTAACTGAGAGAACAACATGTACAACATATCTACAGCATATCAATCATGGAGACAATAATGCAAGCACACAAGAGACACAAAGATTTACTTGGGGAAAACCATAAAGGTGAAAAACCCCAATAACTTCCTCAGAGATAGATAGAGCAATGATACAACCAACCATAAGAGATAGACATAACCTAGCAGTAGATCCTCCTCCTCCATAAGTGCGCCACTCCTCCTTGAGTGCATGAGTGAGAAGTGAGTGAGTAAATAGAGTGCCTCCCGCACTCTATTTATACTTGACTTGACTTGCCTTTTTACCTAACTCATGTAGGCTCGAACTTAACCACATAACATAATGCTGACTGGGCCGACCCCCAATAGGGTGGTCTAATAACCCTTTGACCCACATGACTTATACGGGGCCAACCCCAACAAGGTGGTCTAATAACCCATCAAGTATAAGTTACGACACTTACAATATAAATGACGACACTTCCTTATAGAGGAATAATACCATCTCTATAGGAATACAATATACATATATGTGAAATACATTCCGAAGTTACATATACATCAACACTCCATCTTAACTAGGAAGGTATTTCTCAGCACAGTTCTTCTAGCACAAGTCATCTTCTCTGGATCATCGTCACTGGATAATCGTCATCGAGTCATCATCATCATCGTCACTGCTACTGCTATCTCAATCAATCTCTGAATCTACTTGTCATAGGAAGTTCTACAGAGACAGTCCTTTTTCATACTGGATGTAGGCCCACCACCTGCAGGTCTTCATCATCACTGGCCATACTGTGGAATCCTCAGGACTTATTACGTGCGTCACAAAACCTCGAAAGAGCATCCCAGGATGTTACGGGTACACAACTCCGACCTGTAGGATCTCCCAGGGCGCTATTACATGTGACCCCACCACAAAACCTCGAAAGAGCATCTCAGGATGTTACGGGTACACAACTCCGACCTGAAATCTCCCAGGGCACAAATTACATGTGGTCCACCACAAAACCTAGCAAGAGCATCTCAGGATGTTACGGGTACACAACTCCGACCTGAAATCTCCCAGGGCACAAATTACATGTGGTCCACCACAAAACCTAGCAAGAGCATCTTAGGATGTTACGGGTACACAACTCCGACCTGAAATCTCCCAGGGCACAAATTACATGTGGTCATGGCAAAACCTCGCAAGAGCATCTCAGGATGTTACGGGTACACAACTCTGACCTGAAATCTCTCAGGTCCCAAATTACATGCCATAGGACAAAACCTCGCAAGAGCATCTCAGGATGTTACGGGTACACAACTCCAACCTGAAATCTCCCAGGGCAAAAATTACATGTCCTCCCAGAGCACTGTCTCGAAAGAGCATCCCAGGCTATTACGGGTACACAAATCTGACCTATAGGATCTCCCAGACATGCTCATCTGCACAACCTGATCCACGACCATAGAGTATCAACCTGATACTCACCATACATCATCCTGATGTACTCATGATCATCCTGATCATCATCACTGCAACGTCCTACTGCATGTCATCTGGAGCAACATCCTGAAGCTCATCATCCATGATCATCCTGATCATCATCACTGCAACATCCTGCTGCATGTCATCTGGAGCAACATCCTGAAGCTCATCATCCATGATCATCCTGATCATCACTGCAACATCCTGCTGCATGATCCACCTGACCATCAATGCATCCTCCTGATGCATACCAAGTATCTACCTGATACATATCATCATACATGATCCACCTAATCATCAATGCATCCACCTGATGCATACCAAGTATCTACCTGATACATGATACATATCACCATACATGATCCACCTGATCATACAATGTATCCACCTGATACATATACAGATACATGGTCCAAGCATCCAACATGATGCATATACAAAATACATACACATGATCAAACTGATCATATCTAGCATCCAACATGATGCATCCATACATAAATGATCCAACTGATCATATCCAAGCAGAAAACAGAACATCATCCTGATGCTCATCATCCAGCGCTTACATCCACAGCCATGTGAAGGATCCTCCTTCCAACATGCTTGGAATGGCTTCAGCAAACGTGTCCATCACTTCTTCCTCGAAGTGTCCTTGATCTGAAGAACGCCAAGCCTCTCTCTGAAGTACTCGAACTTCACCTTGGCTAGTGGCTTCGTCAGCACATCTGTAATCTGCTCGTCCGTCACAACATACAGGAGCTTCACAGCTCCTCTCTGCACCATATCCCTGATATAGTGATATTTGATCTCTATGTGTTTTGACCTGTCGTGAAACACTGGGTTCTCCGACAGATTTACACAACTCTGGTTATCACATAAGATACCAGTAGCCTCCAACGGGAGATCAAATAGCTCAGATAGTAGCTTCTGTAGCCATACTGCCTCACAACTAGCTGAGCAGGCTGCAACATACTCTGCCTCAGTTGTACTCAGTGCTACGCAGGACTGCTTCCTGCTAAACCAAGAGATCACACCTGATCCCATACTGAAGCAACACCCAGATGTGCTCTTCCTATCTGCAGCACTGCTAGCCCAATCTGAATCAACATAACCCTGTAGGTTAAACTTTTGATTCGCCTCATACTTGAGCCCATAATCCATTGTACCCTTCAGGTACCTCAGAACATGCTTTACAGCAACCAGGTGAACACTCCTCGGATCCGTCAGGAACTGGCTCAATGTGTTCACAGCAAAGCAAATGTCTAGTCTCATGTTCGTCAGGTACATCAAGGACCCAATCATCTGACGATACATAGAAACATCAATCGGCTCACATGAAGCATCACACTGACGCTTCAGGTTCGATTCCATAGGTGTGGTCATAGCTTTGCAGTCCATCATCCCGAACCTCTTCAGGATCTCTACTGCATACTTCCCTTGTCCAAGGAAGATTCCATCACTCTGCCACACCTCCATGCCAAAAAAATAAATAGTGCATCATCCCCAAGTTCTTCATCTCGAACTTGGCAGTAAGCTTCCGGTGCATGTCGGCAATCAATCTATCTTCATCTGTAACAAACAGGTTATCTGCATACAAAAGTAGTATTACTGGATTGCCTTCCTCAACCTTGTAGTAAAGGTTGGAATCCGCTTTACTCTTGGTAAAGCCCAAACTGGATAGAAAGTTGTCTATCCTACCATACCAAGTTCTGCACACATATATGACTACACCATGCTGTCTTGAAATCCATCTGGTGCATCTTCTATTTCATCACTTTTATATTTCTTAATGCTGCCATCTGCAACGTGCTTGATCTGATAGTTCCATTTGGAAGTCATAACAAAATTCCCTTCACGTCTTGGGACTACATCCCAAACATCATTCGACGGATCATGGCATTCTATTTCTTCATCCCAGATCCCGGGAACTTCAATATCTTCAATAAATATCTTTGTTGCTGGAACAAATGTTGTAGTCCTTTTTTGTAGGTGAAGATATGCGGTCTTTCCTACAAAACAGGTTAAATTGCATGATTAGAACCATCTCATAGTTTTCAGAACAAATTCTTACACATAAAGAAATATGTCATACGGTCATGCAATTATTTTAGCCAATGCTTCAATACAACATTTATCCATATCCCATAACTTTCTAGATGCCTTCCAATCTCTACCAGAACATTGTTAAGAGTGTGCACAACTCCCAACATGTCAGCAAAGAGGTTTCATTCTAGATAAGTAGCAATAGAATGTTGTACAGTGCCATAGGCCACTTACCCATGTATATTAGTAGTATACTGTTCATCAATGCAACTATTCTAATATGCATAATACACAACCTAATTCTAGGAGCATCAGTATATACATTATTGAACAGTATTATTTAAACAAACAAATATGCAAGAAATGATGATTAAAATACTTATCTTTCTTTGTTCGTTGGGTGGACTCCCTCTGAGTCTTTGTTTCCTTGCAGGAGCTGTTGGAGTCCTAATCTGAAGTAGCTTCTTCTACACCTTTCTGTTGTGGAATGTAGAAAGATGGTCAACTCCCTCTGAATATCTGCATCCTTGCATAAACTACTGAAGTGTGCCCCTTTTCTTTCTTGCAGGAACAACTGGAGTGTGCTCCTTTGCTTTCTTACAGGAGCAACTGGAGTGTGCTCCCTCTTGATCTTTGCTTCCTGAATTACCTATTCTTGAACTCATATTCATCCTTGGTCCCTATGCATGCTTATTAGTATCATGATTGTGTTATCCTTGTGATTTCATATAAAATCATACATTCATTAGTATACTATTAAAACACAATAATCTCAAGCATGTATACTCATGATCATTTCAAACAGAAATAATAAGCATTAGCATTCAAGGTTTATGTAGGATTCTTATGGTTAGTCAAATCATAAGAAGCATAACATGTCTAAACCTATAATTACTCAAACCTATGACTCTTCGGGTTAGTTGAATCATCAATTAAGATAAGAGATATAATATGCATAAAATTTGTGATTATTCAAACCTATACCTTCATGATTCTTCTGGTTAGTCATATCATCAATTATGCATACAACCATGATTATTCAAACCTATGACTTCATGAATAATCATTATCAACAACACAACAGTATAAGATCCTAAACCAAGGTAGGATTCTAGCTTGATATAGGAAAAACATACCTGGATTAGCATGCTAGCTAGTTTATGTCTAACATACCCGCATAATGTCTTTTGGTTATCTTCAGTGACTTGTGCTAGTAACCTGCATGTCTCATATGTTAACCATTACAAAACCAAGTTATACATACCTCGTAAATGGATCTTCTATGAGATCCATGACAATGGATGAATCTTTGTCCTCATGTTATCATGACCATATGTTCTTCGACCAGAACATGATTTGTCTTTCTTGGTGTACCTTTCATGTTAGTAGACAACATAAACCTCATACAACACCATAATGCATTAGTACAATCATAAGTGTCAACACCCTAATCAATGAATATTTTCTATTGTGCATTCATAGTTTTATTAAGGTGATATGACAAGTCTAAAATCAATATTGTACTAACCGTAATAACATGAAGACAAACATACCATAAACTTAATCATGAACAAATCTCAAAACATACCTCGATGAGTCATACCTATCGAGATCGCTTGTAATCTTCTTATGTAAGGCCTTAGCCTCATCTCCCTCTGAAACAGGAACTCCTTCACTTATGCAGGTGACAAATCCATCTTCTTCTAGGATTAAACCTATCCACTTGATTTGCAAGAACTGGACCTGGAGCTGGATATGGGTTTGTCAGAGAAACCAAAAAAATTCAAACTTTGAATTTCAAACTTCTGAAAGGATAGAAATATGCGCCTTGATGAGCTGATCAAGCTGGTATATTCAGAATTTGAAAACTGCAAAGTTTCACTCCTCAATTTTTGCCTTTGAAGCTTCCAGATTCTCTAGACGTGACTCTGAACTGGGGTTTGATGAAGCCCACTCTTCTGCCCAATAAAAAGGTTTGATCCAAAGCTCTAAGCTTCTATTTTTTTGAGGAGCTTCCAGCCATGGTCACAGATTTCAAAATTTCCCATTTTTACAGAAGCCCTAATTTTCCACTTTTCTGATCAAAGTCCCAAACTAGGGTTTGATCAAGCCCGGCCTTCTGCCCAACCAAAAATTCTGATCTTGGTCTCTAAATTTTTATTTTGATGAGTAGCATCCAGCCGTGGTCTCCGATTACAAAAATTCCAACTTTCTCCAAAGCCCTAAATTCCGGAAGCCATGAATGAAGGTACTCAAAAATAATTTTGTTTTGATAGAAATATGTACCTGATTGTTTCTAGTGTAACTCCAAAATTTTTGATCCAAAGGGTCCGAAAAAGTTTTCTAAGATATCCTGACCTGTTATCTTTCCATCCTGATAGGTCTGACCTCAATTGGATTCTCTGAGAGAGAGTTATGCCAAATGTCACAACGTGACCTGTTTTGGGATAATACAGGAGATCGAACTTGTACAACGTGCCACGTGTCATTGTTTGAACTTCGGCCTCTGAAAACATTTTTTGGGATAGCTCGGTCTGTTATCTTTCCATCCTAACAGGTCTGACCTCAATTGGATTCTCTGAGAGAGAGTAATGCCAAGTGTTGCAATGTGACCTTTTTATGGGATAATACAGGAGAGCGAACTTGTACGACGTTCCACGTGTCACTGTTTCAACTTCGACCTCTGAAAAAGTTTTCTGAGATATCTCAGTCTGTGTACTACCTGGAACTTTTTACGAAATTTCATTTGGAGCTTCCTAGCCCAAGTTATGACATTTTTCCCAAGGTCACCTGATTTTGACTCAGATCTGGAAGAGGCAGAAACCCTATATTGCACAGATCATAAATCACAAAGTACAACGAATTAGAGGTTTTCCTTTGGACACAAGGTACCTGGAGATTTAATATTCGTCCTGTAACAATTTCAGATCCGAAAACTTTGCCAAAACGGATTTATAACGAAAGTTCTATGATGACTGGTTTTTGCTATATCAAGCCCTAGCATCGTAAGTACAACAAGTGTCATACATGCCATATCATGCCTTCTTTCAGGCTAGCTCTGATACCATGTTAAATTTTTAGAATTTACTTCAATCTGATCTAGGATCTTAACTGAGAGAACAACATGTACAGCATATCTACAGCATATCAATCATGGAGACAATAATGCAAGCACACAAGAGACACAAAGATTTACTTGGGGAAAACCATAAAGGTGAAAAACCCCAATAACTTTCTCAGAGATAGATAGAGCAATGATACAACCAACCATAAGAGATAGACATAACCTAGCAGCAGATCCTCCTCCTCCATAAGTGCACCACTCCTCCTTGAGTGCATGAGTGAGAAGTGAGTGAGTAAATAGAGTGCCTCCCGCACTCTATTTATACTTGACTTGACTTGCCTTTTTACCTAACTCATGTAGGCTCGAACTTAACCACATAACATAATGCTGACTGGGCCGACCCCCAATAGGGTGGTCTAATAACCCTTTGACCCACATGACTTATACAGGGCCAACCCCAACAAGGTGGTCTAATAACCCATCAAGTATAAGTTACGACACTTACAATATAAATGACGACACTTCCTTATAGAGGAATAATACCATCTCTATAGGAATACAATATACATATATGTGAAATACATTCCAAAGTTACATCTACATCAACAAATGGTTAACTTATGAGACATGCAGGTTCCTAGCACAAGTCACTGAAGAGAACCAAAAGACATTATACGGGTATGTTAGACATAACTAGCTAGCATGCTAATCCAGGTATGTTTTCCCTATATCAAGCTAGAATCCTACCTTGTGTTAGGATCTTATACTGTTGTGTTGTTGATAATGATTATTCATGAAGTCATAGGTTTGAATAATCATGGTTGTATGCATATTATGTTTCTTACCATAATTGATGATATGACTAACCAGAAGAATCATGAAGGTATAGGTTTGAATAATAACAGGTTTTATGCATATTATATCTCTTATCTTGATTGATGATTCAACTAACCAGAAGAGTCCTATGATCAAATAAGAAAATGTATGAGTAAAAGAAGACTTCCCTGAAACCTTGAATACTAATGTTTATTATCTGTCAATGATCATGAATATACATGTTTAAAGATTATTGTGTATTAGGATTATGCTAATAAATGTGTGACTATTTATGAGACCTCAAGGATAACACAATAATGATACTAATAAGCATGCATAGTGATTAAGGATGGATGTAAGTTCAAGGACAGGTAATCCAGGAAGCAAAGATCAAAAGGGAGCACACTCTAGTTGTTCCTGCAAGAAAGCAAAGGAGCACACTTCAGTAGTTTCTGCAAGGATGCAGATATTCAAAGGGAGTTGACCACTTCTCACAATCCACATAAGAATGGAGTTGAAGAAAAGAAGCAAAGACTGAGAGGGAGTCAACCCAACAAACAAACAAAGATAAGTATTTGAATTGTCATTACTTGCATATTTTATTGTTTAAATAATACTGTTCAATAATGTATATACTGATGTTCCTAGAATTAGGTTGTGTATTATGCATATTAGAATAGTTGCATTGATGAACAGTATACTACTAATATGCATGGGTATGTAGCCTATGGCACTGCACAACATTCCATTGCTACTTATCTAGAATGAAACCTCTTTGCTGACATGTTGGGAGTTGTGCACACTCTTAACAATGTTCTGGTAGAGATTGGAAGGCATCTAGAAAGTTACGGGATATGGATAAATGTTGTATTGAAGCATTGGCTAAGATAATTGCATGACTGTATGATATATTTCTTTATGTGTAAGAATTTGTTCTGAAAACTATGAGATGTTTTCTAATCATTCAATTTAACTTGTTGTGTGGGAAAGATCATATGCCATCTCCTACAAAAGAAGAAGTACAACATTTGTTCAACGACAAAATTATCTATTGAAGATATTGAAGTTCCCAGGATATGGGAAGAATGCCTTGATCCGTTGATCATGAAGAATGATGTTTGGGATGTAGTCCCAAGACCTAAAGGGAAGTTTGTTGTGACTTCCATCTGGATCTATCAAGATCAATCATGTTGCAGACGGCAGCATAGAGAAATATAAAAGTGATGAAATAGAAGATACATCAGATGGATTTCAAGACAGCTTTCTTGAATGGTGTAGTTGAAGAAGAAGTGTATGTGGAGCAGCCACTTGGTTCTGAGACACATGACAGGAAATCATATATGTGTAGAACTTGGTATGGTAGGATAGGCAGCTTTCTGTCCAGGTTGTTCTTTACCAAGAGTAAAGCGGGCTCCAACCTTTACTACAAGGTTGAGGAAGGTAGTCCAGTGATACTCCTATGTGGATGACCTGTTTGTATCAGGTGGGGATAGATTGATTGCCGACACACAGCGGAAGCTTGCTGCCGAGTTCGAGTTGAGGAACTTGGGGATCATGCACTAATTTTTTTTGGCATGGAGGTGTGGTAGAGTGATGCATTCTTCCTTGGACAAGGGAAGTATGCAGTAGAGATCCTGAAGAGGTTCAGGATGATGGACTGCAAGGCTATGGCATCGAACCTAAAGCGTCTGTGTGATGCTTCATCTGAGCCGATTGATATCACTATGTATCGTCAATGATTGGGTCCTTGATGTACCTAACGAACACGAGACCAGATATTTGCTTTGTGGTGAACACATTGAGCTAGTTCCTGACGGATCTGAGGAGTGTTCACCTGGTTGCTGTAAAGCATGTTCTGAGGTACCTGAAGGGTACAGTGGATTATGGGTTCATGTATGAAGCGAATCAAAAGTTTAACCTGCAGGGTTATGTTGATTTAGATTGGGCAGGCAGTGCTACAAATAGGAAGAGAACATATGGGTGCTACTTCAATATGGGATCAGGTGTGATCTCTTGGTTCAGCAGGAAGCAGTCCTGCGTAGCACTGAGTACAGCTGAGGCAGAGTATGTTGTAGCCTGTTCAGCTAGTTGTGAGGCAGTATGGCTACGGAAGCTACTGTCTGAGTTATTTGATCTCTCATTGGATGCTACTGGTATCTTCTATGATAACCAGAGTTGTGTGAAGCTATCCGAGAACCTAGTGTTTCATGACAGGTCAAAACACATAGAGATCAAATATCACTATATCAGGGATATGGTGCAGAGAGGAGTTGTGAAGCTCCTGTATGTTATGATGGATGAGCAGATTGCAGATGTATTGACGAAGCCACTAGCCAGGGTGAAGTTCGAGTACTTCAGAGAGAGGCTTGGCGTTCTTCAGATCGAGCACACTTCGAGGAAGAAGTGATGGACACATTTGCTGAAGCCATTCCAAGCATGTTAGAAGGAGGATCCTTCACATGGCTATGGATGTAAGCGCTGGATGATGAGCATCAAGATGATGTTCCGGTTTCTGCTTGGATATGATCAGTTGGATCATTTTTATATGTATGTATGCATCATGTTGGATGCTGGATATGATTAGTTGGATCATTTATATGTATGCACGCATCATGTTGGATGTTGGATATGATCGGTTGGATCATGTGTATGTATTTTTGTATATGCATCATGTTGGATGCTTGGACCATGTATCTGTATATGTATAAGGTGGATGCATTGTATGATCAGGTGGATCATGTATGGTGATATGTATCATGTATTTGTATTTGTATCAGGTGGATACATTGTATGATTAGGTGGATCATGTATGATGATATGTATCAGGTAGATACTTGGTATACATCAAGTAGATGCATTATATGATCAGGATGATCGTGGATGTCGAGCTTCAGGATGTTGCTCCAGATGACATGCAGCAGGATGTTGCAGTGATGATGATCAGGATGATCATATGTACATCGATGTATGGTGAGTATCAGGTTGATACTCTATGGCCGTGGATCAGGTTGTGCAGATGAGCATATAATTTGGCCCTGGGAGATTTGTAGATAGTCTTTTGAGGTTTTTCTTATGGCATGTAATTCGTTGCCTTGGGATATCTGGCAAATGCTCTTTCGAGGTTTTGTTCTGGGATGACATATAATTTGTCCCTGGGAGATCTGCAGATAGTCTTTCAAGGTTTTTCCTATGGCATCTAATTCATCTCCTGGGATATCTGGTAGATGCTCTTTAAAGGTTTTGTCCTATGGCATATAATCTGTCCCTGGGAGATCCGATAGGTTGCGCTGTGTGCCTGTAATAAGTCCTAGGATGCTCTTACGAGTTTTTAACATGATCACATATAATCTGTCCTTGGGAGATCCTATAGGTGGAGCTACGTGCTCGTAACAGCCTGGGATGCTCTTGCGAGGTTTTGTGGTGGCCACATATAATCTGTCCCTGGGAGATCCTATAGGTAGAGCTGCGTGCTCATAACAGCCTGGGATGCTCTTGCGAGGTTTTGTGGTGAGGTCACATATAATATGTCCCTGGGAGATCCTATAGGTAGAGCCGTGTGCTCATAATAGCCTGGGATGCTCTTTCAAGGTTTTGTGATGCACGTAATAAGTCCTGAGAATTCCACAGTATGGCCAGTGATGACGAAGACATGTAGGTGGTGGGACTACATCCAGTATGAAAAAGGACTGGCTCTGTAGAACTTCCTATGATGAGTAGATTCAGAGATTGATTGAGATAGCAGTAGCAGTGACAATGATGATGACTCGATGACGATTATCTAGTGACGATGATCTAGAGAAGATGACTTGTGCTAGAAGACCTGTGTCGAGAAATACCTTCCTAGTTAAGAGGGAGTGTTGATGTATATGTGACTTCGGAATGTATTTCAAATATATGTATATTGTATTCCTATAGAGATGTTATTATTCCTCTATACGGAAGTGTTTGTATTCCTATAGATATGTTATTATTCCTCTATACGGAAGTGTCGTCATTTATATTCTAAGTGTCGTAACTTATACTTGATGGGTTATTAGACCACCTTGTTAGGGTTGGACCTGTATAAGTCATGTGGGTCAAAGGGTTATTAGACCACCCTATTGGGAGTCGGCCATGTGGTCAAAGGGTTATTAGACCACCCTAGTGGGGGTCGGCCCAGTCAGCATTATGTTAAGTGGTTAAGTTGAGGCTGACCTAGTTGAGTAAAGGTCCAGTCAAGTTAGTGTGTAAATAGAGAGTGTGTCTCTCTCATTTTACACATTCTATTCTCTCACTCACACTTGGGAGAGTGGCGCACTTGTGGAGGAGGAGGTTCTGCTACTAGGAGAATACTATCTCTTGTATTCTGGTTGTATCATTGCTCTATCTATCTCTGTGGAAGTTATTGGAGTTTTTCACCTTTATGTTTTTCCCCAAGTAAATTTTGTGTCTCTTGTGTGCTTGCATCATTGTGTCCATGATTGATATGCTGTTGATTTGTTGTACATGTTGTTCTCTCAGTTAAGATCCTAGATCAGATTGAAGTAAATTCTGAAAATTTAACAGGATGATCCCAACTTAAAAGAAACAATCTTGTTTCCCATAACTGTAGCATATGTTTATGTTGGAATAACCAAAGGTCCAAGGTTCAAAGGGAACTTAGTCCATCCCTTTCTTTTGGGTCTAGTCAACTTGGGGAACACCCCATCTGTCACAGTCTAGAAGGCTATCTCTTCAAGGAGTAGTCTATCTGGGACTATCCTTGGCAGCAGATGTACTATGTTACTTCCACAAACTTTGATGTAGGAGAAGAATTCCCCCACATACCAGTCACCAATGTTGTTAATGAGAATTTTGGCATTAGGGGAGAAGGTTGGTGCATATTCCCTACATATCTGATGGTAAATTGTACCGAAGAAGTGATCACAGATCTCATACAATGAAGGAAAACAATTGTTCTCCTGCAATGCTGAATAGTAAATGTGAACATGGGGATATGACAGTGTCCAATTCCATCCCACGAAAGGGTACTAGAATTCTGAGGAGAACATATCAATAACATATGATGAATAAAAGAAAGAGGGCTTTCTTGTGGCTGGTGTCTTCTGATACCACTCAATAGCTTACTTTAACTCCATTGAGAGAACCGAAGCCCAATTGAATGACTCTCTAGTTGGAAGAATGTGATGGGCCATGTGTACCCACTTAACTTTGAACATGGAACAATTAGGTAGACCATACAACCCGCAAAGCATGGCTTCTAAGAGGGAATAAGGTTCCTTAAACGACAAAATAGGGTATAGGTTATCAGCCTTAGGTATGAATTTAGCAAGGTTATTCATCCAAGACTTAATCATCTCATCGAAGTTAAACCTTGAGTTGGAAGATTCCAGGAAAGCAACGTTAAGAAGCTGGGTGACCAGTTTAAGGGAATAAACCCTAATAAAAAATTCAGGGAAGAAGAAAACCATAAGGGACCCTGCACTGTTATTGAAGGAATGGTCTTTGGGGTTGGCATGATCAAGTATCCACTTGACTGCATCTGTGTAAGGTATAAGGGTAGGTCTGGCTGCTATGGCATGAAGCTAAGAATTTCTAATTTTCTCATAGACAGGTCGGTTCTCTTGAATGTCTGATAGGTCGTCATTGTCGAAAATGGAATAAATTTTAGACCAGTTAATCTGATAGGTATCTGAGACTCTGTCACTAGTATCAACAAGGTATCTAAAGTTGGGGTCTTTGTTCAACAGGTCTTTCTGTGCAGTCTTAGAATGGGTAACTCTCGACATGGTGGAAACTAGTAAATTCCGGTAAGATAAATTAAAATGAATTAAAAACAATTTAAAATTAACCCAATCCACAAACAACCAATGAAATACGAGGGTAAACCAACCTGTGCTGACATGAAGCAGAAAACGACCTTCGTAAAAATTCGCAGTGAAAAATCCTTGTAGTAGGTAAATTCTCAAAATCGAAAAATGATAAAGAAAATAGAAAAAATTCGACATATTTAGCAATTCTATGGAATGCAATCTGGCCGTAGGATGACCAAAAATCAATGGCTTAGATCTAATATGAGGGATGCAGAAGGAGAGTTGCAGAAGTTTATTGTTGCAAATATGTACATTCTTTCCACAATCCGCAATCCGCAATTGTGGGTTGCAGGTTGCAGAAGTGCAACTCTAAATATAACAAAGCAAAAATTTTATGCAATCCGCAATCTGCAATTGTGGGTTGTAGAAATGAAAACGGAAAAAATTAAAATAAGAAATTCAAAGCGCAATTTATTTTTGACAGACCTCCCGCAATCCACAGTTGCGAGCGCATCAAACCGCAATTATTGACAAATATTTCCGCATGCGCAATCCGCATTTCGGATTGCAAGTTGCGAAAAGAAAACATTCCAAAACCAAAAACCAAGCTTCTACAATCCGCATTGCGGATTGCGGGTTGCGGAAAGAACAAATTTTGGGAAAATTGCTTATTTCCCCAACTCAGAAAAACATACAAAAATGAAAGAATTTCAAAGGGAAAATTAATAACTGGAAAATCTAATCATGGCAAAACAATAAAAGCACGATGAAAAACCCTAAAATTACCATGGGATTTAATCATTACCTTTGCATACAAAAATTTGGGGCCCCCATGTTTTCATTAAAACATGGGATTTGTTGTACCTACAACAGGTACCATCCAGAAAGATAAAGTGTGAGAGTTTATAAAACAAGAACAAGAGAGAAGAGTTTCTTTACATAGGTTGAGGCAAATATGATTCACACGAAGTTTGAGAATGTCACGATATGGGGTTTTGAAGGAATAGTTAAAACATCTCACGATATGGAAGGACGACAAATGGACTAAGGCAGTCACAAGCAAAGGAAAAAACTATTATTTGTAGAGACCAAGTACTTAGAACGCCCAAATATTTTCAGTGTGCTCTAAAATCCAATAGTACCAAATATATAATTTTATAATTATCATCTTATCATCTCCGTATATATCTGTATACTGAGCTATTTTATATTTAACAATGAACAGATCACGAATCTCAATATATTCGTAGTTCAAATTTTAGAATTTAGAATGGATTAGCAAATATGTTTTTAGTATATTGTAAGAGAATGAGACAAGTGTACTCTAATGCATGAATAACCATCACTTTATAGTAAAACATAAACAACTATAAAGTTATGGTTACAGGGCCACCACAAAGTGCTTGGAGTGAAAAGGGCTTAATCACATGCTGCCAACTTTAATATGAATCAATAAAATGATATTTACAATCTGCTATGGACTCAGGGCATGATGTTGTCCAAATGGCTATTAAGCACTTATTTAAAAATCAAATATGAATCCAATTAACTCATAGCAAATGGGTTCCGTATCAGTTCTAGTTTTCAATTAATGGCTTTTCTGGTTTCATTCTTTCCTAATCAACTTACCTAAAAATTCTTTTTTCCTAAATACAATTTTAATCTATTCTTGTTTAAAAAAAATAGAAATTAATAAGTCCATGAAAGAAAAAATTTCACCACAGGTTTCCAAAATAACAAATTAGTTTCAAGTATAATCGGGCCCAAGCATTATAGCTAGAAATTCACTAATTCTATCAGATCAATTAAGATTAAGTCACGCATGTTCAATAACCAAAGGAAGGCAAAAGTAGTATAACCATAATACTAGGTAAAAGTAGTATAACCACGATAACCCTAAAGCATTGTTTCTCATTATGGGATGGAATGATATGATCATATAATGCTTGAAATACATGGTTTTGAATAGTATCATACCCTTCAAGACCTGATATAAGAAAAATGATTCTGCAAAACATTTATGGAATTTTTTAATAAATTTGCTAAAAAATATTCCAAAAATAAAGGGTATAAGAAAAATGCAATTTAAAGAAAAATAAAAGAGAGAGGGAGTTGAAGAGGGCAGGTGGAGTTGAAGTCTAAGAGGTGTTGGCACCCCAATATTTACAATGGAAACATGAGCACAAAGAAAAAAATAATAGTTACGATTTTTTTCACTTGAACATATCACAAACTAGATCTAGAAACCCAATGATTAACAAAAAATATGAGCAATTTTAGCAAGGAAAAAGAAAGAGAAACTAGAACGCAAAAATCTTGGAGATCTAGGTTATAAACAATGATGGGAAAAATGCTTGACATGAAATTTAACCCATAAAAGAATGTAGTAAGCTACTCTTATTCATACCAACAATTTTCTTTGTGGGAATTCTTCATCCCCATCGTATCCATCAACATATGCGCAACAAAAGAAACAAAGAAATAAACAAATTATTGAAGTAGAAAACCATAGAATCAGGGTTTACTTGAGGGTTTATCATGGGAAAGTGTTAAATATTTTCTATAAATTTGTAGAATACTATTGATGGAGTTACACCCCATTCAAATGTAATATCGTCTTGGACCCAAAGAAACCCACCTCCCCTATCACCTGGTCATGTATCTCTTATTTTCTATTACTGATGATTCAAATTAAGGAACATACCATTCCCACCTCTTTTATTTCTCTGGAAACTGCTATCAATCCTTTGGGAAATGAATGTATGGAAAAGGAAAGAGACTTGAATCTGTGTATGAGCAATAAAAACCTCTCCCCCATTTATGAAGCACAACTTCCTTGTACCCTACCTTTGGAACTTTCTCCCCTTGAATCTGACCCCAACCCATGCGCCTCTAGTAGGGTGACAAATATTGTTCTGGAACTGAATGCTCATTAGGACCCCCCATATACATATTTGCTACCCCCATCCTATGCTTCTAAGGTCCCTTCCAGCTTAGGTGCATAGGAGATCAGTATTAGGTTCCATCTCAGATCTCAGGGATCCCTGAGACCCTACAGTTTTCCGAAAATAAAAATGGGCTAGGCAAACATATCAACCCCTCAGAAAAAGGGAGAGGTAGAGGAAGACCCTCATATATATTGAAAATACAAGAAAGGGCTCAGAAAGAGCATCTAGATGATAGACAACAAACCATTCAAATGATGATTAGAGTAGAGAAATCCCTATATGGGGTTACCCCATGAAAATTTTATCTTTGAACTATAGGGGGTTGTCAAGTTACGCCAAAAAATATGCGCTTTGAAGGTTGGTATTGAAAAATCATCCTGAGATCATTTTACTTGAAGAGACAATGGGAAATGCATATGCAGTTTCATTGTATCTAAAGAATACACTAAAATACTTTGAATTCATAGTAGAGGATGAAAATGGACACTCGGTGGTATTGCAATAGGGAGGAATCCAAAAACCATAAAAGATTTAAGAACTTGGGGTTTCCTGCCAGGTTTAGGGTTGGATTTCTTTTCTTCAGAAACAGGTGAATCTTTTTGCATTCTTAATGTGTATGGTCCTTATGAGGAAAGGTCTCCTTTCTGGTAGTTTTTCTTCAGGAAATCGTTCTTCCAACATCATAATATAATTTTGGGAGGAGACCTGAACTTTACCTTAGGAGCCCAAGAAATTTGGGGACAAAGATCAAGGGTATACCTATTGGCAACGTACTTTAAACATAAACTTCAAGAAGGTGGTCTACTGGATATAAACATGGAAAAACTGAAACCTACATGGTCAAATAGAAGAATTGGGGAACACAACATTGCAAAAAGGTTGGACCAATTCTTGGTGGCTGAAAGATTTTTAGAACAAAGCTTGATTATGAAGCAGTGGGTAGATGTTGGAGGTGAGTTTGATCATGCACCTATTTTCCTGCAGTTAAAGGGGGGGAATAAAAAACCAACCACCCCTTTTAAGTTTTGTGAGGCATGAATAAAGGATGAAGATTGTGTACAACTAAAAAAATCTATCTAGATTCCATACACTCAAGAAGAAGGGGGTCATGAAGCCCTGCACTTTTCACAAAACCTAACAAGAACCAAAAAATTAGTATAGTAGTGGGAAAAGGAAAAATATCAAGGACGACCATATGTTGAGGTAGATTGAAGAAGATATTGGGTCCATACTTGAGTCTGTAGGGGGGGGATTTGAATCTTAGGAAGCAACGAATAGATTGGTTAATTTGAAGGCCAATAGGAGGAAACTTAAAAAATATCGGGAATAAGTATGGAGACTTAAAAGCATATCTATCTAGTTGGAAAGTGGGGATGATAACACAAATATTTTTAGGTTTATGTGGAGTTTAAAGGATCAGAATAATGATACAATTTTTTCCTTTGAAGGTCTATCAAGGATGGGAAAATAACACTTCCAGAATTTATACAAAGTGGTAGAAGGCATTTCAGATGCAGAAGTGATCAGGATGACCCAATTCTTCCCATCTTTTCTAATGCTTAAATACAATAGAGAAATTATGGAAGAGGTTACAGAGGATGAACTTAAATAGGTGATCCATAACTTCCAAAAAGGAAAAATTCTAGGCTCAGATGGGAGAAATATTAAATTATTTGTATCCCTCTATGATACCATCCACCCTGATTTGAGGATGCTAATTAAGGAGTCTAGAAGGAGAGGATTCATGCACCCTCCCCTAAAATAAATGCTCATTTATATCATCCCAAAGACAGACCATCCAAAAACTATGGAATAATTTCAGTCTATCTCCTTGTGCAACATTACTTATAAGGTGTTAGCCAAAATCATTGCCAAGAGGCTTAAAGGGATCCTCTCAAAAAATATCTCAAACAAGCAATTTGGGTTTTTACAGGGAAGACAAATTCATGAGGATATTGGTCACTCTGGAAGGGTTGCATAGTATAAAAACATGAAAAATTGAAACGGGTTGTATTGAAGATTGATTTACCAAAATACTATGACAGGGTAAGCTGGTTATACATCAGGCTTCTCCTAACACATTTAGGGTTTGAATACCCTTTTTCCAAATGGTTTATGAGCCACATTACCACCATCTCCTTTGTAGATCTAATAAATGGTGCAACTTCCCCTTTCTTTCACTCTAAAAGAGGACCTCGTCAAGGATGTCCTTTGTCCCCCCTGCTTTTTCTACTTGATGCAGAATGTCTTAGTAGATCTATTGCCGAGGAAGAAAGAAGAGGATCCTTTGTAGGTATTACTATTTCTCAAATTCTTCAAATAAACATTTTTATTTATGTACAATGCGTTAATTTTATTTGATGGATCAATTAGTGATGTAGAGAATTTAGGGGAAATTCTTGAGCTATTTGGATGAGCTACTAGTATGTAGATAAATGCCAGAAATTCATCCATAACTACTATCAATATGGATGAAGCAAAATTCAACATATATTCAATCATGTTTCTATTTGAGATGAAAATCTTGGATGAGGGATTAAAGTACCTAGGTTTTATGCTCAAGGCAAACAACTATAAGAAGTATACTAGAATTGGCTAATTGGAAAATTGGAAAAAAAGGGCAAAAATTGGGAAAAAGGATATCATGCTAGATTCATAGGTGGTTGCCAAGAGTAGGAAGACTGGTTTTGGTAAAATTAGTCCTAGAAGCAATTCCAGTATATTGGATGTCATTGGCTTGGATCCCAAAAGGGACTTTGGAGAAGGTAAGAATAATTTTCTCAAAATTTTTTTGGTCTACTAAAAGTGAAAAATTGATAAATCCATGGGTTAACTGGACATAATTGCATCGCCCAAGATCCTAGGTGATTGGGGGATAAAAAATATATTCAAATTCTCAAAGGACCTGGCAGCAAAGCTAGGCTCGAGGCATATCTCTACTAGTAGTCTATGGACTGAGGTGGTGTCTCAAAAATATATTTCGATGGATACAGTGAAAGAATGTATCCATAGGAAAAACAAGTACCAACATGTCATTTCAGTCATTTGGAAAGCCATGTTAAAATATTTCCACCTAATTGAGGAAAAATTGGCGTGGATAATTTGGAATGGTACTGAGGTTAGGGTTGGGGATAAAACTTGGAAGGGGTACCAAAATCAGCATATCATTCCACATCCTATCATACATCACTTACATCAACAAAAAATTTTCCACCTCAATCAAATTGTAGACCCCGAGTCTTCCACTCTCTGGAACCAAGGATGGAAAAGTGAAATTAGGTTAGGGATTGCAGAGGAACAACATGAGACATGGGAATCCTACCTAAATGCTCAGCGTGCATCTCATGTGTGTATTATATACAATCCATACAACCTTATATGGATGGATTCCCCTCATGGAAAATACACTCCAAAGCTGGGATATGCGAAGCTCTCCACAAAAGGTCATAATGGGGTGATGATGTGGTGGTGGAGGGGTATGTGGAAATCAAAATGTCATAAAAAAGATAAACTCTTTATGTGGTGTGTTCTTGTAAAGAAAGTTCTGACTTGGGACATTTTGATAAAAATAATTGAATGGACGCGATGGTGTGCTCTCTGTAGGGATGAAAAGGAAACATCACTCATATATTTTTAAGGTGCCCTTATGTTACACAAGTATGGGGTTAGTGATTTCGAAGGCTTGGGTTAAAAAATATATGGGCTGGGAAAAATGTAGATGAAGCTTGGAAAACATGGCAATCATCTCCATCGATGGAAAATTTCAGAGAATTACCTCTTCTTGTTATTTGGGGTGTTTGGATAGCAAGGAAAAAAACAAATTTTCAAGACTCTCCTTTAGTTCCAGAAGTTGTTGAAACGAGAAGCCTAGATACACTTTCATATTTCCCACAACAAAAGGACATCCCTGCTCCCAGATTTATTCAGGAAGAACAAATAAAAGAAATCATTCCTTGGGATTTCCTTGATGGGGATTCTCAAAACAATCGATGCGAAGGTGGGGCAATCCTTTTTCTTTCTGATAGTTCTTTATTCAAAATATAGATGGGATTAGGATAAGGGACAAACAGTTATGCTAAGCTTATGTCCTTAAAACTGTTGCTGTGTTTTGCAAAAGAAAAGGGATGTACTTCCACACAAATTTTTGGAGAGTCAAAAAATGTTATAAACTAGAAAAATAGAACTAAAAAATTTCAAAACATTTTTCTTATTGCCTTGGTGGAAGAGATTCTTTGGCTCAGAGATACTTTTGAATCCTTTTCTTGTTGGCATCTTTACAGGGAGAGGAACAACACTGCAAATTCTCTTTCAAAGGCAAGAATCTAGTTAAAATTTGGACAATGGAAGATGGCGAGTGCATAGAATGAAGACTTCTATGAATTCTATCATAGTCCTTTTGTGGAAGGCTTAAATATAGCAAGCTGAATTAGTGGAACATAAACCATGAAAATTCCAATCTTTTTGATAATATCAGATTAGTATATGACCATGCATGTAGTCATTAGCCAGTGAGACTAATTACATTTTTGTATGAAGATAACATAAATCAGCTATATATATGATGTTTCTTCACATGGAATGTCTTAAATCCTATCAATCTTGATATCAGTGGCTCTAGGGACAAGGACAAGAAATGCATGGAACACATGCATTTTACAGAATGCAATTTTGTTTTTTTCCTCATAAATATATATATATATATATATATATATGTATGTATATATATAAATATATATATATGTATGTATGTATGTATGTATGTATATATATATGTATGTATATATGTATGTATGTATATATGTGTGTGTGTGTGTGTGTGTGTGTGTGTGTGTGTGTGTGTGTGTGTGTATGTGTATGTATATATCTATATCTCTATACACAGACACACACACACACACATATATATATTGTGCCTCAGAGGTAACATAAAATATAGGCTTATGGGGTACATACAAAACCATCAAAATAGATATACAAAAAGGAGCTTTTGGACCATGCATATCTATGCATATCCATTCCTACACTCACTAGATGGGGGAGGAGCTATCAAATCCAAGGGAACCATTTCCTATGGAAGCACTATCACCTCTACTACTAGTGGTGGTGGTGGAAATCTTGCTATTGGATTTACTACTACAACTGAGGGTATCACTCCTGCTTTTGTAGGAATTTCTAATCACCCTTGGATAACCCTCATATGACGACTTTCACCAACCCCACATGTTTTATGCAAGAGAATGCACCTCCTAGGACTGACACCCTCTAACATGTGGAGGCATTCTCCATCATCTGGTCATCCAATTCGGACCGTTAATTCTCATCCATGCCCTTAAGGAGGACCACAAAATTTCACTCAAGCTTAACATACCTAGCATTGGGGTCACCCCCTGCTAGGGTTCCCACACTAACACCTTGAAATCCTTCCCCCTCCTAGGGGAATGTCTCATTATGTTAACATTGCAGATGTCAAGCTCATCTAGTATAAGATGTTGCAGTAACCAACATGAATTGAACTAGAGGAGGGCCAAGTCCCATATCTATAACCAATGAACAACATCAAATTGTTAGTATATCACATGTATATGATATCTAAAGCATGTGTGAGATCCACAAAATAGTAAGGTATGAGAAGTCTATTATAAGAGTTACTTACCCATTGGTACCAAATGATCACGAGGAGCACATGTAGGGATATTGAGATCTCCTTAGAATCCCATCTTTGCTAAGAGTGATTCTCTATGGGGCCTCTCTTATATCTCTACATGGATAGGTAGTTCAAGGTCAATAATTAACCCACCTAACCACCACCAACATAGGGAATCACCATGGGCTAAAATACCATGTGAGTCTCCTTCAACTCCCAAATAAGAACAACGATGTATAGCCTCAATGATAAGAATAATTCAAACAAGAAGGATCATAAGATCTATCCATAATGAAACTAGCCATGCCCCTCCAAACATCACCTAAATAACTAAACATGCATGTTGAAAACCAACATTTTTTCCTAGGCCAGCTCTAGCCTATCACTCAGTACCTTCTCCATAAGGAGAAGCTATCCTCCAGAAATATAGTGGCTAGCCATATCCCCCAACATACTAACTATTATTGTCTCCACACTATGCATTGTCAGATACAATATATGTGAAAGAAGGATGCCTCCATCCTTATTTGCATTAGATTTTCCCCATAATATTGAGAAATCAATTAGTTGAGGATATATTTCCCACTCAGTGATGGATGGGTCTCATCTTGGATCCCCTATTCTAATAGATATGTTATAAATTAAATGTCAAAATGGTTGAGAGTGATCCTCTTGCTTTCCACAATAAATAAATCTAGTTGGGGACTCCATAAGCCTATCAATTCTTGTATGATATGATCATGAGCCTTCATAATAGGATAATTCCAATAATTTAGGAACCCTAGTTCTCATAGGTGTTGTTGAACATGTGATTGTCAGGCCAACTCATCCCATGGGGCATTAGAATGCCACTCATGCCACTCAATAGCTATGTCCACAATATGTCCTGTAGAACCAATCAATCAAAAGATAAGTTAGTATCCCATAATTAACTTATTTAATATAATAAAACCAAGCAAGACAACAACTTCATGTTTTATTTTCCAAACAATCATGTGGCCCATAAGATGTGCAAATTGCATAGGTATAACATAAAAAAAAAAAATCACTGTCATGCAAGTATCTTGACCCAAGTCCACACAATTAAATTTTGTAGGGAGTACACCAATAGGCTGCACTACCATGTAACATTTCTTAATAAATGGTGCATGTATAAACAATGTGGCAATAAACACCCAACTTCCATGTGGGTAGAACTCTCTCCAATAGAAGGTTGTACATATTTCTTGAGTAAGAGATGTCCAACACAACTACACTATTGTACGATTGTTGGAATATATAGTCACATGTGTTCACTATGCGGGGGCATGACCACACATCTCACATGGTGCATGACTATCAAAGGAACCATCACATTGTTCTACATAGAAAATACTTCGATACCTACACGACTGCACAGAAAACACTTGCAGGATTCTGTAAGGATTCTAAGGGACTCTAAACAAAAAAAATGGACATAAATGAATAGTATGTGAAGATGTTTTACCTAGAACTTGTTGATAGAAAAACCATCGATCTAATTGTAGAGAATTCTCAAAACTAGGTTTTGGAAATCACAACTTGAATGGTAAAAATGTTTTTTCAAACATGGACCCCACCTCTATTTATAACCATTTGGATCAAACTTCAACCAAATCATTCAAGAGATAAACGGATCCATTTCAAAAACCGAAAGCACCACCACATGAAGGATCATGAGCTCTTCATCACGGTACTATGAATTTCATTCCCCACAAAACTTCATCGGAACCCCTTTTTTGACCATTTCCTCTAGGATGTCCACCCATTTTTGTACCATTTGCACAATTGAACTTTTTACATGTACACTATTATGCTGTGTAATTTCTTTTATGTGTGCATGATTTTGGTTGGAAATCTTGAATTTCGTACTCATTGGCCCACTATTTTATTATCAACTATATCTCCATAACACTGCATATAGGCAATGTATCACCTCTGAATACATTGCATATATCAAGTTATTCCACTGGTAACCTTAATGTGCTCGGTTCTCAACAAATCACATCACACCCTTTATTATATGGTGTCTATTATTGATCCATAGCATTCTACTAGCATGGATGTGCATGCCATTACAACCCTTTGTATTAATACATCCATGTTGTTCCACCCTAAAGAAAAGGAAAATTGTTCACCATCTCTCTAAGGAAGCCACATATCTTCTCCTTAATGCATATTTTTATCACCACTTCAAATTCCCTACCACATTATGGTTATGATTCACAAATGGCCTCTCATCCCCACCATGAGCAATATACCATTTTCATTCATCTCCATCTAATCAACACTTGACAAGACCCACAATGGGGCCCTACCATGATTATAACACCATTAACACCTGGGTAGCATTGCAAGCTTTCTCTACATGATATTTACTCATTGGGAATCCCTCTTCTCATTTGTAACAACTCCTGTCATTATTTTAATCATTTGTAAAAGGAGGTTTCTTGACACACTCAAAAAGAGAGAACACTTTTAGTTATCATTAATTATTCTTTAGGAAGAAACATCCTTGGTATCCCTTGATCAAAATAGTTACCTTGTGTCACTTACTATCCATCTATCAACACTTTCATCATTATCTATCTCACCCTATTACATGAGCCACATTTTACTCATCCCAATATGAAATTACCATTTGGATGCATAGTTTACAATATATTTAATCCATTGGCCCTTTCCGACATTGATTCACCCTACACGATTGGATGAAGGTTTCCGCCTAGAGTTAGTTTCCCATTTGTAGTATGATAAAGGGAAGTCATCATCCTCAAACTTACAAACTTTTCTTATCTTGAGTTTTCCATCATACCAATCAATTATAGTATGTTATTGATGTTGAGCCTAGAATTAGCCCTTTTTGACCATCATTTATCATCTTCCCTTCCCTTGTCTTACACCAATTACCTTGGCAATTCGACTTATTGTCCTTATCTTATCCCCCAAATTACCAAGGTATGGCCGATTATTGTTTTATTGTATTAATACTTATGATTGTGATTATTAAAGCTGTGCATCTCTTAATTTGTGCTAACATGATGCGATTTATGAAGGTAGTGAGACAAATAGACTACAGGAAGATCGGAGCTGAACAAGTCATGAAGGAAGGGATGTTCATTGCTTGTAGAAGGTTCCTTGGGGCTCGTATCGTCAATCAAGGCACAGTCGTGACGGGTCAGCTGTAACAGAAATGGCTATCTTAAGTATGTCATTGCTCGAGTCCAGCTGTGAGTTGGAAGGACCGCCACTCTTGGGGAAATTAATAACTCTCTTATATTTGGATATTTCAGTTCTGCCACGCATTGTAACAGCTAGATTATTTAGGGCGCCTGAAGATCAGAGATCTTCATGGCTGCCCAATTATAGGTTTAGATGTTGCAAATTATATGTACATATATGGGGAATTGCCTCGACCGAGGGGTTGAACAGCAAACAATTAAATTATTTTGTATTAGCAGCCAAGCCAAACTGTGTACTCATTCTTCTGTTAATATAAGGGGTTACTTCTGAGTTAAGAAGAGTGTTGTTCAACCAGCGTCTCTGTGTGAAGGCTGGGCCCGTCTTCCACAGAGATTGCTGAGTTAAATTAGGATTTCATCTTTCTTGTTGTGTGATGTTTTGTGCGCAGCAGCAATACTTGTTGTGTGGATTTTTCAGTAAAAGATTATAATTCTGTAAGATTGGTGAATGGTATAGAATATCAGTCGACTGAGTCAGGTTTACTTTACACATTTCAATTTCTGTTCACACTACCGTGTTCATCCTATAGTTGAGACGTGATCCCAGAAAGTTCTTATAAATTAGCTTTCCTGTTATGTGTTGGTTGATTCTTATTTCACAATTCAGTTTCTTAGAACAGTTGCTTCAGTTCCTTTCATTTGAATTTTAGAGTAATGTTCAGTTCATGTTTTATGATTTCCAGCTTTATCAGATTAGACAAATGATTATTTTAGAAAATGAATGAGATTTCCTTTCTGCAATTGTTGATTAGATCTGATATCATTTTCTTCCTGGTGCATAATAGAAAAGAATTATAGTATAGCAATTAGAAGGCATTTGGGATTGCATAGATTCTTGGGATGAATATGGATGATAGAAGATAAAAGTATTCAATTCTAATGGTTTTGTGTTTAAGCATATATTGTGCACTTATCCTTTGAAATAAAAAGACTTTCTCGGGTTGACAATAAATTTCATATGCTCTGTATGTTTGATATTTAATTATCTGCAAATAGAGTGCTTGACATTTTGGCGCCGTTGCCGGGGAAGGATGAAAATTAAACACTAGTCATTAGTCGTATTTGATAATTGCTTTTAGTCAGTCTTTTTGGTTGTTTTTCAATTGATCTGCTTCGCATGAATACGAGGGGGGTAAAACGCGATCACCTCCCAACCCCCAAAACCCCACAAATTACTAACAGTACAGGTGGTTCGGGTCGTGGTCGAGGTCCACCGCTGGGCAGAAGAACATTCATCGACGACCTTGTTGACAAAACTGATTCAGCTGTCAGATCTCGTCAACGGGAGACTCCTATCAAAAGAGGCCCTGCTGATCCTGGAGCGCCAGCATCAGGATCTATAGTAGAAGATACAGGAGCAGCTGTGATTCCTGCATATACTCCTGCTGAAGAAGGAACGGCTGATTCAGCTGTTGCAATTGAAGAATACGCAGCTGTTACAATTGAAGAATACGCAGCTGTTACAACTGAAGAATACGCAGCTGTTACAACTGAGGTAAGGAATAAAGAAACAAACGAAGGAGAAGATACAAAAGAAAAGATGAATAACAGAACTGAGAACGAAGAGGAAGAAGCAGTGGTACAATACTATCATGAAGATGATTCCCCGCCAGAAACTATGGCTACATTGCAATTCCCAATACAGCAGCTAGAGGGGACAGCTCCTATGAAAAACATCTCACCGTCGGTATTACCCCGCTTCCATGGCAGGGCGGCAGAGGATCCAGATGAATTCCTTTTTGAATTCGATATCCTCTGTCGCAGCTATGATTATGTCACAGATGCTCAAAAGTTAAAGCTTTTTCCTGCCACCCTGAAGGACAATGCATTACGATGGTTCATGAGCCTTGGGGGAGGAACTGTTGCTAATTGGAATAAGATGAAGCAAGTGTTCCTGGAAAAATATCAAGAATATTGCAACACCAGGGACAAAAGGGAGGAGTTATTCAAGATGGTACAGAAAGAGGATGAAAGCTTGGAGGATTTTGTAGAGAGGTTGCTGTACAATGTGCAAAGAGCTGGGCAGACGAACATGGGACTGGATGTGCTTAAGATAATCCTGCTTCGAGGGATCAGGGACGATTGTTTAGACATGCTAAATTTATTAGGAAAGGGAGATATCTCTAAAGAACCCTTTTAGACAATTGTGGAATTATGTAAGAGATACTCCAGGGGATCTTCTAGGCATAACAAGCAGAATAAACGAGATAAGCTGGAACGTGATGTCTTCGACAGAACTCAGAAGTCATCCAATGGGGGAGCTACATGGGCAGAGATAGGCAATCTTCTTGAAAATTTTAAAACAGAAATGATGAGCTCTATCTCTTCAGAGATTGATGTCTTGAAGGCCAAGCAAAGACAGGCAGTGGAGGATCTCACACTAGGTGTGTTTTGTCCCCGGTGTAGAAAGACTCATCCACTGAAAGATTGCCCTCTTGACAAAATACAAGTGTGTCAGCTGTGTGAGCTGAACCATGATATGAAAGAATGCCCCACATTGCCCCAAGTGAAGGCTGTTCTACAGGCATCAACTCCAGAGGTGGATTCAGCCTACTTCATTGCACAGAAGAAACCCTGGCAGCCCCGGAATCAAGGTATGTCTCCCGATTCATTTCCATTTTTGAATAATTTGAATAATTGGAATACTAATATGCAAAATGTGAATACACAATTCCCTTCAAATTATGCTCAGTGGAATTCCCCTCAACCTGCGATGCAAGGTTATAATTCATGGAGTCCTTGGACACAGCCACCTCATCAACCTACTTCATGGTCTCTTGGATGGAGGAACTTCCATCCTGGGAACCAGTTTCCTCAACCACCTCCACCTCAACAGTTACCGTATCCTCCATATCCTCAATTTCATCAATATCCTCAATACCCACCTCAGCAGTCGCAGCTGTAGCTGCAAAATAATCCTGTGCCTAACATACCAATACGGCCTCAGCTACCTGCCCAACCTAACCATAACCCAAATAATAAAACAGTCCAGCAATTGGAAGCTCTCAATATGCCGGCCTACTCTCTCTCCCCTGTACCTTGTAATGATATTCGCTTACGGTCTGGAAAGATAGTAGAACGTGTAACTTCAGAAAATATTCCACCATCTGTGTATGACAAAGAAGAGAGTTCCTAGCATCCATTTGATCCGGTTACTATCACTGAAGGAGCTGAGCATCCCTCAGATGGGACGGCTAAAACATTAAACGATAAAGTGGATAACACGCAGCCTACCCAGCTGGTAAGGCAACCACCATACCCTGAGAGATTGATGCTGCCACAAAGAGGGGGGCAACCTCAGTTCAATCTCTTAGGAGAATTGAAGAACCTTTATGTTAAGATTCCCCTTTTACAAGCTCTTCAAGATGTACCTATTTATGCTAGAACTGTTCGGGACCTGTGCACTAAAAGACCGAGAAGGAAACTCAGAGATCCTCCTACTGTTCATGTTATAGGGAATTTATCCGCTTTAATGACTGGAAAAACCCCTATAACCAAGTATGAGGATCCCGGCAATCCTACTGTCACTGTACACATAGGACAAACGCAGATACCCAACGTACTAGTAGATTTAGGAGCTGCGATCAATGTTATAACAATGGAGACTGTAAAGAAGCTCGGATTCACCAATATTAGACCGACCCCTACTAACTTAGAATTGGCAGACAGATCCACCATCAGACCCGAAGGGATTTTGGATGACCTTGTTATTTCAGTGGACTCATGGGAATACCCTACCGACTTTCTGGTATTACAACCAAAATCACAGCTGGGGGGACACCCATTGATCTTGGGGAGGCCCTGGTTGGCTACAGCTGATGCTTGCATCAGCTGTCGATCAGGATCTATGACTATATCTGATGGTATGGAAACCAAAAACCTCACCGTGTACCCTCCAGCACGGCCGAGTCTAGAAGCTGAAACTTCCCTTTGGATAGAACAGGAAGAGAAGGAAGATGTTCAGCCATTACTAACAATAGGGAAGGCACTAACCATCAAAAATGAAACAGAAGACGATGCCATTAATAATTTCATTAGCGAACCTGCTTCAGTGAACAAGGAAGTTTATCAACTCCTGAACAGTACCCTCGGTAAAGAAGAACAAGAACAGCTTATGAAGGAAGCACTAGTCAATGACACAAACATAATCCCAGTTTTGAAAAACTCGAGAAGCATTCCTATTGAGGTAGAGCCTGGAAGAACTTTGAACATCAATCATGGTCTCTCCTCAGAAGAACAAAAGCGCCTAACCAATCTCTTGAAGGAACGTAAGGGGGCATTCGCCTGGGAGTATACCGACATGAAGGGTATTCCTTCTAGTCTGTGCACTCATCATATTTATATTAAAAACGACTCCCGGCCTGTATGTCAACCCCAACGACGCATGAACCCCAATCTGAGGGATATAGTGAAGGAAGAAATCCAGAAACTCTTGGAAGCAGGATTTATCTATCCTATCTCAGATAGTGAGTGGGTTTCCCCACTTGTAATTGTACCCAAGAAAAATGGTAAATGGAGAGTCTGTGTCGATTATAGGGAGATGAACAAAGCTACACAAAAGGATCATTTTCCTCTGCCCTTTATTGACCAGGTACTTGATACCCTATCTGGGAAGAAGTTCTTCTCCTTCCTGGATGGGTTCAGTGGGTACAATCAAATTCAGATTGCTCCAGAGGATCAGGATAAGACCACCTTCACTTGCCCTTGGGGAACGTTCGCCTACAGGGTGCTTCCCTTTGGATTGTGCAATGCACCTGCAACGTTCCAAAGAGCTGTGATTGGCATATTTTCTGAATTAGTTAATGATAGCATGGAAGTTTTTATGGATGATTTTACTTCTTATGGCAGGGATTTTGAGGAAGCACTGAAAAATTTAAAGAAAGTTTTAATTCACTGTGAACAGGCTCGCCTCTCACTAAGCACTGAAAAATGCCACATGATGATGAGTGAGGGGGTGGTATTAGGACATTTCATCTCTACTGATGGTATTCAAGTGGATCCTTCAAAAATTAAGGTGATAAAAAATATACCAACTCCTTCAACTCAGAAAGAGGTGCGAAGTTTTCTGGGACATGCTGGGTATTACAGGAGATTCATAGAAAACTTCTCCAAACTTGCTTCTCCTTTGTTTTCATTGTTAATGAAGGACGCATAGTTTGTGTGGAGTGCAGCATGCCAGACAGCATTTGATAAGCTTAAAGAGAAACTGTCCACAGCTCCTATTTTAAGGGGACCTAATTGGACCATACCTTTCCACATTTCTTCAGACGCTTCTGATACTGCCATTGGAGCAGTACTAGGACAGCAGGATGGTCAAGTACCTTATGCTATTTATTATGTTAGTAAAAACTTGGCCCCTGCTGAACTAAACTATAATGTTACTGAAAAAGAATTCCTTGCTATTGTTTATTCTATTAATAAGTTTCGGCATTACATTACTGGGTATCCTACATTTGTGCATACTGACCACTCTGCCATTAAGTATTTAATGAACAAACCTGTCACTAATGCAAGAGTAACCAGGTGGCTTTTATTATTACAGGAATTTGATATTACTATTATAGATAAACCTGGAAAAGAAAATGTTGTTGCTGATTTTTTATCACGATTTACTAACAGTGATGACAGTTCACCTGTTGAGGATGCTTTCCCGGATGAACATTTATTCACACTCTCAGCTCATTCACCCTGGTATGCAAACGTTGCTAATTATTTGGTTGCAGGGAAGCTTCCGCCACATATGTCTAAACGAGAGAAAAGAAAAATTATTCAGCAAAGTGCCAGGTATTGTTGGCTCAAAGGCCATCTCTTTTACACAGGACCTGATCTTGAGATTAGAAGATGTGTAAGGGAAGATGAGATCTTTCATATACTAAAGGCCTGTCATGATGAACCTTGCGGAGGACACTTTGCAGACAAAAGAACAGGGCATAAGGCGTTGCGGATGGGCTATTATTGGCCGACACTGTTCAGAGACGCTAAAAGATATGTTGAGTCCTGTGACAGCTGCCAAAGGATGGGCCAACCTAATAAGATAGATCAGATTCCTTTACAGCCCCAAGTGGTACTAGAACCGTTTGATAGATGGGCATTGGACTTTGTTGGTCCTATCAACCCTCCTTCCAAATAGAAGGTTTACATCTTGGTGTGTACATATTACATGACTAAGTGGGTAGAAGCTGTAGCTTTGGCTAAGGCAAATGACCAGGCGGTGATTGATTTCCTGTACAGTGAAGTTTTTACCCGTTTTGGGGTACCAAAGGAAGTAGTTACCGATGGGGGACCACAATTTATTTCACACCAATTTGAATCCTTGCTCCGGAAGTATCATGTGCAGCACAGATAGCTTCACCTTATCATCCCCAGGCCAATGGTCAGGTGGAAAGCACTAATAAAGTTATCGAAGCAATCCTTACTAAAACAGTTAAAAGCCATCGAAGGGATTGGGCTGACAGGCTTCCAGAAGCACTGTGGGCATATCGCACAACTTGGCGCAACACCACGGGCTTTTCTCCCTATGATCTGGTGTATGGAAAGAGTGCCATCTTTCCAATTGAATTTGAGATCAAGACCCTGAAAACAACCATTGAAATGAACCTGGATGTAACAGAAGCCCAGAAAAGAAGATTGAATCAATTAAATGAATTGGATGAGAAACGGTTAGCTGCAGTAGACCAGACTGTGCTGCTTCAGCAACAGAGATCTAGTTGGCATGACCGATTCATCAAAAAGAAAATCTTCCGTGAAGGAGACTGGGCACTATTATACGACTCCAGATTCAAGAAGGATTTTAAAGGAAAATTACGCACAAGATGGCTGGGTCCATACTTGGTTGACAGGGTATTTGACAACGGCACTGTTCGCTTGGTTACCATTGATGAAAACCGTATACCATTACTTGCTAATGGCCACAGACTGCGACTGTATCGGAAGCCCATTTCGAAGGTTGCATTCATTTCACAGATTGCTGCTGATCCAGACTATCAAATGGCACCAGAGCAGGAACTTTTCTCTACCTTTGCCAAACTTTAAACTGAAAATTGTATTTGCTGTACATAAATAATTTCTTGCTGTAGCGTATATTTGTTTTTTTGCATTTGATCTCTTGTTTGCTGTCGTCTTTCAAAAATTTTTAGGGAAGCGCCAGGAGAACGACCAGTTTGGGGCCCGTTAAGGAAAATCTCCCTGTGCCGTCCTTGCTCTTAAAAAAAAAAAAAAAAAAAAAATTTCGACAGCTGCAACATATTTTCCGGCAGCTGCAACATATTTTCCGGCAGCTGTATATCCTTTTCCGGCAACCATATTCTCCTTTTCCCGGTAGCCATAATGCCCTTTTTCCGTCAACCGTCAATCTTTCCCGACAGCTGCAATTTCGGCAGCTGCAACATCGGCGGCTGCAACATCGGTGGCTGCAACATTAGCGGCTGCAACATTAGCGGCTGCAACATCGGTGGCTGCAACATCGGCGGCTGCAACATTAGCGGCTGCAACATCGACGACTGCAACATCGGCGGCTGCTACATCGGCGGCTGCAACTCCAGTTTCCGCGGCTGCTACCTCATCTTCCCCATGGCTACCACCTCATCTTCCCCATGGTTGCCACCTCATTCACCAGCTATTGACACCTCATTTCCCACGGCTTCCATCTCATTTTCCGCAGCTGCCACTCCATTTACCAGCCACGGCCATTTCACTTCCCGATAGCCGTAATGTCCTTCTTCCGTCAGCCGTCAAATCTTTTCTGACAGCTGCAACTCTGGCAGCTGCAACTCCGGCAGCTGCAATTTTGGCGGCTGTAACTTCGGCGGCTGCAACATTGCAAGCTGCAACATCTTTTTCCCGCAGCCGCCACATCATTTCCCGGCGGCTGCCACCTTATTTTTCAGCGGCTGCCACCTCATTGACCAAGTCACTGCCACATCATTTCCCGGTAACTGCCATTTCTTTCCAGCAGCTGCAACATATTTCCCATAGTCGTAAAATCTTTTCTCGCCAGCTGTAAGTTTTTTTTTCCCGCCGCCGTAAAACTTTTCCGTGACAGCCGTAATTTTCCCTGATATCGTAAATTTTTTTCCGGCTGCCGTGAATTCTTTTCCGATGGCTGCAACTTCTTTCCCGTCAGCTGCAACGATCTTTTTCATCGGCCGCGTTATCATTTCTTTGGAAAATTGCAGTAGTAACTCCTGTGTTAACAGAGGAATTGTTTCAACCTGCTAATCATGATGCTGATTCATCCCGGTCATGCCGGCGAACTCATCATTCCAACCCCCAGGATGCGATGGCTTGTGTTTCACCGGCGAAAGAAATTAGTGCCTTATCCGAGTCATCATGATCCCACGGCTGACTGTGCACGCGTTCGGCTCCGTGACGTCACCAACTGCATGTTCCATCAGTGTCCGCAGCCTTCCGACGCACAGTTTTATGAGGTATGGCTTTCATTTATCACGTGATTAAGCATTGATATCATTTAAACGATATTGGCCGTACCTTCACTCGTACCACCATTTATACCTGATTAAACCTTTCCCTCGTACGACGTAATACTAATAACCGCCACCTTCCCCAATTCGGCATGAAAATTTTAAACTCTTCTCTGTGCTTAACTTTCCGAATTAGCTTATTCGCTCAACGTCTCCGTTCAACGATTCGTGCATTCTCTGTGCTGCAACTTCCATTCTGGGATCCTGTACTCTGTCGAATAGCAGTTTCATCTTGCAGCCAGGACCATGGGCATTCCAGTTCGCCATGAACCTTTCAATACCCGGGAACTCAGACGGAATCTGCCAGTTCTGGCCATTTTTCAAGCTGCTGGCTGGGTTGAGTTCTTTGAGCGATTGGACGGATTCGATCGGGACGCAGCCCTGCAATTTGACTTGAATCTTACTAAAACACACTCCACGGTGTGGGGGCTGTGTATAGATGTTTCTGAGGTCATTATATCCGAGGTTACAGCTATCCCGATGGTGGGAAAACCTTGGTTTAACCGTCGAGTCCCTGCAACGGTTGCACGAGAAGAATTTTTACTTCCAGGGGAGCAAGTTGAAGCATCCAGGAGAGGGATTGCACTGAATTCACTGCCGCAGCCATGGGACCAGGTTGCTGTCTTCCTCAAGAAATACATTACCTGCGAAGGTAGATACCAAACTGTGTACAACTCTGAACTTCCTTTGCTTTCTCATCTCCGCCATGGCATTTTGTTGAATATTCCATTTTATTTATTGCACGACTTGCGTCATATGGCCACATTTGTTCAGTCTGCAAAGCATCCATTGTCCTCTCTCACCCACCATGTCCTCATTAAGTTAATTATTATAAGAACCCTTGCCCAACATAATATAACATGGGAACAATTTATAACCCGACCACAGCAACCTGTTCCCTTGAGGGTCATCCCATTGCAGCAATTACCGGTTCCGCCACAACAGGAGGACCGGAGTTCCTCCAGTGAAGTTGGGGGGAGGGATGAAACGGAAGAAGAACAACAGGGGGCACAGGCAGGACCATCCGGGGTGGATAAAACCACAGAGGAAGAACAACCAGGGGCACAGGCAGAGCCATTCGAGGTGTATGAATCCCCAGCATAAGCAGAACCAGTGGGGGATGACACTGCATTTGAAGGAGAGCGAGGGGAAGCACAAACAGAGCCATCAGGCGACAATGTAGATGCAACCCTCGTGGAAAACCTAGATAACAGGGAAGCTCCGACAGCAGAAGGTGAAATTGGAGCAGCATCAAATGCTGCGACAATGGAACCTGAAGATGACGGAGCCAGAGCAATGGAAGAAGATATTGAGATGGTCACAATCGAGTCTTCACCGGAGTGGGTAGGAGGAGGAGCTGTGATTGAAGAAGAACAGCATGAGGGGCAGGGAAATATTTCTTTAACTTCAGTTTTGCCCCCCTATATTCTAGCCCCACAAGAAGAAACACCACAAAAAGAAAAGTCACAAAAGAAAATGCCACAGAAAAGGAAGAGGGCCACCAATGAGTTTGATTTAGTAGCACCAATCAGAAGGAAACGAACTCGATCAGTCACAGCGGCAGAGGCAGCTAGAAAAAAATGGGCAACCTTAGAGACACAGGTTGAGCCCCCAATCCTTACACCAAGACCGAGGGATGCTCCACAAAGGCCAGTGGAGGAAGAACCTGGAGTTGAGGGACTCTTGTATGAGAATGCAATGCTTAAAGAGGACCTCCAAGCACTTAGAAGGGAGCTGGAAACTTGGAAGGAAACCTGCAGAAAGCAGGGTGGAAGAAAAATGTACACATTAATAGAGGCTGCAGACCAAGTGGAGGAATCAGCTTCTGCTGGAGCAGGATAAAAGGATGAGCGAATACTCTGCCCCACCTGTGGGAAAATCTTTGAGGAAGCAGGCCATAAAATTTTACTGAGTACTTATTCAGCACAACAGCCTATAGCCACAGAAGGGAAAGCAGTGGAAAAAGAAGGTGCTGTCACACAAGAACCAACACTTTTAAATGTCCTTGCTGCAGCTGCCATTTCCCATGATGCAAAAATTATAGAACAGATGGGAGAAGAACTGGGAGTGGAGGACGCCCTCGAGATTTATAAGGAATGTATGGTAGCCCCAAAATGCTCCCACGACATAGAAATTATAGGACAGATGGGAGAAGAACGGGAAATGAAGGATGCTCTGGAGCTTATAAAAGAATATAGTGATTCCCCAGAATGTTCCCATGATACAGAGATCATGGAGCCGAAGGATACTCTGGAGGATGGTGAAGAATTTTGTGCTGTAACCCCGGAACGTTCCCAGGACACAATAATTTTGGAAGAGAGATGGAAAGGCAGGACAGTGATAAGTTGGAACAGGATGCTGCAACACAAGAACCAGCAACCCTGAATATAACTGTCCAACCGGTCAAGCAGATAGGAGAAGAAGCTGGGACAGAGGATACTTTGGCATTCAATTATGAACTCTGGGTTGTAACCCGAGAGAGCTCCCATGATACAGAACTCATAGAAGAGGAGCTGTAGCAGAAGAAGGATGAAGAGGTAAGCCAGGATGTTGTTACACAAGAACCAACATCCTTGGAGGCTGCAGCAAGAACTCCTGAATTGCAGTTGGGAGATAACCTGGGAGTGGATATCATTCCTGACACACAGTGGAGTGACAATGAACAGGTACAGACACCATGCTCAGGTGACACTGAAATCTTGGAGGAGGAGCTGCAAATTGAAAAGGATATTCAGTCTCAGCAGCAGAATGATAAAGAAGACACTGTTACACAAGAACCAGTGTCTTCAAAAGCAACAAAGGTAGCTGCTGAAGAAGAGTTAAAGGATGTTGCTGTTACACAAGAACCAGCAACTCTCCTGTTAACATTAGATGTGCTGGAAGACACTGTCCCACAAGAACCAGTGCTTCCACCTCCTACAGGTGCCATTGAGTTGGATTCAGATTGAGGGTTTCTTTTCAACTCTCCCAGGCATAGCATAAGAAAACTGCAGAAAGATTCCCACCACACCAAGTGCATTCCCAGATATCAGCAAGTAGCAGTGGAAGGGAAATAGTGAAGTTGGAAGATGCCGGGTTGCTCACAGAAGCCTTTCAAAAAGATAGATGAGATGCCTGATTTACTTACATTCCTTCCTCTCTCCTGGACAGAGCTCAGTTCAAGATTCAGATGCAGGTTGTTGGATGAGGACATGCAACAGGGTAGTTGGGGGGAGATGTTGAGCCCAGAATTAGCCCTTTTTGACCATCATTTATCATCTTCCCTTCCCTTGTCTTACACCAATTACCTTGGCAATTCGACTTATTGTCCTTATCTTATCCCCCAAATTACCAAGGTATGGCCGATTATTGTTTTATTGTATTAATACTTATGATTGTGATGATTAAAGCTGTGCATCTCTTAATTTGTGCTAACATGATGCGATTTATGAAGGTAGTGAGACAAATAGACTGCAGGAAGATCGGAGCTGAACAAGTCATGAAGGAAGGGACGTTCATTGCTTGTAGAAGGTTCCTTGGGGCTCGTATCGTCAATCAAGGCACAGTCGTGACGGGTCAGCTGTAACAGAAATGGCTATCTTAAGTATGTCACTGCTCGAGTCCAGCTGTGAGCTGGAAGGACCGCCACTCTTGGGGCAATTAATAACTCTCTTATATTTGGATATTTCAGTTCTGCCATGCATTGTAACAGCTAGATTATTTAGGGCGCCTGAAGATCAGAGATCTTCATGGCTTCCCAATTATAGGTTTAGATGTTGCAAATTATATGTATATATATGGGGAATTGCCTCGACCGAGGGGTTGAACAGCAAACAATTAAATTGTTTTGTCATAGCAGCCAAGCCAAACTGTGTACTCATTCTTCTGTTAATATAAGGGGTTACTTCTGAGTTAAGAAGAGTGTTGTTCAACCAGCGTCTCTGTGTGAAGGCTGGGCCCGTCTTCCACAGAGATTGCTGAGTTAAATTAGGATTTCATCTTTCTTGTTGTGTGATGTTTTGTGCGCAGCAGCAATACTTGTTGTGTGGATTTTTCAGTAAAAGATTATAATTCTGTAAGATTGGTGAATGGTATAGAATATCAGTCGACTGAGTCAGGTTTACTTTACACATTTCAATTTCTGTTCACACTACCGTGTTCATCCTATAGTTGAGACGTGATCCCAGAAAGTTCTTATAAATTAGCTTTCCTGTTATGTGTTGATTGATTCTTATTTCACAATTCAGTTTCTTAGAACAGTTGCTTCAGTTCCTTTCATTTGAATTTTAGAGTAATGTTCAGTTCATGTTTTATGATTTCCAGCTTGATCAGATTAGACAAATGATTATTTTAGAAAATGAATGAGATTTCCTTTCTGCAATTGTTGATTAGATCTGATATCATTTTCTTCATGGTGCATAATAGAAAAGAATTATAGTATAGCAATTAGAAGGCATTTGGGATTGCATAGATTCTTGGGATGAATATGGATGATAGAAGATAAAAGTATTCAATTCTAATGGTTTTGTGTTTAAGCATATATTGTGCACTTATCCTTTGAAATAAAAAGACTTTCTCGGGTTGACAATAAATTTCATATGCTCTGTATGTTTGATATTTAATTATCTGCAAATAGAGTGCTTGACAATTGATCCTCATCAACAAGGTAAGCATCTTACCATTTTTCCTTAGACCTCATAGACTTCAACAAAACCCACTCAGAGAGTTACAATAGTATAGAGTGTACCTTGGTTACCCCTCCACTAAACAAGGTTAAATTCAGAATGAGTGAGGAGTGTCATCATTTTTCCTTCTCTTAGTAGTCTCCCCTATTCTATACATTAAATAATTTCTTGCATCAAGGGGAGTCATACATTCTAAATTTTTTATCATTATCAACTATGAATGGATACTTTCAAGTCTGATACTTTAAGTTTCCCACTCAATTCCTTCATCCCACCCCAATGGATTTCTCGACATCATCAACATCTAACCCCTCCCTCAGGTTACTATGCAAAGAGTCCGCAACACATTTGGAACACATTTCCACACAATTAGTACTCCAAGCACATCTACTTAGCAAGGGATTATGGCCACCCTCAACCCTACCTTATCAATTTAGATATCAGACCCCTTAGTCTCCTATTATTTTTATTTACTTCGACAACATTATCACGAGAATAAGAATGCATACCTTGTTTGTATAAAACCAATTTTTATGTGCCATATATCATTGTAGTGCTTCAGTAGTTATCACCAATACTCCCCCATGAGATACCTTTATACTCCCAACAATTTCTTGCTCTCCATCACAACAATGAAATATCAAAATGAGGAAAATAAAAAATGATGTATTTTGGATACTATATGGATCCCTCTCGTGGTACCTCCTAACCTCACACATTAAGGGGCATCTATTAACACCTAAAGTTTGCACACATGTGACATTTTGACAATTATTAGAAGAATACATCATTGACATATAACATGTTACTCATATGAATTCTTCATCAACAAAATCAACATATGAAACAAAGAAATGAATTTATAAATCACACCTTAGGACAACTATGCAGGTTTATCAGAAGAAAACCATGCAATAAGTGGGTCTATCAGAGGAAACCCACAAGATATTGCATGGAAAATATCTTGATACCCACACAGTCATACCAACACATGGACCATTAACTTCCACGATGAATTCAAAGATTTTCAACCACATTTTGGCTGCAAGGAATTCAAATTGGCTTTCTTCACATGCTTGGGAATTCAATAGCACTAGATTTTTTCCTTGAAGTCACTCATGAAAGGGAGTATTCACATAAATAACTTGTTTCTTGTGGACCATCATTTGGCCTATAAATGGAATCCATGAGCATGCATTTCAGAAGGAGAAATTAAGATAAATTTTATGCTGCAAGAATCAGTTTGAGAGAGTCATCGTCCATCCTCATTCATATAATCAATTGGAATTCCAAGCTCAATTACATTCTTCCTCAAGAAGCAAGATTTTTCCCTTCATTATTCCAACTTGGTAAGTAAGAAATTTGAGAGAGATCAAAGGACTGCCCCAAAGGAAGTGTTGGTTTTCATTTGCAAGGAACATTCTCCTAGGTGACAACATTGTATTCAAGATTTTTTATTCACCATAAACATTTGGTTGAGGCTCATATCGTTGTTATGTTTTATGTCATTTATGCATGTTTTATCTTCCAAGTAGTCATTATATGTGTTGTTGTTTCTTTAATAACTTCAACATTGTTTATTGGAATTGCTAACAACCCACTTAACCTATTACCTTACCCACAACCCGCAAGGAAATGAAAGGTTTTCTTTGCAAGTCACTATCTCAACCCAAAAATAAAAACCAAGTATAAAAATCCAAAAGAATTGGTTCCTCACATTGTATGAGTACATTTGTGATAGCCGTCATGTCAACAGAGGTCAAATTATAACTCATCATTACCCATGGGTTATCTTTAGTGCTATATTCTCATATGCAAGTTTTTCATATTGGTAGGTAGAGGCCATTACATTAGGAGCAACATTATAATATTGGTAGGTTATATAAGAGGTGGTCATTTGATTGATTATATTATCTATTTTCATAGTGGTAGACAAAAATTGTTAAATCATGATCAACATTATAGTATTAGTAAATTTTAAAAGAAACAAACACTAAACTTGTTAGTATAAAGCTACAAATTAAGTGCATCAATCACCGACCATATCACATAATGAGTTGGAGTTGAGCTGTAAATACAATGGACAACTCAAAAAAACTATTTTGGAGTCTTTCCCTCATCTCACCCTTGTACAAAGTCTCCTATTTTGCAATGGTTTCTCAAAAATTAAATGTAAGAGAAGTAGAAACAACCACACGCGAGTTAATTTAAATTATTTCAATAAAAATCCATAAAAAAATCATGGATAGTTTAGCCATGACTTAGTTTAATTCCTCTTAATATAAATAAATAAAAACAGGAGGGAAAATAATTTAGAGACAACTTAGAGAAGCACAAAAATTAATAGGAATTTGTTATTATAAACTTGAATGGAATCACATTCCCATTACGCTTATTAAACAATAGTTAACACTTTTCATGCACTCAACAACATGGGCAATGGCATTGATGCTCCTAAAACCTTCAGCCACGTTGCTTTCCCTTACCTTGTTGCCTCTTTAGGGACCAGGACCTCGTTTCCTTCTTGTTCATTGGGATACTTTAGATTGGGCATAAATACGTTATGGTTTCCAATAGGTTGTGTTATTATTTAAATCTTAAAAAAATAACACAAGTAATTTTAGGTTAAACATAAAATATAAACAACTAAAAGAAGTAGCTATGTATTTTAATCCATTTGCACTTAAAATTTTCATCTTAAAATATCAAACAATTGAGTAGAAAATATATATTAATTATAAAGATTAATTTAGATATGTGATTTTAAAATGTAATTTATTTATAGTTTAATCAATTGTGGAAAATGATATATATTATTTTTTTGAATTTATTATTTTAAATTTTATTTGATATATTAAAAACCGTTTAAAATTTTATTTCATTAATAAAACTAAAATAAAATATTTTTAATAATAAAGAATTTTCACTCAAACATTTTTTTAAATATTTCAAAGTTATATGTTTCTTCATTATTATATTTTTTAATCAATATTTATGTCGTTGTCAATCGAGTTTGGACTATCATATTGTTGTCTTAATGTTTCTAACCTATTCCACTATCCATAAGTATACTATTTTTCATAACTATAAAATAAGTAGACTTACATTTTAGTAAAAAAAATATTTTTAATAAATATAAAATAAGTAGAGGTACATTATGGTTAATAAAAAAATTACTTTTCAAAAATATAAAACTAGAAATTACCTTCAAGTTTGCAAGGGTCGTTGTAAGAATAAGATATATTAAAATGTAAATTTTTTAATATGAATTTGAACATAATTAATGAGTAACAAGGTTGATTTGGATTTGAATTTTAGAAAAAAAAAATTCTATTAGATTTGAAATAAAACTATAACTTCTTTCCCATCACAAAATTCTTCCCATTTCAAATAAAAAACCATAACATTTATTCCATCAAGTTGATATAAAAATATCCTTTCATACCTTATAATTTGCACTATTGTTGTTAATATGAATCACAATCTAATAAAAATTTTCATACTTTCATTGCCAAAATTTCAAGTACAAAGATTTGATGTTGTGTCTAAAAACATAAATATCTAAAATATCTAAATATACTCAAGTAGAGAAAATAATTGCAATGATTTCCGAATTATCTTTTAGCATTTTCAATCTATTTTGATGGAATCGATCATCCCTTTATTCTACTTTTTCATTGATATATGTGAAATTCCCTATGTCATTTCTATGTTATACTCTTCCAATAATCAAAATTCATCTCATATTTATGAATGCAATGTAAACATGTGTCTTCTAGAAGGTGAAGGTGAAGGAAGGATTGTCCACTAGTTAGATTCATACCTATTATGAGATAATATATGACATGTTACTATGTTTTGATTGATTTACTAGGAAAAAATATCATAACCCATGACATTATAGTGCGTAAGCAATCCCATAATTGAGAATTCAATACATGTACGCAACTTCAACTAAAAAAATAAAGGATGAGAACATACGGGTAATGGTTAGATTAATGGTAATGTTTACTATTAATCCATGATTTACAATGAATACTATATCAATGCCTTATGGTCTTGGACATAATTTATTTTTGGAATCTATTTATGTGGTTTATTATTTTGAAATTAGGTATTTTTTCTTTTCAAGATGCGAATATGATTAGAATGAGAATAGCATTATTGTAAATTTATTGGTGTAAATAATAAAGTGTAAATGTGTAGATTTTCAATATTGTTATGTTTGTTAATGGATATTTGGAATACTAACTAATCAATGAAATTATCTTTGATTTTTTTATTTCCTTTCTACAATTAACAATTCAAATTTAATCATTTAAAATAATAATATCATTTTGTATGTTGGATTTCATTGTAATGAAGAAATATATTAATACTTTTTTATGTAAGATTATATAAAACCATGTAATGATGTGACATATATTTTTTATAAAAATAGTATTGTAGTTAATCTTAGACGTGAATATAAGGGTATTGCATGATGACTATGTTATGATTGATTTTTATTATTATTTTGGGCATTATATTTGATTATGTTCAAATTCATATACAAAAATTACATTTAATAAATCATATTTTCTCACCGTCTCTTTCTAAAGTTACGGGAAATTGTTAGTTATACTTATATCAATATTAGGTAGTGAAAATTAAATGTAATTAACCTCTCATCCACTTATGAAAACACATAAATGAGATTACATATTGAAATAGAAGAAGATTTTGCAATGAAACATTACCTAACATTCATCAATATTTATTCTTCCACAACCTACTATCCCCCTCCTAGTGCTTGGATAAACTAATTGATCCTTCATTACTCATAGTTCCCAATATTCCCCCTCCTGGTGATTAAGTAATCATGCTCGTCATGGAATGAGTCATTGATCTAAGAATAGTCCTTACATGCCTCATGGAATGGTACATTAACTCATCACATGGGTTATTATATAAGGCATTGAAAATCACAACATGACTCTAAGGCTCTACTTGAGTTTTAACATTTGTAAGGCTTGAATCCCTCAACTATTTAGATGGATTTTTGGCGTCAAGTAGTACAGAAAGGTCTAGATTCATCGGTATAGATTTGGTGGACACACTTTTCTATTATTGAACTATATTTATAATTTATTATGAGAATTCCCGCATGGATATAGGCACCCATAAGGTACTCATAATCTCATTTTTTTCCTTCCTTGATATGTATAAAATCAACTGTTTTCACAACACATAACATATATGTCAATATTTATTCATCATTAAAATCACAAGATCTATAACTATTCTCACAACACATGACATATATGTCAATATTTATTCATCATTAAACTCGCAACATCTATACATTAATCATAAAATTCCTTCAATATCACTTATTCTAGTTGCATGTTTTTATTGAAGAATTCATTTGATCATTATGTCACATTTCATCTTTTAGTTCATATTGTTATTTATGATTCATTGATATACATACTCATTTACTTTACATTCTATCATCTATTTGAATAACCAAATATCTAATTAAGTACCTTGCAATCAATATTAAGAGATAACCAATTGTATAAGATATGAATTACAGGCCAATATTATCATCATAAAAGAAAAAATGCATATCATATATAGGTACCCAAGCCATCATAACTCATATATCACCAGCATAGATCCATCTTAAACCTATATCTACTAAGCATCGAGAGGGATCCAATTTATTGAGGTGTAAGTTTTTTATCTTAATTTTTTACACATTAAGAAAAAATTTACCCCTCAAGAAATTAGATCCCTCTCTTTAACTTTTTTTATTATGAGTCGACATGAAAAATTTTAATTACCTTTTACTTTTGATAAGTTATGAGTAGGCATAAAAACTTTTAATTGCTTTTTATTTTTGATAAATTATGAGCTGACATGGGAATTATACATAATGCAACATGCCTAATTTTAAAACATGACAAATGTGACAACATCTCCCATAGAATGGGTTGTAAGCACCTCATTACTCTTAGTGCTATAAAAGTATAAAAGTCATAGATTATCTAAGAAGAAACATGTATAAACACACACATAACAATTTAGAAAAAATAACTTATTCCATTGATTTAGAATCGCTCCACATCTTAGTAGTTTTACTTTAAATTTTTAAGTCCTAAACTTTCACACGTTTTTATGCATTTCCATTGTGTTTTTGGCAATGAAAATAGGACACTAAATCTTTGATTGCATGGCTTACCAAACTCATAAATCACAAGTTGTTCTTGAAATGGTCCTAATATTACCCAAATAGATTTTGTATGAAAAATATTCTCCCTCGAGAATTTGACGTATCAACTAACCTCCTTGTGGCCTATATTCCCTTTTCTACGTCATTCCTAGGGTTAGGGTTTTGGATATTTATGGGGTTTCCATCCTAGGTAATCACATTTTATATAAAAAGGAAATTTTATCAAATTGTAACGTCTACTTGTGAGTAAATGTAATTGACACATCTCTCTTCAGAGATAAGTTACTACCATTCTAGCTAGTTTGTATTGGTCTGTAGTTTATAGTATTTTTCCATTTTCCATTTCATTCATTAATAGAATTTGATTTTTAATGTACTAATGTGCTTTCTGCAATATCTTTGTGCATGTGTTTCCATTTTATCTTTATTTATTCATTTCCTTCCCTAAATAATTTAGATTGGTGGTATTAGAGGATTCTTATCTTTATTGTTTTTTGGTACTTGTCTCTGACGAGATCCATATAGTAGGAGTTTGGGGTTTCAATTCAATCAAAACAGAATCACGATCAAGGTATCCTTAAACCACATAATGGAAGACAAATATAGGATAACTAGTACAAGCTGTAGGGGAATAAGGGTAATGGGAAGTTGAAGAAGGACACATAAAAGTGGCTCAAGTTCTAGAAAATGCCTTGGAACAATATTGATAATTATCACTTGAAGTAGTCATTTCATGCTGAGATGAAAGACTCCAAGTCAATACCTATCTTGGATTGTGACTTAGAACGAGTTAAACAAAAGTGGATAAACAGAAAATAACACATCCCTAGTCATTCAACATTGATTGGTTGGGATAGGGATGAGACATCCACACCAACTACCAATGCCAACTGCCCTACAACATTAATCCCTTCATATATGATGTATTGTGTGATGTTTTCCCACTTAAAGTTTATGATGCTATTTTATCCAAAACCCTAATGATATGTGGAAATTCCATGATATTTATGATTATAGGCCCCATCACATCATTATTACATTGGAATATTAGTTCTACACAATAACAAAGGTAGTTCTAACTACCTCAATTTATTTGATCTCAGGAAAATAATGTAGGAAGGTGATCTGTGAGATGGAAAATTTGTCCTATTCATGATTATGTAAAAATTTGAATGAAAGATCACTATAACCACTAAAACATATGCACTTGATCTTTGCACATAGTATAAGAAGGTGGAAAATATAGTGGAAGAATACAAAGATATCTTCGCTTCACTTGTGAGGTTTCCCTACAAAACTAGGTGAAGCATTCAATTGATTTCATACTTGGACCATATCTTACTAATGGCACAATACAAAATCATTTTCTTCTCAAGAATGAAGAATCAAATGTTAGATTTAGAAGCTCATCCAACAGGGATACATTTCACCAAGATCCTCACCTAAGTGTGTTGATGTATAAGAAGGATGGGACATGGAGACTTTGTATTGATTGTGGAGCTTTGAACAAAATAATAGTAAAGAACCAATATCTAATCCCTAAGATTGATGATCTTCTTGATGGTGCTAAGTCTTTTAGTAAGATTGATCTTAAGTTTGTTTACCACTAGGAAGCCATTGAGAAAAATTATGTATGAAAGACAACTTTTAAGTCTAAAGAAGGTATTTTCAAGTGGTTGGTCATGCCTTTTAGCTTGACGAATGCTCTAACAATGTTCATGAGGGTGATGGACAATATCTTGTGGCCATTCAAAAAATATTTTTTGGTTGTATATTTGGATGATATCCTCATCCTCATTTAAAATTTGGGTAGAATATTTGCATCACATTCAACGAATCCTAAGCATATTTTGAGAACACAAGTTATATGCAAGTATGAATAAATGCTCATTCAACATGCAAACATCTTAGTATCTAGGATGTATTGTGGATGAGCATGGTGTGCATGTGGATCGAGTCAAGATCCAAGTCATTCACAAATGATCAACCCCAACAAATCTTACAAATTTCCACCGTTCCTTGGGCCTTGAAAACTTCTATGGTGGTACTAACCCAAGTTCATTTGGCCCTAGTGACAATGGAAACATTCAAAAATATGAAAAGTATTACCTTTGTTTGGCACCGATACTCACCCTATTAGACCTACAACGACCTTTAGAGATTGATACAAATGATTTGTATTATGTTGTTAGTGTAATTGTCATTCATTATGGACATCATATGGCCTATCATAATGAGACACCCTCTGATGCAGTTCACGGGTACCCCACCCATGACAAGGATATGTAATCCATTGTAAATACCTATATTCAATGGAAACAATATATCATAGGGAAGGAGATGCTTAGGTCCATACTAAAAAGAATCCCCTGTAGTTCATGTAGACACAAGAAGACTTACAGAATGACCACCATCAAAAGTGGTCTACATAGTTACAATAATCAATCTAAACATCAGGTATAAGAAGGGAAACTTCTTGACCAAGACAAATGGCTCACCAGTAGTTAGATTCAACATAATTTTCCCCATATGATGGAGAAACTTGAAGTAATGGGGAGAATTTCTCCCTAAGTGGGGACAACTGATCCATGCAATTTTTCTTTAGTTTTATGTCCCAAACTTCTCATGTTTTTTCATGCATTTCCCTTGAATTTTTTGCAATGAATGTAATCCACCCAATCATTGACACATATTTGATAGCCTTGCCTTCCAAATTCATATATCATGATTTAATATTTTCTATAGTCCAATAAATTCCCTAAGAAAAAATTACATGCATGTGAAAAGTTGTTGTATCAGCTTGCGCCTTCGAGGCCCACATCCCTTTTGGCACAACATTTCTTACCATTATGGTTTTTCATCCTAGGGAATCACACTTTATGTTAAAATGAACTCTTTTCCTCTTGTAATGTTTAATTGTGAGTAAGATTATCTGACATCATCTCTCTTTAGAGATAATATATCGCCATTCCAACTGATTTGTATTGCTCTCTAGTTTACATTCTTTTTCCATTTCATTCATTAATAGAATTTGGGTTTTAATGCACTATTGTTCTCTTTGCAATATATTTGTGTGTGTAATTCCATTTATATTTATTACTTCATCTCATTCTCTAAATAATCCAAATAATTTGAATGCTCATATACAATATAAGCAAAATGACATCATGTCTAAGTACGCATATACTAGTTTAGGCATAACAATGGTCATTACATATACTCTACCTTTGAAACATTGTCCTGAAGTAAAGTATAAACAAAAATACAAAGAATATCTTGACATATATCATTTTCATATTCTTAAGTGGCAGATTCTAAACTACACTAGTCCCATTAGAGCTTGACATGTTTTAGTAGCTAGTTTTGAAGCTATCGATCCCTTTGGTCTTGAATGACATATGGTTATACCATGAAAATTCCCTCCTCATAAACATGAAATACATCATGGATACTTTTCAAATGGGTTGGAAGCATGAGACAATAACCAATCCATCATATCTTTTTTGTTATTTTAAATGGTTCTATGAATCTAGGAGATATTTTTGTTACTTTTACAAATTTGAAGGAATTTTTTCATGGTCTAACTTTGATAAAAATTTCATCATCTTCCTTACAAATTCTCTTAATTCTCTTTGCATTAGTGTAACTCTTTTGGAAATCCTTGGTCACCTTACATCTACTCTTGATTTATGTCATTTCATCTTCCATCTCTTGTAGTATCTTATGTGCCAACACTTCCCAATCCTTTGAGAAATCCTAATTCATAGGGGTTTTGGAAGGTCTCCCATATAAAAAACCATATGGAGATAGATGAATGGAAATCTATTAGTCATTGTTGTATGCAAATTCAACCAAGTAAATATACTTTTCCCACTTGTTTTGAATGAGTTTTGAAGGAAAGTCTAGAACCCAAAGGTGGAATGAGAGTCTTGATATGAAGTAATTTTTCATGATATTCCATATCGTTGTACAATTTATTTAAGAAAGGCCTCAATTATTGCTGCAACATCATAGGTACTCTTAATTTAAATGAAACAATAGATACTCTCAATTGGCTATATTTTTTCTTCTTGTCCCCCTCCCCCCCTCCCCCTCCTCCCCAACCTCTCCCACTCCCCCGTCCTCCCCGCTCTGCCCCTCCTCTCCATCTTACCCCCTCAAACTCCCATTCTTTATTTATTCCTCCACCCCATCAGCCCCCTCCACTCTCCTCCCCTCCACATACCCATTCGTCCTTCTCACCATAATCCCCTCCCCCTCTCCCCCTACCCCCCCTCCTCATTCTCTCCCTTGTCTTCCCCCCTTACCCTCCCCTTACCCTCTCACCCTCCTTCCCCTCCTCCCTCCTCCCAACTAGTCCTATCCCTCCCCCTCTTCTCCCACTCCCCCCTCTTCCCACCCCCTCCCTCACCACTTCGCCAACCCTCCCTCCCCCTAAACCTCTCCCTCCCCTTCCTCCTATTCCCCTTCTCCCCCCCTCCCACCTCTCCTAACCTCCCACTTCCTCCTCCTCCTCACTAAACCCCCCCCGCCCTCCTCCTTACACCACCTCTCCACACCCTCACCCTCAACCTCTACCCACATCCTCCTGCTCCACCCCCTCTACCTCCTCCTCATTTTCATCCTCCTCTCACAGTACCCCTTCTTCCTCCCCCCCTACCCTCCTCTTCCCCTCTTATGAAACCCTTCAACCAACTGGTGATGAGTGATGGCTAACTATGAAGTTGAAGGATAGTCAAATTCCTACCCTACAAAAACTCTCCTCCACTCACCTCCCCCCACCTCCCCCCTATTGATACTAATACTCCCTCCTCCTCTTCCCTCTCCCCCAATATGCTACCCTTCCCTCCCCTCCCCCTCTCCCCTCATCCATCCAACTCCCCACCCCTCCTACTCCTCCTACCCCTCCTCCTTCCCACCGCCTCCCCCCTCCTCCTCCCCCTCTCCTTTAACTTCCCCTCCCCCTCTCTACCCACCCAATCCTCCTCCTCCTCCACCCTCTCTCCCTACTCCTCTTCCATGTCCCACTCTCCCTTATCTTTGTCCTCCCCCCCCATCCTCCTCCCACTATCCCTTGTCCTCATCCTCCCCACCCTCTACCTCCTCCTCCCCCCCCTCCTCATCCTCTTCCTCTAACTCTCTAATATCCTCCTTCATCCACCTCCCCACCTCCCCTCTCTAAATCTCCCCCTCCCCATGCCCCCTCTTCCTCTGCTTCTCCCACCACCTCCTCTCCTTATCCTCACCTACCTCCCCTCCCATCTAGATCCTCCCTTCCTTATTAGACCCCTCTCCTACCCAACCTCCTCCTCCTAACAATCCATCTCCCCACCCCCTCCCCTTCCCATTCACCCTCTCCTATCAGTCTTGTCCCCCTCTCATCCCCCCCTTTCCTCTTCCTCCACTGTCTCTCCCTCCTCCTCCTCCTCCTCCCACTCTTTGTTTCACTCCTTCTCCCCTTGTCCCCTTCCCTTACCCTTTCCCCCTCAACCTCCCCCTCTCCTCCTCCCTTCCCCTCCTCATCACCCAAATCCCCTATCCTTTCACCCTACAATCCTAAAATATCCTCTCCCCTTCCTCCCTCCCCCTACCATTTCCCCATATCCCCTCCCCCTCCTCAACCCCTTCCCCTCTCCAACTTACCCCTCAACCCCTCTTCCCTCATCTTACCTCCCCTCCCCTTGCCCCTAAGAATTCTCATCCTCCCCACCCTCCTTCATCCTTTTCCTCCCACTCACCCTCACCTCTGTCATCTTACTACTTCTTCTTTTCACCATCCCTCTCCCCCATCTCTCACCCAAATCCCCCCATCTCCCTCCAACCCCATCTCTCTACCATGGACCCATCTTCTTCCCTCCCTTCACTTCCCTTCCCCTCTACTCCTTCTCCTTCCTCTCCTCTCCTACCTCCCTTCCCTCTCATTCCGCTCTCCCCATGCCCGCACACTCTCCTCTCATCCCCCCTCCTCCCCCCATCCACTTTCCCCCTCCAGCTCTCCTTCTGCCTCCCCCTACTCTTCTTCTCCTCAACCCCCCTTGCCTCAAATCGCATAACCATCCCCTCCTCCTCCTCCTCCTCCTCCTCCTCCTCATCCTCCTTCCATTCTCATTTCTCTCCCCCTCCCCCTCTCCTCACCCCACTTTCACCTCCTTGCCTTCTTTCCACTTCTCCTCCTCTCCTCTCCTCTCCTCCCTCGCCCTCATCATCTTTTTCTCCCACCCCCTCCCCTTCCTCTCTCATTCTCAGACCCCCTCCTCTCCACTCCCCTCCTTCTCTCCTACCCACCACTCATCCTCATACTTCTCCCCTCCTCCCATACTCCTCGCCCTCATCCCCAAACCTCTCCCCTCCTTGTCACACTCCCCCTCTACCCCTCCCTATCCACCACTCACACCCCCTTCCCTTCCCCTCACATTCTCTCACCTCGTCATCTCCACTCCCATCCCCCTCTCCTACCCACCCCTCCTCCTCCTCATCCTCCCCTCCTCCTCCTCTCCCTCCTTCTCCCCCTTCCTATACCCCCTCTGTCATCCCCCTCCATCTCCCCATCTCCCCACATCCTACCCCAACTCCATGCCCTTACCCACCCCAACTCTAGCCACACCTTTCATCCAACACCCCACCCCCCCTCCTTCCTTTATACCCATACCCCTCCCTACGACCCTCCACCCTTCCTCCTCCCCATTCCCCTTCCTCCTCCCAATCCCCCCCCCAACCTCCTCCCCATACCTCCCTCCTCCTCCTTCTTCACCTACCCCTCCCTCTCTCCCTCTTGCCACCTCCTCCATCCTCCCCCCCACCCCTTTCCCTGAATCCCTCCTCACCCTTCCTCCTCTTGCAATCACCTTCCTCCCCCCCTACACCATCCCCATATCCCCTCCTCCTCCACTACTCCAAATCTCCACTATCTTTCCCCTCCCATCCCCCTCCCCCTCCCCCTCCTAATCCCATCCCCTTCCCTTCTCATGCCCCCCCTTCCTCTCTTCCCCTCCTCCATCCCCCTAGCCCCATTTCCCTCAGTCTCCTCTTCCCCCTCCCTCTACCATTTCCCACCTCCCTCCTCCTCCTCCTTCTCCTTCCCCCCTCCCTCCTTCCCCTCTCTCCTCCCCCTTTCTCCTTTCCCTCCAAACCCCTCTCTCTACCCCACCCCCTCCTCCCCCCTTCCCTCCCCTTCCCCTTCCCCTCTTCCCCTTTCTCTCCAACTATCCCCTATCCTCTCCTCCTTTGTCCCCTCCCCCTCGCTCTCCAACTATCCCCTATCCTCTCCTCCTTCATCCCCCCCCACCCATCCCCGCCTCATCCTCTCCTTTTCTCACACCCTCCTCTCTTTATCTTCACCCTCCTCCCCTCCAATTCCCCCCGCCTCTTCCTCCTCCTCCACCATCTCTACGTCCTCCTCCTCCTCCTTCTCCCCCCCCCTCCTTTCCCCCTCCTCCTCTCCTTCTCCCACCCTCTCCCCCTCCCACTACCACTCCTCCTCACCAACATCCCTACCACCGCTTACCCACCTCCTCCTCCTCACCCCCATCCCCTACACTCCCCCCCTCCTCCCCATCCCCATATACCCCTCCCAACCCCTCCCCCTCCCCTTTCCCCCCTCCCTCCTCCTTTTCCTCTTCTTTCTCCCCCTACCCCTCCCTCTACCCTCTCTCTCCTCCAAACCCCTCCCCCTCCCCTTGCCCCCCTCCCTCCTCCTTTTCCTCCTCTTTCCTACCCCTCCCCCTACCCCTCCCTCTACCCTCTCTCTTCTACCCCTTTGTCTACCCCTCTCCCCACCTGCTTCCCCACCCCAATCTTCCCACTCCCCCAGCCCCCCTCCAGCCATCCCACCCACCTCCTACTTTTACCCAGTCCCCACCCCGTACTGTCCCCCCTACCTACTACCCTCCCCCCTTGCTTCCTCCTCCGCCTACTCCCTCGCTATCTCCTCTCCTCCTCCTCCACCCCTCCACCCCCGCTTACCTCTCCCCTTCTACCCCTCCCTTCCATTGATGCCTCTCTTGTGCACCCCTATATAAGATCTACCGCAATAAAAATATATTAAAGTGCTAGACTATAATAATATAAATAGATAACCCTATAAGAAATAAAGAAAAATAATATACTCCTCGTGGTTTTAATATACTTTACATGCAAATGGAATAATAATATTTTTCATCAAAATATATATTACATCATTATATACTTTTATATAATGTTATTTTGAGAATTATTAATATGCATTTTACTTCGCATTGTAACAACATGTACTCCATTTTTAGACATGAAAATTGCATATTTATATTTTACAATCCACGTTCCTCAATATTACATCCATAAATCAATAATCAATTAATAAAAACTCAATTATTCATTAACTAAATAAATTCCAATAATATAATAAAGAGAATTCAAGAAAACTAAGTTCTCAAAAAAAAAATTAAATAAAATTTAAAAAGTAATACCACTAGCATTCTAAATTTTTACCATCACTCTATTTCCAATCTCATGTCAAACTTAAAAAACAAAATTCTATTTCCAATCACGTCACACTTAAAAAAACAGGATTATATTTCCAATCACATGTCAAACTTCAAAAAATAAGTTCATCAAATTGAACGGTATGTGAAAATTAATATTTCCAATCACATGTCAAACTTCAAAAAACAAAAGCATGAGATTGAAGTGTGTGAAAAGAAATTCTAAGCTTAGTATTTGCAATAATTTAATAGCATGTTTTTAAAAAATTAAGAAAAAAGAATCCAATAAAAAATCACTTTGGCACCACTTAAAAAAACATATAATTATTGAGAATATCAACTTGTTACAGTTTTAATATACTTAACATGCAAATGAAATAATAATATTTTTTCTTAAAATATATATTACATCATTATATACTTTTATGTAATGTTATTTTGAAAAATATTAATATGCATTTTACATTGTGCATGGTAACAATATGTAGTCCGTTTTTACACATGAAAATTGCATATTTATATTTTAAAATCCACGTTCCTAAATATCACATCAATAAATCAATAATCAATTAACCAAAACTTTATTATTGATTAACTAAATAAATTCCAATAATTAATAAATAAATTTAAAAAGAGAACTAAGTTTTCCAAAAAAAATAAAGAATATTTTTTTAAATAAAAATGAAGTAATACCACTAGCATTCTAATTTCTAATCATGACTCTATTTCCAATCTCATGTCACGCTTAAAAAAGCAAATCTATATTTCCAATCACATGTCAAACTTAAAAAACAAAACAAAATTATATTTCCAATCACATGTAAAAAAAAATCACTTCACCACTTAAAAAAACATAAACATATAATTATTTAGAATATCAACTTTTTGGTGCTTAAGAAAGTCACTTACTTTTTCTTTAAACCTTTACCTCCCTTAGTTGGGTAACATATATGAAATAGAATGTTAAGATATGAGGTTTCCATGTTTCTTCATAGTCTACATGAAAATGTTTCCGGTTTGTATACATTTAAAAAGAAAACACACAAACTTATGTGACATACTATATTTATATAAATAATAAAAAAGTCATGAACCATATTCATAAAAAAAAGACTGAGAGAAAAGCCTAACACAAATCTAAAACAATTTTCATGTTTTCGGTTTACATACATTTAAAAAGAAAACACATACGTATGTGACACTATTTTTATATAAATAATGTTAAAATCATGAACCATATTCATAAAAAAACGTTAGAGAAAAGCCTAACACAAATCTAAAACCATGTTCATAGAAATGCAATTAGGAGATGCTAATGGAAAAGCACCAAACTGGACGCCGAAGGAATCAAAAACAACTAGACGCAGAAGCAAGCGAAAACAAAAGTCTTAAAAAATGAACAGGTAGATATTCATAAAGGTCTTTGCCAATTTTTAATTATGGCAAAGATTACACGAGTGAAAGGGAAGTCCATAGCAGCCGGTTGAGGCTAGAAGAAAAACCAGAGCGGGGATAATCTCAAGAAGATAGAAACCCTAGAAAGAAAATGGTAAAAAAATGATGAACTCGGTTGAAGAATGACCAATATTGGCTAATGGCCGAGGATAGAAGAAACACTAGAACGAGGAGAATGAAAAAACCCTACAAAGAAAACCATAAAAAAAAATGTTGAACTTGGCTCTAGAATGATCGTTCGGTAATGTGCAAGAGAAGACTGATACGTAGACATAAATGAAGATTCATGAACAAAATGGATCCATGGGCTCTTCATTGGGTTTGAACATCTTCATTAGACATAAATGAAGATTCATGAACAAAATGGATCCGTGGGCTCTAGAAAATGTCATCATATCGCATCCCCACAACGCAGTAAAATCATACAGTAGACTTGGAATGCAAAGACCTCCACAGAGCAAACAGGTAATGCAAAATTGAAATTCCAAACAGAAGGTATAGGAAGAGAATGGGCAAAGGAAAAGTACGCACATCACACTGTCCACTGTACGCACATCCTTATATGTAGAAGTGGGTGAAATTAGAAATTAGAGAAAATAATAAAAAACAGAACAGAACCCAACCCTCATCGCTAATTTATGTTCAAGAAATAAGAATGATGATTTATGTACATACATTCATTTTTCGTCGATCACGGTCAAATATACCAACAAGTGCAATTCCAGCATATTGAATTTTCTTCATCCTCCTTCACGGATAGTAGAAAGTTATAAACTATATCTATGAGATCAAATAAATCTATCTCGTTTATAAACTCCAACCCAACTTACTCCCATGAGTATATATTTAATGCTTAAATAGATGAGACTCACTCGAGAACAAACCCTACTTACATTCAAAATAAACCCTAATTCAGAGTTCGGTTACTTGCTCCTTATTATAATCAATCAATTAATTAAATATATTCTAAAATGTTTGGCCAAGGAGAGCCATTTGTAGGTCATGCTTAACCTTTGGTGCTACCATGATAGGGTTTGAAATTTTTACTGTGTAGAAGGAAGAAACCCTACAAAGTAAACGATAAAAAAATTGATGAACTCGACTCTAGAATGATCGTTCGCTAATGTGCAAGTGGGAATCCCTCTTAGAAGACTAATACATAGACATAAATGAGGATTCAGGAACATAATGGTTTCTTCATTGGGTTTGAGCATCTCATCACAAAAATTGTATCTCTAGAAAATGTCATTACACCCCATCCCCACAACGCAGTAATAACATAGAGTAGATAGGAAATGCCCACTTTCCTTAACTGTAGAGGTGGTTGAAATCAGAAATCATAGAAAATAATAAAAAACAGAACCGAACCAAACCAAACCCAACCCTCATCGCAACGGTCAAGAACTGAAACCAACCCTCATTACAACTCCCAAGAGATTAACAAAAATGAATGAGATTGCTTCTAAGAAACTTGCAGAGAGGGAATAATAATAGAATCTACCTGCAATTGAATCCCCGCAATTTTTGAGATAAAACATTGGTGTCAGCTGCATCCTCGATTCCCCTTGAGATCGTTTTCCTCCATTCAAGTTCATCAAACAGCCGAACCATTTCCCTGGACGTCCAGCGCTTTCGTAGCAAGGTGCCCATGGAGTTTAGCTTTCATAGCAGGGTTCCCATGGAGATTAGATTTGTTCAGAACCGTGAGCCGTTTATTTACAGACAGAAGAAAGCGATACTAGACAAATGCACAGACACAACACTCCATGATAGAGTGAACAATGAGACAATGGAAAGGATAAAAGCCACCGCCACCGTGATAGAGTGAACAGTGGGACAATAGAAAGAAGAAAAACCACCGCCACCGTGATAGAGTGAACAATGGGACAATGGAAAGCAAAAAATCCACCACCACCATGATAGAGTGAACAATGAGACAATGGAAATCATAAAAGCCACCGCCACAAAGGTAGTTAAATTTCACAAGCCGTTAGATTGTCAGACATATTGAAAGTCAAAAGAGATACTTGAATATTAGAATTTCTCTACCATTGATTCAAGCTCATCCAACCGTGAAGATTAAGAATATTGTTATCTTTCAACGGTCAAATTTCAACTCTCTAGAAAAACACTATCTGGGTTAGAGTGTGTTCCAGCACCACCACTATGACATATCAATTCTATAGATAGCCAGTGTCTTGTCATTATCCATTTGATCATTAATTACTGTGACATATCAATTCTATAGATAGCTTGTGTCTTGTCATTATCCATTTGATCATTAATTACTGTTTGACTCCATTAATTACTGTTCGGAGTCCATGCACACCACGAACAATAGGATTTTATCTCAAAAAATATCTACCACTTGCGGCTTAAGTCAACTATACCTATCAATTTCAACTAACTCACAGCCGTGATTTAGGGTCTATTAATTAATTATAATTAATGTAAAATAAGAAATACAAATTTTAAAAATATATAAATAATTTTTATTTTTTTAAAGGAGTCTAACTGGGCATTCAAAATTTCCGAGTTAGATAGTTATAACAGAGTTAGAAAGTTATATTCAAAATCATACCAAAAAAATCAATCAATTTTTTTTTCCATTAATCTAACTTTTAGACTATATAATTCTCCTCAATAATATATCCTTAAGTAGATTGAAAATAATCTTAAAAAATAACTCATTCTATATTTTTCAATAAACGCATTATTAAAATAGTGTTTTCAAATAGTCTTCATTCATTTAATATCAATATATAACTATTTAAATTATTATATAACATATATAAATGGTATATTAATTTTAAATTAAAATTTTGAATTATATACCTTTTAAAATATTTATTAAATAATTAAATATTAATATTAAAAAATTACTTATTTATTGTTTAATCATTATTTTAACTTAAATCTTTATAAACTTGGATAATCATAATATGTTGCATTGATTAATATCTTCCTACTTAAATGTACATCACCCCTTATTTATCCATCCACTCTTCTTCCAACTCACTCTCCCACCTACCCCACACCTTCTATCCTCTCCTCCTCCCACCTTCCCCACACCCTCTATCCTATCCTCCTCCTTTTCCTAACACCTCTCCCTCCACTCCTCCCTTACCCACTTTTTCATGCCCCATCCTTTGCACAAAATATGAACCAAGCTACAAACATACATTTTTGCCTATTGAACTTAATCCTACAAGCATCCATGCACTCAAATAACCCATATGAGACCATTAATGATAATGACCATTATAAAAACTGAACCCACTAGTGATGCTATCAAATTATATCAAGCTAATAAATTAAGATGACATTCTTTAAAAATGTGAACCATAATTAAAAAGGGGAGTAATTATCATGAATTTAAGACTCTGTATTAAAGTAAATAAATTTTGACTGCATGAAATAACAAGTAAACCATATGAAACATTGTAAAGTACAAAAACAATGGCTTGTTAAAGGTGAACACAAACTAAAAATACTTTAGTATAAGAAAACCCAAGGCACTAGGTTATAATAAAGTATCTAGATGCAATGATTGAGATGTTTTAAAAAAACATCGTTATCAATCAAACTCAATGTTAAATCAACAAAAGATTTTAAGAGGAAATATGATGAAAAGTCAGAATATATCGAAAGGTTCAAACTAAGACTATACTCCCTTAATCAAAGCCTTGCTTTCTACCCCAAAATCACTTAGAAACATAAATGTATGGCGAGAAAATTTGAGACTTGAATTCACGGAGAAAAGTGATGCCTCAGTTTCAAAGCATATGCATGATTCCCTTGAGAAGGACCAAATGATAATTTATTTGCTTAAAGATATTACATTAATTTGGTTACAATTAATTGAAATAAAAAGTTGCACTTTTATCTAACCTAAGAATTAATTAAAGAAATATTATTATCTAGATATATGTTGAATGAGTCCACATATTTGTGAAGAAGTTCTTTCCATGTGGTAATGAAAAATGGAAAATCTATTGCTGTATATGAAGTAAAATTTATGGAGTTGATGATACATTGTGGAATTGTGAGAAGAATAAATATTTGTATATGGACTTTTTATTTGAGTTAGAACATAATTTCATATGTGGCAACATTCCATATTAGCAAATACCATCAAATTATCCCAATGGGTCAATAGATGGTTACGGATATGAGGTGAGTCATCTAGGAAAGGAAAATCTCCTTTTAATGGCTCCTACAAGGGAAATATTAACATAATTAGAGGCATGTGGTTTGGAATTCATTAGATATGGTCATCTTGCTCCCATGTTTCTAATGGAAACTCAATGATTTACTTAGCTGGCCAAGGAACTTAGAATTATTCAAGGGGTGTGTTTGGTAGAGGTTATAGCTGGAGGAGCTAAGGATTCCTTTCTAGTAGAAAGAAAAGTTAGTCAAGGAGGTATCGATGGGTCTAGTATTGGACTTGTGGGGGACCACACCTTCATATAAATTGTCCAAAATTTTGGAATAGATTAGACAATGTGATGGACAATATAAATCCAACCAATCTCAAGGTAAGCATCACATTGAAGAACCATTAGGTTGATCATTTGGCCATTATTATGGAATCATCTTTTATCTATTTCTATCTTGTTTTATACTAATGATACCTATAGCTTTATTTCTCCCTCATATTTAAGTAGATGTTGTTTGGAAACCTATAAGCATGATTCATTCAACTATGGAGCAATATAATCTAGGGTGAAGCAATGAAACGGTCCTATTGTTGAAAATTGTATGGTGGATATAGGATCTCGTGTAATCTATATGGACCTTTATAGAATACCCTTAGGAACCTATTAATTGATAGTAGGTATATATTTAGGCTAGAAACCCATCAATCTCTCTTTGACTGTTTCCATAAAATATTGAGTGTGGAAATGGAGAAGGAGAATTGGTAAAGATTCAAGGAAGCAAACACCAAGTTTATATTCATTTTATTTTAGAAATTAATGTAAGGAAATGTTTAAGGAAATGATGTAATATTTATGATATTGAAGTTGTTGATGAGACAATTAATCCTACCCAAAACCCAACATGTTATTGTCAAAATGAATGGATTTTTTTTCTTCAAAACTACCTAAACTACCTCTTATGAGATAGATTGACTTTTCTAATACCCTTAAAAAAAGAGAAAAAAACTATATCCAAGACCCTTATCGAATGGAAATTCCAAATCTTAATGGACTTGGTATCCAACATAAGAAATTATTGATCTTGGAATGACTCAACTAAGTGTATCCCCTTGGGGTGAACCAATCATTTTTATCAAGAAGAAAGATTGGAGTTTTTAGATCTACATTGATTATAAATACTTGAAATAAGAAACAATAAATAATAGGTCTTCAATTCCTCAAATTGATCATCTATTTGACCAGTTAAAAAGAGATTCAATGTTCTCTATATCGCACTTGTGTTTTGGGTATCACCAATTCATGACCAAGAAGGAAGACATTGATAAAAATTTATTTCAAACTTGATTTGGTAATTATGAGTTCATGGCAATACCTTTTGGTTAGCCAAATAATCTTAAATGGATCATTATATAATTTTTCATCTAATTTGGTACTTTTTGGGTGGATAAAATGGAGGTATTGTCTTATTGGGCCGTTTTATAGGTAGGTCCCCTTTTGCTGATTTCAGATCCAGAACCTGATACAGCCCATTTGAGGCCTTAAATTACCATTTTTTGGGTGAAAAATTCATTACCATATCTTCCATCCTCACGATAAGTTGCTGTGATGCACATTAACATATTTCCATTGATACAAAAATCACCTCAATCGGTGTTCATATGCAAAACTTACGCATCCCACAAGTGGAACTATCTTCTTAAAAACCATGGTATCAAGTGGATGCCCCATTAGTTTCCATTAATCACACATGTATACCTATAAAAAAATTCTAGAGGGTTTGAAACCCTAGGGTTAATTGGGGGTTGAGGAATGCAAAAACCCTATACCTAATCCTAAATTACTATCACATTATGTGTAATACTTGGTCACTAGGAGAAGAAGGAGTTATGTTCATTTTGTATTGTTATTGTTCCATATTTTAGTGGATAATTTGTAAGTGGGATTTTTTTGTATAATATAGAAGTATATGATCCTATAGAAACCATGCTATCCATAGTTTCAAAGGATAATCCATAGTGACTGCCCCTTCTTTTGCCTCACCTTCTAGTTGGGTTTTCCTATATTGATTTTTTCTAGGGTACATATTGTTTTCATTGTGTGGATGGTATATTATTTGATTACTTATTTCATTTGAGTTCTATTTTATTTAAACACTAAATTAGTATATTAAATCTACAATCCAAAGTAAAAAAATCCATAATAAGATATTATAAAATATTAGAAGATATGTTATCATAAATTGTTTCTAGTGGAATATCCACAATAGTTTAAAGATCACCAACACTCCTACCACATCCATGAAGCTAATGAATATTGTCTTTCACAAATATTTGGACCTCCTTGTGAAAGTTTTTCTTGATGATATCATCATCTATTATCACAATAAAAGAGAACATGAAGAACACTTGAAACTTTCTCTTCACTGTATTTGTGAGCATAAGTTGTATGGGAAAATGTCCAAATGCACCTTATTTTAGAAGAAAAAAATCATTATCTACGACGTGTGATCACATGGGAAGGTATAGTTGTAAATCCCAGTAAGATTCAATCATTAATGGAATGGAAAACACAAAAAACTCTTAGGAGGTGCAAACTTTATGGGGATACAAAGATATTACAACATTTGTTGAAGGATTTTCAAAAATCACCAACCTTATTACCTTTCCCTAGTGGAAAGGAAAAATATTTGAGTGGACAAGATGAATGTGAGTCCATGTTTCTAGAGATAATAAAAATTATTAACTATTTTCCATGTTCATATGGTGCCTTATATAAATAAATATTCCTTGGTTTGTAAAAATGCATCAAAAGCATGCATGGATGTAGTGCTAATGTAGCAATAAGGTGTTATAGTCTTTGCACTTCAAAAACTTAAGAATAATGAAAGAAACTAACCCAATCATTACTAAGAGTTAGAAATGGTTGTAATGGAACTAAATAAATGGAGTATGTATGTAATAGAAATAAAAATCAAATAGAGGATTTATCATAATAGTATTGAAAATATCTTCACTCAAATATACCTCAATGGCTATAAGTAATGTTGGAATGAGTTGTTTAATGAATATGATTGTGTGCTTTCCTATATAAAGGGAAGGAATATAAAGTGGTAGATGCATCAAGTAAAAAACCTATATTACTCTCAATGATGTCCTTAAAGGTAGATCTAAAATATTAGGTGTTAAGTCACCTTTACAAAGATCATTGGTACAAACAAATAAAATCTATTTTGGGAAAATGTGAATACCTTGGAGGATAAATATAAAGGTTACTAGCTATACTCAAATGGAATATTTAAATACTTGGTGTTGGGGCTCCCACATCAACAAATTTACCCCATCCCCCATCCTACGGGAATGCCCCTATTTGTTAGAATTGCAGATGTTGAGCTTGATTAGTATCAGTTGTTGCAGCAACTAGCATGAATCCAACTAGAGGACGGTGAAGTCCCATATCTGAAACCCCCAAACATCATCAAACAATTATTATCTCACATGTATATGATAGTCAAAGCATACATGAAATGCACAAAAGAGTAAATTATGAGAAGGATGTGATAAGATTTACTGGCCCATTGGTCCCCAATTATCACAAGGAAAACATGGAGGTAGATTGTTATCTCCACATAAGTCTATCTGGAACAGTAAGATACTATTCTTACAGGAAAACCCAATGTAAGTAACGTAAATGGTCCATAAATGGATCAATAGTAATGTAAAAATGTAATGTATGGTAGATGATTAATAGTTACATAGGTTTGGGCTTTATATAAGCCCGTCATGCACCTTTTTGACAAAATGTCATGACTATTGATATTTGTTTAATTAATAAATTAATATTTAATATTTAATATTAATTTATTATTCTTTTGTTGTTACATTTCCACTCTCTTAGAAAGGCTTTGTCCTCAAAGCCTTATAATTTTTATGTATTTCTTTGTGTGGTGTCATATTTGACGACACATGTTGATACGAACTTTTAAGCGTCGACCATAACTTCTGATATGTGGAGGGATCAATCCATCCCAAGTTGATTTTTTGATAATTGTCGGGATTCCATATTGATATGTCATCGGGAGTTTTGATCACCTTAGTACCTTTATCTTCTGACATTTCCGCCTTTTTATGGTATCGATTCGTATGGTTCGTGTGTCAATAGGGAATTTTCACACTGTAAATTTCTTTTACGAAAGTCGTCTCTTGATCACTGCTCTGAGCTGGAAGTTGTATTTTCATCTTTTGAGGTTTTAAGGTTTTGTCTTGTATTTTTTCCAACTTGTTCTCTAACTGTATCTTATCCTTTTGAAACTTCTTAATCACTTCTACTTGTGATTTCCTAACTTCTTCTGACTTCTTAAGTTGTTCTTTAAGATCCTTGTTATGACTTCTGATGCAACTATTTTCTTCCTGCTTGTCTAGAAGTTTCCCTTCAATGTCTTCCGTAGATTGTTCTATCTTTCAGCTATTTTTCAGTTTCTTAATTTTTGTGACTAGTATCTTGTTATGATTTCTTAGTTTGAAAATTTCTTCAGCATTATTGGATAAAGGTTTATTATTCTTTGCGATCTTCGATTTGTGTGCCTTTTTAGAGTCATCGTTTTGTGTTTGAAGATCTTGTATCTGTTGTCGACATTGGACAACCTTTGATTCTTGATCTCCTAATTTATGCCATATCTTCTTCAGATCTTCATCCTTGTCATTAAGGATCTTGTTCAAGCGTTTTATTTCTGCTTCGTATTTAATTATTTAATTATTTATATCTTGATCTTCTAGCCTCTGATTGAGTTCATTTTTGGCTCTTAATTCATCAATTTTTACATACAATTTTTCTATATAACTTTTGTGGTCGAAGATTTTTTGTTCATCAAACTTTCTTTGTAGCTTACGTATTTCAATTACTGCTTCAAATTTTGTAATCGTGTCATGTAAATCTTCATTGTCTCTTTGATAGTGCTTTAACTTGGCTTCTAATTTTTCTACATGTAGTCACAAACTAGCTTCCATGGTCTTCTTTTGAATTTGATTCCTTTAGTGATAGATAGTCTCTGGCTTCTTCAGCGATAAGTTGTCTTCGACTTTTTCGATGATAGAAGGTCTTTGAACTCTTTGACTAGTGTTCCTTGACTTCTTTTTCGATGATAAATATCAGGTCAAATAACCTTCTTTTTTCCAAAATTAATTATTATAAAATAATTATTTTTTTATTTTTATTTTTCATTTATAATAATAATAATTATTAATTAATTAATAATATTATTATATTAATGTTTTATAAACTATATATATATATATATATATATATATATATATATATATATATATATATAGAGAGAGAGAGAGAGAGAGAGAGAGATTTTTTTTCCAAGAAACTAATTTTTAGTCATATAATAACTAAACTCGTCGTAATTAAGGTATGAGTTATTATAAATAATGGTTTCTTTATAAAACCAAGGCTAGTTTATAAAACCACGGGATGGTTTTATAAAACCAAGGCAATGTGTGGTTTTATTCTTCTCCTTTTTTTTATGCGGTCTTCTTTCTTGTTCTCTCTTTTTTTAACTTTTCTTTTATTCCTTTCTCTTTTTTTTTTTTTTTTCTCTCTTTTAATAATTTTTTTTTTCTTCAATAAGGATGGCTAAAAGCCTAATGTAAGGTTAAAAACCTAAATCTCAAAGAAACTTTGACAATTTGGCCACAAGCCAGAATCAACAAGCTCTGATACCATTGGAGGAAAAAGAGTCCTTAATAAGTAAATAACCAGAACAAGTAATGTAAGAAAGCCATAAATTACTTGTAGTAAAGTAAAAGGTGTAATATATGATAGTTGATAATGGTTACATAGTTTTGGGGCTTTTATAGGCCCTTCATGTACCTTTTCGACAAGAGGTCATGACTATTGATAATTGTTTAATTAATAAATTAATATTAATATAAATTTATTATTATTTTGTTGTTACACTATCCATTCTAAGAGTAATGCTCTATAAGTCCTCTCTTCTATGTCCACATGACTAGGTAGTTCATGGTGAACACTTGGCCCACTTAAACACCACTAGCATAGTGCATCACCATGCCCCAAATACCATGTGAGGATCTCGCAGCCCCAGAATAAGAACAATGATGGGAATCCTTAGTGACAAGAATCACTCAAAGAAGAAGGATCGTAAGATTGATCCATAATTAAACTATCCATGCCCCTCCAAAGATCACCTAAATAATTGAACATGCATGTTGAAAACCAATTTTTTCTCCTTGGCCACCTCCATCCTGTCACTCAGGACCTTCTCCATAAGGATAAGATATCATCCATAAATCCAATGGATAGCCATAACCCCCACAACACTAACTACTATGGTCTCCATCATGTGCATTGTTAGATCTAGTATATGTGAAATAAGGATGCCTCCATCCTTTTTGCATAAGGGTTTTCCTTGTAGGACTAAGCAATCAAGCATTTGAGGGTTTGTTTCCTGTTCAGTGATGGATGGGTCTCCTCTTGAATCTCCTAAATTGATAAAAAGGTGAGAAATTAAATGTCAAAATGGCTGAAAGTGTTTCTCTCGCTTTCCACAACAAATCAATCTAGTTGGGGACTCCATAAGCCTATCACCTCTTATAGGATCTGATCACTAGACCTCATCATAGGATAATTCCAATACTTTAGCAAGCCTACTTATCATAGCTGTTATCAAACATGTGGCTACCAGGCCACCTCATCCCATAGGGGATTGAAATGGTACTCTCACCACTCAATAGCTGTGTCCACAATATGTACTATAGAACCAATCAAGCAAAATATAAGTTTGTATCCCATAATAAACTTATTTAATCTAAAAAACCAAGCAAAACAACAACTGCATGTTTTATTTTCCAAACAATCACGTGACCCATAAGATGCGCAACCTACATAGGTATAACATTCAAAAACTATCATGACCATTCGCCATTTTTTAATAAATGGTGCATGTATAAAACATGTGGCCACATACACCCAGTTTTTGCATGGGGTGCAACCCTCTCCAATAGAATTCTATACATATTTCTTGACTAAAATATATCAAACACAACCACAGTATTGTGAGATTGTTAGAATATATAGTCATGTGGATTCACTATATGAGGATATGACTACACACCTCACATGGTGCATGACTATCACATTATTCTATATAGATAATCCTTTTATGTTAGATTTTGAGCATTAATTCAATATGATCTAGGATCTGATATGAGAGAATTACATGTACAACATATTAATCACAAGAGACAATCGCAAGAGATAATAGACATAGAGTTTCTTGGGGGAAAACCAATAAGGTGAAAAACCCCAATAACTTCCTCAGAGATAGATAGAGTAATGATACAAAACCTAAGCATAAGAGATAGTCTCCTAGCAGCTTCTCCTCCTCCACTTGCGTGCCACTCTCACATGAGAGAATGAGTGAGTAAGTGAATGATCAAATAAAGTGCCTCCCGCACTCTATTTATACTTGACTTGACTTTCCTAATAAACTAGCAGGGTTGACTTCTCTAGGAGAGTCTAACAACCCATGGTAACTCATGTCAGGGCTGACCCCACACTCGGTGGTCTAATAACCCATCACATGCAAGTTGTGACACTTGCAACACTTGTCAATACAAATGATGACACTTCTATATAGAGGAATAATACCATCTCTATAGGAGTACAATATACATATATGAAATACATTTTGAAGTTACAAATACATCAACACTCCCTCTTAACTAGGAAGGTATTTATCGACACCGATCTGCTAGCACAAGTCTTTTTCTCTTGATCATCATCATTGGATCATCATCATCCAATCATCGTCATCGTCACTGCTGCTGGTATGTCAATCAATCTCTAATCTACTCATCATAGGAAGTTCTACAGAGCCATCCCTTTTTATTGATGGATGTAGGCCTAGCCTCCATGTAGGTATTCATCCTCTCTGCGAGCAAGCCATCAAGTAGGTACACCTCAGAACTGATTACGCTGCCTCTGCAAAACCTGCAAGATCTCTCAGGACTTGTCATATGCCACCGCAAAACCTGCAAGAGCATCTCAGGACTAATTATATGCCTCTACAAAACCTATGTACCCTACTGTCACATCAACATCTTCATATCACGTCATAGTCCACAGAGCACATCCCAGATGCAAACAACATAGCACTTACACTCACTGGCATGGGAAGACACACCTCAACCATCCATGAAGGGCTCAACCCTTATATATACGCCATGGGAAGACACACCTCAACCATACAAGAATGGCACTACACTTATATCCATAGCCATGGGAAGACACACCTCAACCATGCTAGGAATGGAACTGCACTTATATCACAACCATGGGAAGACACACCTCAACCATGCTCGAATGGCACATCTTTTACATCAACGACCATGGGAAGACACATCTCAACCATGTCTAAATGGCCCCAGCCCTCATATCTGCACCATGGGAGGACACACCTACCACCATGTGAGAATGGCTCATGTGCATCTATGTCTCCGGACTCATCACTTCCCCTTCGAAGGAATCTCGATCTGAAGTACACCAAGTATCTCTCTGAAGTACTCAAACTTCACTCTGGCCAATGGCTTGGTCAACACATCGGCTATCTTCTCATCCATTGCAACATATAGGAGATTCACTACTCCTCTCTGCATTATATCCCTAATATAGTGGAACTTGATCTCAATGTGCTTTGACTTGTCATGGAACACTGGGTTCTCTAACAGCTTCACATAACTCTAGTTGTCACAATATATACAAGTAACACTCAACTGGAGATCAAACAAATTAGATAGTAGCTTCCTAAGCAATACTACCTTATAGCTAGCTAAACAAGCTACAACATACTCTGCTTCAGCTATACTCAGTGCCACATAGGACTGCTTCCTACTAAACCAAGAGATCATATCGGATCCCATACTGAAGCAGCACCCTGAAGGGCTCTTCCGATCAATGGCATTTCCTTCCCAATCTGAATCAACATAATCCTCCAGGTTAAACTTTTGATTTGCATCATACTTGATCCCATAGTCAATTGTACCCTTTAGGTACCTCAGAATATGCTTTGCAGCTATTAGGTGAACATGTCTCAGATCTGTGAGATACTGGCTCAAGGTGTTCACCGCAAAGCAAATGTCTGGTCTTGTATTCATCAGGTACATCAAGGACCCAATCATTTGACGATACATCATGGCATCAACTAGCTCAGATGAAGCATCACACAGAAGCTTCAGTTTCGATGCCATAGGTGTGGCCATGGCCTTGCAGTCCATTATCCCGAACCGCTTTAGGATCTCTACTTCATACTTCCCTTGTCCAAGGAAGATTCCATCTGTACTCTACCACACCTCCAAACCTAGAAAGTAGTGCATCATTCCCAAGTCCTTCATCTCGAACTTGGAAGCAGGCTTCCTCTTTGTGTTAGAAATCAACCCATCCTCACCTGTCACAAACAGGTCATCCACATACAATAGTAGTATCACTGGATTTCCTTCCTCAACCTTGTAGTAAAGGTTGGAATCTGCTTTACTCTTAGTAAAGACCAAACTAAATAGGAAGATGTCTATCCTGCCATACCATGTCCTGGGTTTTTATTTCAAACCATATAGGGATTTCTTCAGTCTGCACACGTGAGTCCCTCGGTCATGTGTCTCAAACCCAAGTGGCTGTTCCACATACACTTCCTCTTCAACTACACCATTCAAGAAGACTGTCTTGACATCCATTTGGTGTATCTTCCATTTCATCACTGCAGCCAGAGCAAGTACTGATCTAATGGAAGTGTATTTGGCTACAAGAGCAAAAGTCTCTTCATAGTCTATCCCTTCCTTCTAGTAGAATCCACGAGCTACGAACCTTGCTTTATATTTCTCTATGCTACCATCTGCATCATGCTTGATCTTATAGATCCACTTGGAAGTCACAACAGACTTCCCTTCAGATTTTGGGACCACTTCCCAAACATCATTCTTCATGATCGACTAGTATTCCTTGATCATGGCATCCTTCCATTACTGTATCCCATATCCTGGGAACTTCAGATTCTTCAATATCTTCAATAGATAGCTTTGTTGTTGGAACAAATGTTGTAGTCCTTCTTTTGTAGGTGATTGTACATGATCATTCCTACAAGTCAAATTCAATTGCATGATTAGAAACTTTTCATAGTTTTCATAAAAAAATATTACACATAAAAACATATGTCATACAATCATGCAATTATCTTAGCCAATTCTTCAATACAACATTTATCCATATTCTGTAACTTTCTAGATGCCTTCCATCTCTACCAGAACATTTGTTAAGAGTGTGCACAACTCCCAACATGTCAGCAAAGAGGTTTCATTCTAGATAAGTAGCAATGGGATGTTGTGCAGTACCATAGGCCACTTACCCATTACTATTTTAGTAGTATCTTGTTCATCAATGCAACTATTCTAATATGCATAACACACAACCTAAGTTTAGGAACATAAGTATATACATCATTGAACAATATTTATTTAAACAATCAAATATACAAGAAATGACAATTCAAATACTTGTCTTCGTTAGTTGTAGGGTGGAATACCTCTCAATCTTGCAGGAACTACTGGAGTGTGCTCCCTCTTGATCTTTGCTTCCTGGATTACCTTTCCTTGAACTTATATCCATCCTTGACCACTATGCAGGCTTAAGTGTGCACTAATGTCATCATTGTGTCATCCTCAAGATCTCATACACAATCATACATTCATTAGTATAATATCAAGACTATCAAAACAAAATAATTTTAAAATGTATAGTCATGATCATTTCAAACACATATAATAAGCATTAGTATTCAAGGTTTTAGGGAAGACTTCTTTTACCCATGCATATTCTTATTTGACCATAGGACTCTTCTGGTTAGTCATATCATCAATCAAGGTACGGGACATAATATGCATAAACCCACGATTAGTTAAATTTCTAACTTCATAAATAATCATTATCAATCATACAAAAGCATAAGATCCTAACACAAGGTAGGATTCTAACTTGATATAAGAAAAACATACTTGGTTATCATATTTGCTAGTTATGTCTAGCAATGTTTTCTTATTTTCTTCAATGACCTGCATAACTCATAACTTAACCATTGTAGAACCGAAATATACATACCTCGTAAGTAGAGCTTTTATATGATCCATGACTATGGATGAGTATTTATCTTCATGCCACCATGGTCTTTATCTAGAACTTGATTTGTACCTTTCATTTTAGCAAATAACATTATCCTCATACAACACCATAGTGCATTAGTACAATCATAAGTGTCATAACCCTAATCAATGAATGTCTTTTATCATGCATTCATACTTTTACTAGGGTGATAAGATAGGTCTAAACTTAATCAAGATTGTTACTAAACTCAATAATCATGAAAACATATCATAAACTTAATCACGAACATACCTGTAAGGCATACCTGTCAGATTGCTTGTAGTAGTTGTTGTTGTTGTTCTTTTTTTTCTTAGGACAATGTGAGGAAAAAGCATCTCAGATCTTTCTTATCTCCATGATGATGGTGGTGTGAATATCTCTTGTTATGAGATGGCTCCTTCTTGAACTTACTCTTCTTGGTATGTGCTATGAGAGCTTGATCTTCATTTTTCTTCTCGAGCCACAAGCCTAGCTTCTTCTTGTGAACATTCCTCCCACAATCTACTGAAAGAGATCAATTTCTTTTTTGCACAAATTCCTTGGATGAAGGAGTCCCATGACCTAGGTAGGCCATTCAAAGTGGTCATGACAATTTCTCCATTATCCACCACTTCATCCACAACTTCAAGTTGTTCCTTGATTTGAGAGACCTTAGAAAAGTAGGATTGAATGGTCTCTCCATTTTGAAGCTTTACCCCTTTCAATTGGTTCCGCAGAGTCAACTTCTGATTTATGTTATGTCCTTCAAACAACTTAGTCAAGGAGTCAAACATCTGCTTAGGTGTCTTTAGGGAAAACAAAGGGGGTATGAGATGGTCCTTTAATGATTCTCTTATCCTTGACCAAGTTCTTCTTGTGTAAGGCCTTAGCCTCTTCTCCCTTTGGGACTGGAACCTCTTCACTTATGTAAGTGTCCAACTCATTCTCTTATAGGATTAACCCAATCCTATACTTCCATGCTCAGAATTTATCATCCCCTTCAAGCTTATCCTCAAGCTTGGTGTGGTGAGACATCTTAAGAATTAATTCAAATGGAAATAGAAAAGTTATTAGGTCTTACCACTTGATTTGCTGAAAACTGGATTTGGAACTGGATTAGGGTTTGTGAGAGAAACCCTAAAAATTCAAACTTTGAATTTCAAACTTCTGAAAGGATAGAAAGATGCGCCTTGCTGAGCTGGTCAAGTTGGTATACTCCAAATTTGAAAACTGCAAAATTTGACCCTTCAATATTGCCTTTGAAACTTCTGGATTCACTAGACACGACCCCAACTAAGGTTTGATTTTCCCGGAGCTTCACCCAACTAAAAAGTTCGATCTTGGTCTCTAAACTTCTATTTTTCAGAGGAGCTTCTAGCCATGGTCTCAGATTTCAGAAATACCAACTTTTGCAGAAACTCTAATTTCTGGATTCACTAGACATGACCCCAAACTAGGGTTTGATTTTCCCAGAGTTTCACCCAACCAAAAATTTCGATCCAAAGCTCTAAAATTCAATTTTTATGAGGAGCATCCAGCCATGGAGTCAGATTCTAAAAATTCCAATTTTCTCTTAAACCCTAATGTTTAGGTCAAAAATCGGAAATGCTTAGAATTGAATTTTGTCTCGACAGAAAGATGCACCTTTGCTAGGAGAGTCAATCTAGCCTCCTCCCTTTGAAGATCTGTGGAGAGAAAACCAAAAAAAAAGAAGCCCTAGCTTCCGTAGCTGCACAATGTCTTCTTGTGAGGCTAGCTCTGATACCATGTTATATTTTGAGCATTAATTCAATATGATCTAGGATCTTATGTGAGAGAATAACATGTACAACATATCAATCACAAGAGACAATAGACACAGAGTTTCCATGGGGAAAACCAATAAGGTGAAAAACCCCAATAACTTCCTCAGAGATAGATAGAGCAATGATACAAAACCTAAGCATAAGAGATAGTCTCCTAGCAACTTCTCCTCCTCCACTTGTGCGCCACTCTCACATGAGAGAATGAGTGAGTAAGTGAATGATCAAATAGAGTCCCTCCTGCACTCTATTTATACTTGACTTGACTTTCCTAATAAACTAGCAGGACCGACTTCTCTAGGAGATTCTAACAACCCATGGTAACTCATGTGAGGGCCGACCCCACACTTGGTGGTCTAATAACCCATCACATGCAAGTTGTGACACTTGCAACACTTGTCAATACAAATCACGACACTTCCGTATAGAGGAATTATGCCATCTCTATAGGAGTACAATATACATATATGAAATACATTCCAAAGTTACAAGTATATCAACATTTTAGACCTGCACAACTACACAAAAAACACTTGAGTGATTCCATAAAACTACTAAGGGACCCTAAACAAAAAAAATGACAAAAATGAATAGTAGGTGAATATGCCTTACCTAGAACTTCTAGATTAAAAATCACCAATCTAACTGGGTAGATTTCTAAAAAATAGGTTTTGACAATCATACATTGAATGGTAAAAAATATTTTTGAAAAGTGGGCCCCACTTATATTTATATTCATTTGGATCAAAATTCAACCAACTCATTTAGGAGATCCATGGCTTCGTTTGAAAAATCATAAGCACAACCACATGAACTCTTGTGAGCTATTCATCATGGTAACATTAATTTCATTCCCCATAGAATTTCCCTTTTTTTTACCATATCCTGAGGAATTGCCACCCATTTTTGTTCCATATGCACCATTGAAATTGTTATCATGTACACTATTATGTTGTAGAATTTGATTTATGTGAGTAGTATTTTGTTTGAAAAGCTTTAATTTCCCACTCATTAGACAACGATTTCCTTATTAAGTAATGACTCAATCTATGTTATATTCGATAGATTTTCAAAGATGACACATTTTATTCCGTGTCAGAAGACAAGTGACACCACAAGCATTGTTGTACAATTCTTCAAGGAGATAGTCAGATTGCATGGGTTTCCAAAGAGTATAACGTCAGACAGAGAGACCAATTTTATGGGTCATTTCTGGAGAACCCTATGGAATAAATTCGACACGAGGTTGTGGTTTAGCTCGGCATATCATCAACAGACAGATGGACAGATCGAGGTGGTGAACAAAAGTTTGGGAAACCTTCTGAGGTGTTTGATGACTGACAGACCCAAGTAGTAGGAGAACGTGTTGGCGCAAGTGGATTTCGCATACAACAATTCTATGAATCGTTCGAGAGGTATGATCCCATTCCAGATTGTTCAAGTACAAAGCCCACATGGAGTGGTAGATTTGGTCGAGTTACTGACAGAATTCAGGAAAAGTGCGGATGTAGAATCATTTGCAGAGAACATGAAAGAAGTGCATGAAGATGTGCGAAAGCATATAGAAAAGAGAAACGCGGCATACAAGTTGAGGGTCAATAGGAAGAAGAGGCTACAGCTGTGCAGTGAAGGAGACATAGTCTATGCACATTTGCGAAAGGAGAGATTTCTGACAGGAACCTATAACAAGCTGAAGCTGAAGATGATTAGACCATTGAAGATCTTGAAGAATATTTCAGACAATGCTTATGTGTTGAAGCTGCCGAAATACTTGAGCATTTCACCAACGTTCAACATCTCAGACATGTACAGATTTGAGGAAGGTTCAAGTAGCAAAGGAACAGAGTTGTCGAACATCGACTGGACAGTGAAGATTCTACATCAACACAAAGAGGAAATTGCAGAAGTATTAGAAGAACACGAAGTTGCACGTACATGCAGTTCATGAAAGAAGGAATACTTAGTGCGATGGAGATATGATGAGTTGCAGGAGGCGACATGGATTTCCAAAGAAGAGTTCAGAATACTGATAGAGCAGTCGAGTTCTTTTTCACCTGGGGAGTCTGATGCAAGAGCATCGGGGCCTAGGAATATCAGTCAAAGTTGATCGACATCAGGATTCGACGAGGGGGATTACTGACGACCACTGGTGTGAAATGAAGATTGGCTATCAAATTCAATAAGTCAAGAAGAAGTTGTCGAGGTGATTTGACAAGAGGAGAAGGTCGAGAGTCGACATGTTCAAGGTCGATAGACGACAGGGTTACAGTGAAGAGATCGAGTGTTGACATGTTGTCGAACAATGACATCGATAAGTTTTGAGGTGGAAGTCAAGCGAGGAGTAAGGGGCAGACTGGAGAAGCCGAAGATGAGAAAGAAAGCTGACAAGTAAGTCGAAGGATGATGGAAGACAGCATGTTCAAGGTCAGTGATGGGACCGACAACTATCAAGAAGTCAGGAGGATGTGCAGAAAGTCAAGCAGAATACTTGGTATCTATTCAAGGTTGCTAAGGAAGTTATGAGAGATTAAGAAGGTGGTTGAAGACATGCCATATGTCACCACAGGTAGAGGTTGTGCAGCATAGCCATAGGGTGCTGAAAATTGTAGGTTTGTAGGATCGGGAGGATGTGATGGATAGAGGAAGAGTGTCTCAAGTATTGGAATGGACCTCAAGATGAGTAGCAACAGTATAAGATGGGTCATAGAGGATCGAAGGGGAGGAGTCACTGAGATCATTCACTCAGGAGTGGATCTGTAGATTGGAGAGAAAAGTCACACATCAATCGAGAGTATAAGAGATCGGAGCCATAGCTTAGAGTTCCGTAGTGAACTAGGTCAGGGTGAAGATCGACACACACAAAGAGCACACCATTAATTTTGTATATTGTAATACGTTGAGGCTGACATAGTTAGTTGTTTTACATTCCTTGCATTTCGCATTGTATCTGTAATTCAATTGAAGTAATAGAAACCATCTTCTGGCATCTTGTTTACACCTAGTTCAAGTTTTTATAATCAATGTAGAACCAAAGAGTCACATCTTTATTCTTGATAAAAGTGATTGGTGCACCCCAAGGGGAGACACTCAGTCGAATCATTCCAAGATCAATAACTTGTTAAGTTGGATACCAAGTCCATTAATATTTGGAATTGTCATTCAATAGGGGTATTTGATATAGTTTTTTCTCTTGATTTAGGAGTATTAGTAAAGTTAATCTATCTAGCAAGAGGCACTCTAGGTATCTTCGAAGGAAAAAACATCCATTCATTTTTACAATCACAAGTTGGGTTTTGGGTAGGATTAATGCTCTCATCAACAACTTCAATTGCATAAATATTACATCCTTTCCTTAAAAATCTCCTTACCTTCATTGCTAAAATAAAATTAATAAAAACTTGGTGTTTGGTTCCTTGAGTCTTTATCAATTCCCCTTCGTCATTTCCATAATGAACCTTTTATGGAAACAATCAAAGAAAACTTGATGGTCTTCTAGCCAATCTATACCTACTATAAAGTCATAGGTTCCTAATGGTATTCTATAAAGGTCCATATAGATTACACAAGCTCCAATATCCACCATAAAATTTTCAACAATAGGACCGATTAGGACCGATTCATTGCTTCAACCTAGATTCTATTTCTTTGTAGTTGATGGAATCACGCAAGTATAGGTTTCCAAACCACATCTACATAAAGATGGATTAAAAATATATATATATATATAGGTATCACTAGTGTAAAATAAAATAGAAAGAGATAAAACATGATTCCATAATAGCAGAAAAATGCTAAACCTATGGTTGTTCAATGTGGTGCCTACCTTGAGATTGGTTGGATTTATATTTTCCATCTCATTGTTCGGATCTATCCCAAAATTTGGGATAATTTATCTGACGGTGTGGTTCCCCACAAATCCAATATTAGACCCTTAGAGACCTCATTGACTAATTTTTCTTTCTACTAGAAATGAATTCTCAATTTATCTAGCTATAACCTCTACCAAAGCCCCTTCTTGACTCATTCTAGGTTCCTTGACCAAATAAATAAATTATTGAGGTTCTAAAATAAAATTGGGAGGAAGATGACCATATGTAATGAATTCCAAACTACCTGCCTCTAATTATGTTAATATTTCCCTCGAAGGATCCAAGGAAAGGTGCTTTTCTTCTCCTAGATGAATCATCTCCTATCAAATCAACCATTTTTTGAGCCCATTGAGATAATTTGATGGTATTTTCTAATGTGGAATGTTTCCACATTTGAAATTGTCTTCTAACCCAAGGAACAAGTCTATAGACAAACCTTTATTCTTGTCATAATTCCACAATGTTTCATCAATTCCATAGATTTGCTTCATATACACCAATAAGTTTTCATTTTAATTACCACATGGAAGGAACTTCTACACTAATATGTGCACTCATTCAACATATATCTACATAATAATCTTTCTTCAATTAATTCCCAAGTTACTTTGGAGATATAAAAGTACAACTTTTTCTTTTAATTAATCCACCAAATGCAATATATTTAAGCAAAGTCATAATCAAGTGGTCCTTCGAAAGGGAATCATGAATCGTGGATATCATTGTAAATAACGGCATCACCTTACTTCCTAAATTCAAACATCAAATATCCTCTCCCTACATTTATGTTTCTACATGATGTAGGGGGTAGAAGGCTAGGCTTGGATTGAGGGAGTATAGCAATTTATTGTTTTTTAAACATCTCAATCATTCAACCATTGCATCTAGAGACCTTATTATAACCTAGTACCTTGGGTTTTCTTTCACTAAAGTATTTTTAGGTTGTCTCCACCTTTTAGAACAGATTGGCGGTCAAAATTTATTTCCTTTAATAACTTGATGATACTTACTCCCCATTTTAATTATTGTTCACATTTTTAAAGAAAAGTCATCTTAATTTATTAGCTTTATATACTTTGATAACATCACGGGTGGGTTCATTTTGATAATGATCATTATCATTAAGGAAAGAGGGATTTTAGAGATAGAGTTTCTGTATGTGAGAGTTTTTTTTTGTTTGTAGTTAGGTTTATTGATGGTTTGGCTTTGCCTCCTATTATCTTTGTGTACATTTACCTATTGTTCTCTTTAACATTGAAACGAGGAACATATAACTGATCAGCCTTCCCATGTCTTTAGATTATCAATACCTGTCTGAAATGAGATCATCCAGTCATCCAGAATTCCTTTTGTGTGACAATATGTGTTTTTGATGGCCTTAATTGTTAATAGAAATTAGGTTAATAAGGTTTATGTTGATAATAATATTTAACAAAATTAAAATATTAAAATGAAGTAAACAATCAGAGTAAGTTTAGCCTTAAGTTTGTATTTAACAATCCAAAACCCTAACCAGAATACACCCTGAAAAGAGAAAGGAAGTCGAGATTCAAAGTATTTGCCCAACCTTAACCATTCAGATTTTGCGTAACCAGTCAAAAGAGATGTTTGTGCGTCGGAACATGTTTTAAGTTTGTTTTTTTAATTTTTTAATTTGTCTTTTCCTTTCTTTAGCGTCGCTGAATTCACGTGGAATAAATGTGTGCAATGGATTCGTGCCTTGTACATACATGATTTATCTAATAACGCCATTTTCTAGAGAGAGTTTCAAATTTTTTTGATGAGATGCTCAAACCGAATGAAGAGCCCATGGATCCATTTAGGGATTCCCGGTTATATTCTGATTTAAGGTTTGCGTTATATTTTGATTTAGGGTTTGGGTTATATTTTGATTTAGGGTTTATTTGTTGCGATAGCTTCTCTTCTCCGCGGGCTAGTTGGCAAAGAACTTTAAGAAATCATTATTTAATATTTATTAATATTTATGAAATTGAAATTCTACGTGTTCATTTTTTAAAGATTTTTGTTTTGGGTTGTTCGGGTCTCTAGTTATTTCAAACTTCAAATGAATACATTTATGTGGATATTGTTTTCATTTTAAGTTCGGTGCTTTGCAACTAGCATTTCCTAATTGTTTTTTTATGAACAAGGTTTTATATTTATATGTTAGGCTTTTTTTCTACCGTTCATTTCATGCTTTGCTTTTTTTAAGTTTGACATATTATTGGAATTAGAGTTTTGTTTTTCTAAGTTTGACATGGGATTGGAAATAGAGTAATGATTAGAAATTAGAATGAGATTGGTATTATTTTTAAATTTTATTTTAAGAAATATTTTATTTTTTTAGGGGGGAGAACTTAGTTTTCTTGAAATCTTTTTATTATATTATTGAAATATATTTAGTTAATGGATAATTGAACTTTGGCTAATTAGTCATGTAATATTTAAGAACATAAATGTAATATTTAACAACATAAATGTAATATTTAACAACATAGATTATAAAATATAAATATGAATGAGAGAGGTATTTTTTTTAATTTTTATTTCAAAAGACATTCTATTTTTAGGGAGAACTTAGTTCTCTTAAAATCTTTTATTATATTATTGGAATTTATTTAGTTAATGGATAATTGAACTTTAGCGAATTAGTTACTTATTTATAGACATGATTTATCTAATAATGCCATTTTCTAATAATTGTATAGAAATGATTTATCTATTTTGATTTAGGGTTTGGGTTATATTTTGATTTAGGGTTTATTTGTTGCGAGGGCTAGTTGGCAAAGATCTTTAAGAAATCATTATTTAATATTTATTAATTAAAAATTGGCAAAGATCTTTATGAAATTGAAATTCTGCGTGTTCATTTTTTTAAGATTTTCGTTTTTGGTTGTTTGGGCCTCTAGTTATTTCAAACTTCTTATGAATACATTTATGTGGATGTTGTTTACATTTTAAGTTCGGTGCTTTGCAACTAGCATTTCCTAATGGTTTTTTTATGAACACGGTTTAATATGTATGTGTTAGGCTTTTTTTCTACCATTCATCTCATGATTTGTTTTTTTTTAAGTTTGACATATTATTGGAATTAGAGTTTTTTTTTTAAAGTTTGACATGGGATTGGAAATAGATTAATGATTATAAATTAGAATGAGATTGGTATTATTTTTTAATTTTATTTAAAAAAATACTCTATCTTTTTGGAGAGAACTTAGTTCTATTGAAATCTTTTTATTATATTATTGGAATATATTTAGTTAATGGATAATTGAACTTTAGCTAATTAGTAATGTAATATTTAGGAACATAAATGTATTATTTAGCAACATGGATTATAAAATATAAATATGAATGAGAGCGGTATTATTTTTTAATTTTTATTTAAAAAGACATTCTATTTTTTTGGGGAGAACTTAATTCTCTTGAAATCTTTTATTATATTATTGGAATTTATTTAGTTAATGGATAATTGAACTTTGGCGAATTAGTTACTTATTTATAGATGTAATATTTAGCAACATGGATTGTAAAATATAAATATGAATGAGACTGGTATTATTTTTTAATTTTTATTTAAAAAGACATTCTATTTTTTGGGGAGAACTTAGTTCTCTTGAAATCCTTTTATTATATTATTGGAATTTATTTAGTTAATCGATAATTGAACTTTGGCAAATTAGTTACTTATTTATAGATGTAATATTTAGCAACATGGATTGTAAAATATAAATGTGTAGTGGGAGGAGGAGGGGGGTGAGGTGGAGGAGGGAGAGGGAGTGGGAGGAGAAGGAGGAGGAGGAGGAGGAGGGGGGTAGAGGGAGTGGGAGGAGGAGCAGTCGGGAGGAGGAGGAGCAGGCAATAGGGGTAGAATGGGAGTGGAGGGGAGGGGAGAAGAGGGGAGGAGGTCAATGAGTGGGAGGTGGAGGACGAGGAGGAAGTGGGAGTGGGAGGGGGACGTGAGGAGAGGGGGAGGAGGAGTGGGTGGGAGGGGGAGAGTGGGAGTGGAGGAGGTGGAGAGGGAGGAGAAAAGGGGATGAAAGGGGAGGGGGGTGAGTTGGAAGGGGGAGTGGGAGTGGGAGAGGGAGGGAGAGTGGGAGGAGGAGGAGGAAGAGGGAGATGGAGAGGGAGTGGGAGGAGTAGGAGGGTGTGAGGAGGACTAGAGGGGAGGGGGGACAGGGGAGAGGGAATGGGAGGAGGAGGAGGGGGTTGGAGGGAGAGAGGGGTAGTTGAGGGGAGAAGGAGGAGGAGGAGGAAGGGAAGGAGGAGGAGCGAGGGAAGGAGGTGGAAGAGGGGAGGGGGAGGGAGAGTGTGAGGAGGAGGAAGGGGGAGCGGGGGAGGACAGAGTTGAGGAGGGGTAGGCATAGTTGGAGGATGAGGAAGAGGGAGAGGGAGAGGGAAGTAGTTGGAGGTGGAGGGGAGGAGGCAGAGGGGGAAGGGGGTGCTGGAGAGGGAGAGGAAGTAGTTGGAGGTGGAGGGGAGGGGGGGAGGGGTAGGGGGAGAAGGGAGAAGGGAGGGAGGGATGATGGGGGAGGGAGTTGTGGTAGGGTGGCGGGAATGGGTCGAGGAAGAGGGGGGAAAGGGCAGAGAGAGAGGGAGGGGAGGAGGAGGGAGGGGGGAAAGGAGAGGGGGAATATGTATGTGGGGAAGTGGGAGGAGGGGGAGGGGGGAGAGAGGGGGGCGGGGATGGATGGATGCGGATGGGATAGGTTGAGGGGGAAGGAATGAGGGGAAGTGGGGAGGGGGAGTTGGGGTAGGGTGAGGGGGAAGGAAGGAGGGAGGGGAAGTGGGGAGGGAGAGGGAGTTAGAGATAGGGAGGGGGGGATAGGGTGGAAAAGGATGGTAGGGGAGGAGAGGGGATGAAGGAGAGGGGAGCGGAGCATAAATTAGGAGGAAAGGGGAGCGGGGTGAGGGGGGTGAAGAGGAGGGTGAGTTCAATGAGTGGGAGATGGAGGGCGTGGGGGGGAGGGGGAGGGAAGGTAAGGGGGAGGAGTGGGTGGTAGTGGGAGAGGTGGAGTGGAGGAGGAGGAGGAGCTGCTGGAAGAGGTGGAAGGCTGTGAGAGGAGGGGGAGGGGAAGGGGAGGGAGATAGAGAGTAGGAGGAGGGGGGGGAGGAGAAGGGATGTGATAGGGGAGGGGGAGTTAGAGGAGGAGTGGAGGGGAGGGAAGGGGGAGGGGGAGTGAGAGGAGGAGGAGGAGGGGAGAGGGAGGGGAGGGGAGAGGGAGTGAGAGGTTGTGGAGGTGGGTTTTGGAGGGTGAGTGGATGGGATTAGGGTGGGGGAGGAGGGTGAGTGGATGGGATTAGGATGGAGGAGGAGGGAGAGGGGAGGGGGAGGAAGTGGATGGTGGAGAAGGAGTGAGGAGGATGGAGGGTGGGGGAGATTGGAGGGTAGGGGGGTGAGCTGGAGGGGGATGGTGAGGGGGAGGAAGATCAAGAGTGGGAGAAAGGAGAGGGGAGGTTGAATGGGGGGTAGAGGGGAGGGGGTGGGTATTAGAGAGAGGGAGGAAGGGGATACCGGAGTAGGGTGGAGGGGGAGAGGGGGAGTGGAGGGGAGGGAGGAGGAGGTGGAAAAGGGGGTGATGAGTGGGAGGGTAGGGGGGGGAGTGTGGGAGGAGGAGGAGGAAGTGGGAGGTGGAGGGGGGGAGGGGAGGGAGAGGATAAGGGCGAAAGGGTGAGGGAGGAGAGCGATAAATGGAGGAGAAGGGGGAGGAATTTATGGTTAGAGGAGGAGTTTGGGAGAGGGAGAGGGGTAGGGGAGGGCATGCGGGTGAGGTGGAGGAGCGGGAGGGGGAGGAGAAGGGGGGGAGTGTGAAAATCCTCACAGCAGATCTAAGAGATGATGTATACCTCACAAGAGAATGATTATGATTAAGCAAGAAAATAAAAGAAGAGTGGTCCATACAGTATAATGAGCAACATAATAATATGGTACAGTAGAACTTGGATAGAAGCAATAATACTTCACACACACTAGTGAATTAATCACAATATGGACAAATAAATAGTACAATGGTAGAGAGGATTCAAATGCGTAAGGAGGCAATTCGAATTAGCCTCTCAGAGTGATCATAAGATCAATAGAGTGTCATTGGAGCACAACTAGGTGTCCTCATGATCATCGGAGCACAATTGGAAGTCTTCATCATCATCAGTGGAGTCATCAATGCTCAAGTAACTGTCAACCATCAGTCAAACTGAGTTTGGTAGGTGTAACTGAGTGTAACTGAGTATAAATGAGTTTAACTGACTGTAACTAAGTGTAACTACGTGTAACTAAGTGTAACTGAGTGTAACTGAGTATAAACTGAAGACAACTGGACTGGTAGGTTAAGAAGGGTGAGTTGCTTCCTAAAATCAAGGAAGAAGGGTGCATTAAGCAACTGGAGGGCTAAAACTAAATAGTGAGAAACTCCTAGGGGATGGCTAACTGAGGGCTAGGTGCTGGACTGATGACTGGGATGCATGCAAACCCTAGAATGCATGCAAACCGTAAAAGTGCATGCATGACTGAAAATGTAAATGATCAAAATACTGGTGGGACTAGGATGGAGTATAGGAATATCCTAACACCCCCCCTTAATCCATCCTGGGCCCTGGTAAAAAAGACCAAAGGTCACCCAATACAATGAATAATAGCAGTCAATAAACCAAGGAAGTGGGAAAATTTCATGGGAAACAAACCCCCTCCTCAAAAAATAGACTGTAAGGCACACATAAAAAATAAATGCTCCAAACTCAAGCAGGTGTGATGCTTGGTCATATGTCTGGAGATATCTTCTTCTTGGGAAGAAGTGGATCATGCTCAAAAAATATGTGCTTGTACTTGCTCTTCAGATTGAATGTGATGAGAACAAATCCAAAAGTATGAGGATGATCCTTGAACCTGTGATTCGAAACAGCTGAGGTAGGATCAAAATCATGAATATGCAGATAGTCTTTTTTCTTCTCCTTCAAACAATCATGGTGGAGATTATGCCAAAAAGAACCATCAAATAATAATTGCTTGAAATCCAAATCAGATTTAAGACTTGAAGAATAGATTTTTTAGATCTCCTTTGAACCAGCAGGGGTGAGATCAAAACTATCATATGCACGAGAAATTATCCCAAGTAATAATTGCTTAGAATCCAAATTAGATCCAAGACTTGAATCATGGTTTCTTGAGATCTCCTTTGAACCATGAGAGGTGAGATCAAAGCCAGTAATTGCATGAGAATTTATCCCAAGCGAATGGCAATGGCCATAATCTTCAATAACCTTCTGAAAGCATGAATTAATGATCATATATTAGTATAAAAGATATGATTGCTTGAGAGGAGCGAATGCATTACCTCCAATAGATGATTTTACCTCTGAAATAATCATGTGATCATGATGCAAACCAACAGACTCTGGTGCAAGAGAGGATTTAGGACCTTCTGCAATATCTCGAATGTGAGCTGGCACAGAAAGAGAACAAAGTTTGAGCATGAGTGGAGAATCTACAAGTTCTTTGTCAACAACTTCAATATGAGATGATACTGGTTCATGATCTGAGAGACCATCAAGAGGAGCGAATGCATCACTTTTTTTGCTTTCGAATGGGTTGGGACCAAGTCCTTCATTCTCTCTACCAAATTTTCCATCCATGTGATCCCATATCTCTTTTGGAGTCCATAACTCCTTTGGAGTTTCAATATCAATAATGAAAGGGTAAAATATGTACTTAGGCATAGTAAGCATCATACTTCCAAGGTGCATGTCACCTTTATTCAACCATTCAATCTTCTCTTCAGAGGATTCGAACTCTCTTTCAAAATAACATTCAAAGAGATCATGGCTCTTTAAATATGCTATCATATTCAGTTTCCATTCATCATAGTTGAATAGAGAAAGAGGAGGGATTCCTTCTAAATCATACATTAAAGATGTAGAAGACCTGCAAAAACAATATAGAATAACTGCAACTACTACTGCTGCAAAAATGCAGAAACTACTGCAACTGTTGCACACGAAATCTTGGTAATAACCTGCAAAAAACTCTCAAGAATGGAAATAAACAATACTCTCAACATGTTCTGATAGCATGTGAAAATCCTCACAGCAGATTTAAGAGATGATGTATACCTCACAAGAGAATGATTATGATTAAGCAAGAAAATAGAAGAAGAGTGGTCAATATAGTATAATGAGCAACATAATAATATGGTATAGTAGAACTCGGATAGAAGCAATAATACTTCACACACACTAGTTAATTAATCACAATATGGACAAATAAATAGTACAATGGTAGAGAGGATTCGAATGCCTAAGGTGGCAATTCGAATTAGCCTCTCATAGTGATCATAAGATCAATAAAGTGTCATCGGATCACAACTAGGTGTCCTCATGATCATTGGAGCACAACTGGAAGTCTTCATCATCATCAGTGGAGTCATCAATGCTCAAGTAATTGTCAACCATTAGTCAAACTGAGTCTGGTAGGTGTAACTAAGTGTAACTCAGTGTAACTGACTATAACTGACTGTAACTAAGTGTAATTGAGTGTAACTAAGTGTAACTGAGTGTAACTGAGTATAAACTGAAGACAACTGGACTGGTAGGTGAAGAAGGGCAAGTTGCTTCCTAAAATCAAGGACGAAGGGTGCATTAAGCAACTGGAGGGCTAAAACTGAATAGTGAGAGGCTCCTGTGGGTTGGCTAACTGAGGGCTAAGTGTTGGAGTAATGACTGGGATGCATGCAAAATTCATGCAAACCCTAGAATGCATGCAAACCCTAAAAGTGCATGCATGACTGAAAATGTAAATGATCAAAATACTGGTGGGACTAGGATGGAGTATAGGAATATCCTAACATGGAAGATAGTGGGAGGAGTGGGAGGAGGAGGAAGAATGAAAGGGAGGTGGAGTGGGTGGAGAGGGGGGAGGGAAAGGAGGAGTAGGGGTTGGGAGGGGGAGGAGGAGGGGGAGTGGGTGGAAGAAGATGAAATGGGAGGGGAGGGGAGGGGAGGGGATTAGAGAAGGGGTTGAAGTGGATGTGGGAGGGAGGGGGACGGGAGGAGAGGAGGGTGGAGGGGGAGGGGAGCAGAGAGGGAGGGGGGAAGGCGATAGGTGAGCAGGGTGGAGGAGGAGGGTGTAGGGGTATGAGAGTGGGATGGGATGTGAGGGGAGGTTGGCGAGGGTGAGGTGGAGGGGTATGGGAGGGAGAAGAGGAGTTGGAGGAGGTGGGATAGGGATATGGAGAGGGATTTGGAGGAGTAGGAGGAGGGAGAGGGTAGGGAGAGGGTAGAGGATAGGGGGAGGAAGTAGAGGGTTGAAAAGGAGTGAGGAGGGTGGAGGGAGAGGTAGACTGGAGGGGAGGAGAGCGAGGTGAGTTGGAGGGGGAGGGGGAGGGGAGGGGAGGTGGAAGGTGATCGGGAGTGGGAGGAGGAGGAGGATGAGGAAGAGGGAAAGGGAGAGGGATTATGGCTAGGAGGAGGAGGAGGAGGAGGGAGGAGAAGGGGGAGTGGCAGGGAAGGGGAGAGAGGGAGTGGAGGAGAGTGGTTAGGAGGGGGTGAGGTAAATCAGGGGGAGAGGAGGAGGGTGGGGTATGGGAGTTCATGGGAGGGGGAGAGTGTGATGAACCTGCAGTAATTAATTAATACAAATGCACTATATATCAGAAATAATAGAACTCATAATCACTTTTATATTGATCACGGGCCACTTCGAGGGGGCAACCTCCTTTGAGCAAGCTCAATACAATTAACTTCACGGTGCCTTCATAGGCCTCAACACACACTTATATACTAAGTCTAGGCACCAATACCATGGGTCAATACTATGTGTCAATACAAACCATGGGCTAAGTCTAGGCACCAATACTATGAGTCAAAACCATGGGACATATAATACTATGGGATGACTTACAAAGCATATGCGTCCAATACTATGGTCAATACTATGGGTTAATATAAACTATGGATCAACAAATACTACGGGATGACTTACAAAGCATATGCATCCAACAACAATATACTAACAAAGTAAAGACATGGGTTCCTAACATCCCCTCTCCCTTAGAAAAAGCTTTGTCCTCAAAGCTTTAGATGTGGAAATTGATGCAGAATCTGAAGGAGTGGGTCCCCTGTAGCATCCTCGGGTTGCATTCCGAGCCATTGGCGCCTTTGGAGTTCTAGGGAGGATTGCATGGAAGGTTGTAGATGAAGAAGAACCATATCAGCGATGTGAAAAGTGCACTCAGAATGGTGCTGATCGGCTTGTTGTTTCAGTCAAATTCTTGCCATGTGAAAATTGTCTTGCAGAATGAGAAGAAGCTGATCACAGTTTCAAAGAATTGAGTCAATTGCCTGAACTGGGGAGCTGCTGAAGGTGTACGGAAGAAGAACTGGTGGTGAATGTACAAAGACTTCTTCATATGGTGTACTTTGAGAGGTGGTACTATACCACTGGAGCGCTTCTAGGAAATCCATAGAAATAGTTGTCCAAATCTATGGAGGGATGGATAAGGGTTTGAGCAGTCCTAAAGGGAGGGTTGTTTCACCTTTGTTGACCTGGAAGGTATCACAGTCAACCACCGTCCGTTGAATTGTCCTTTTGAGTCCCTGCCAAAAGAAGTTACATTGTTCCTGGTCATACGTTTTGAGGAACCCAGAGTGCCCTACTGATGAAGAAGCATGGAGTTCATAGAAGAGATAGCCCCATTGAACAGATTGCAAGCAATTTGGAACAAGTAGAGAAATAGCTGTAAGAGAAACTGGGTCATCAAATGTGCAAGGAGGAGCATCTTCCACCATATTGCCCTTACCATTCTGGTAAGTGGTCACATAGTCATAACCCATGAGTTGGATAACCCATTTCAGGTGTGTTGGGGAGGAGACCCGTTGTTCCAGGAAAGTTTCCAGACTCTGGAGATCAGTCTTGATGCAAAAATAATTCCCCAGTAGGGATGGCTACCACTTCTGGACTGTATGCAAAATAGTCATCATTTCCTACTGAGAGGTAGATGTGGCTAAATTCTTACCAGAAAGGTCTCTTGAAGGAAACAAGCTCATTGGTTCAGCAAAGACACCTGCATATCTATCCAAGGAAGTAGTGGAGACTATTGATGGGTGCATCTGAATGGAATGGAGCTGAGCGATGACACCATGTGAATTCTTCTTAAGTATTTTTTATAGGCAATGTGAACTAATGATGCAGAGAGACCTTGGTTGTAAGCCCATAAATTTGTGTCGTGCCCCATTGATTGAAAACTGCATCCAAAGTTCAGCAAAATCCCATAAGATGGGGCCAAGTGTGCATAACCATTGAACGCCCAAAACCACATCACATCCACCTAAGGACAAGGCAAACATGTGAGAGCGCAGGTTATAATATTCCATAGAGATACGCACATTGTAACACTTCCCCTTGCAAGGTAAGGTGCCCCCATTGGCAACCATGACTTCAAAATTGGAGCGAGGATGGACAAAACAATCAGCTTGTTTGGTAATCCGAGGATCAATGAAGTTATGAGTGCTACCAGAATCAATGAGTATGGTAAGAGGGAGCTTCTTGAAGTATCCCCTGACTCGCATTGTTTGTGGGGTGGTGACACCGGTTACAGCATGGAGAGAGATCTCGGGTGGGTCGTCCTGAGATGGGGTGTCAATAGGCGGGTGTTGAATGTCGACCTGATCATCTATTGTATCTGGAGCTTATTCATCATGTTTTGAGGCAGGCGAAAAATCAACATCCAAGATATAGAGCTTTTGTTGAACACATCTATGTCCCCGAGTGAATTTCTCATCACAATTATAACAAAGCCCTTTTTCTCAGTGTGCCAGCATCTCTGTTTCAGACAATTGCTTGATAGGAGTTGGTTGAAGAGCAGGCGTGATGGGAGGTCGTTGGGAACCCATATTTCTGCAGGGTACAAAGGTGGGTTTGGAGCATTGTTGAGCTATGATCTTGTCCTCAGCCATCTTTTCCAACCCTAGGACTTCCATCATTGTGTTGGGACAAAACATTTTGACCTCTGAGCGGATTTCATCCTTGAGACCACTGATCAAACAACTCCTGTAGAATTCATCGGACAATCCTTCTATGTGATTGGCTAGTTTCTCAAATTCCATCTGATACTCTCTCACTGTGCCAGTTTGGTGAAGTTTAGTGAGTGCTCCTGTGAAGTCATCAAAAGAACTAGGACCAAATTGTGACAAAAGGAGTTGGCAAAAATCTATCCAGTTTGGCTCGGGATGAGCTTTGATGTACCAACGGTACCATTGAAGGGCTTCCTATTCCAATGAAAGGATGCAAGTGGAACTTTCTAAACACCAAAAGTATTATGCAGACTGAAATATTGTTCTACTTGGTATATCCATCCAGTCAGATCAGTACCATTGAAGCGAGGAAAATCAAGCTTCGGCCCATGAAAATTGTTGGAAGAAGAGAACTTGGTGGCTGCAAAAGATTTTGGCTGTCGGTTATTGTTCATGGTTGAATGCTGAAGATGGAGGATGAGAAATTTTTCATCCAAATCTTGGAGTTTGGTTTGGATGGCTGCAAGTGCTTCCTCCATGGTGTTTGCTCCTGTGCGAGTGACAACCATACCAGTAATTTTTTATTTTTTTTTTTTTTTTGGGGGGGGGGGGGGAATGGATAGAAAAACACAAACACAACCTTATTTAGTAAGGGGAAATTTGGATTTGGGAAAAACTCGGAGGGGTAATTGGGGTTTGACTAGGTTTTCAACACTCTCTAAGGGATAGGGAAGCAAAAAATGGGGATTTCAGAAGCGGGAACTCTATGGTAAAATTTGAAGGCAATCGGGTGAAAATTGAAGAAGTTATGGCAAACCCTAAAAATAGAAAAAACTGGGATTTCTGGTCTTAGCAAGTGGAATTTGGGATACGGTCTTCAAAAATGAAATATGTAGAATGGGATTGTAGGGATGTCAGTGAAGTTTCAGGGAAAACAGAGTTGAAATAAGGGAGATATGGCCGAAAAACAGAATTTTATACTTTTTTTTTTCCAGAAATGGATCGGCAATAGCGGCATGGAAGGGATCCGCAACAGATGGATCTGCAATGGTGCAGAAGGGATCGAAAATGGCTGGATCTGAAACGACGACTAGATCTGGAATGACTTTCAGAATAGATCTGAAACGACTGGATCTGGAGCGGAAGTGATCGGCAACAATTCAACTAAAAATAGATATGGACCCCAGGTATGTATGGCTTCCTAACAGTTCAGGTGTTTCACTCGGCCACCAATGTTGTCTCACATCTTGCGTATTGGGGTAGTACCCCTCACTCCACGGCTTAGGTAAAACTAATAACTGCTTTGCCACAAACGATAGCTCTTGGTTTACCTCACAGGTGGGAACTAGTCAATCAGGTAGGGGTCATTACCCTTTTCACTGGCAGGTCCTCTCAATGGGCCAGCTACTTTGGGGTTCCTGTGTTACTCCTCACAATGAGTTTTAGGGCTTATGCCCAAGTACTTCCCACAGTTAAGCGGATAGGGATTATTCCCAAATCTGACGCTGCAATAGATGCGAAAAAAAATTTGGCAGAAATTCCACCCAACGAGCCCAAGAAAGTGCTCTGATACCAGATGTGATGAACCTGCAATAATTAATTAATGCAAATATACGAGATATCAGAAATAATAGAACTCAGAATCACTTTTATATTGATCACGGGCCACTTCGAGGGGGAAACCTCCTTTAAGCAAGCTCAATACAATTAACTTCACAGTGCCTTCATAGGCCTCAACACACACTTATATACTAAGTCTAGGCACCAATACCATGGGTCAATACTATGTGTCAATACAAACCATGGGCTAAGTCTAGGCGCCAATACTATGAGTCAAAACCATGGGACATATAATACTATGGGACGACTTACAAAGCATATGCGTCCAATACTATGGGTCAATACTATGGGCTAATATAAACTATGGATCAAAAAATGCTACGGGATGACTTACAAAGCATATGCGTCCAACAACAGTATACTAAAAAAGTAAAGACATGGGTTCCTAACATCCCCTCTCCCTTAGAAAAAGCTTTGTCCTCAAAGCTTTAGATGTGGAAATTGATACAGAATCTAAAGGAGTGGGTCCCTTGTAGCATCCTCGGGTTTCATTCCGAGCCACTGGTGCATTGTATTTTCAGGGAGGATTGCATGGAAGGCTGTAGATGAAGAAGAACCATATCAGCGATGTGAAAAGTGCGCTCAGAACGGTTCTGATTGGCTTGTTGTTTCAGTCGAATTCTTGCCATGTGAAAATTGTCCTGCAAAATGAGAAGAAGCTGATCACAGTTTCGAAGAATTGAGTCAATTGCTTGAACTGGGGAGCTGCTGAAGGTGTATGGAAGAAGAACTGGTGGTGCATGTACAAAGACTTCTACATATGGTATCCTTTGAGAGGTGGTACTATACCACTAGAGCGCTTCTAGGAAATCCATAGAAATAGTTGTCCAAATCTGTGGAGGGATGGGTAAGGGTTCGAGCAGTCCTGAAAGGAGGGCCGTTTCACCCTTATTGACCTAGAAAGTATCACAGTCAACCAACATCTGTTGAATTGTCCTTTTGAGTCCCTGCCAAAAGAAGTTACATTGTTCCTGGTCATATGTTTTGAGGAACCCAGAGTGCCCTACTGATGAAGAAGCATGGAGTTCATAGAAGAGATAGCCCCGTTGAACAGATTGCAACCAATTTGGAACAAGCAGAGAAATAGTTGTAAGAGAAACTGGGTCATCAAATGTGCGAGGAGGAGCATCTTCCACCATATTTCCCTTACCCTTCTGGGGATATGGGGAGGAATTTGTGGTTAGAGGAGGGGTTTCAGGAAGGAGTGGGAAGGGAGGGGTAGGAGGGGATATGGGGAGGAATTTTTGGTTAGAGGAGGGGTTTCGGGGAGGGAGGGTGTTTGATTACATTTCAATCTTCATAATCCCATATTTCTTATTCACCCTCTTATGGGACAATTGCTTACAAGCTTCCAATAACAACTACACCATATCCATTACATCCTAATTGTTGAGATGATTTTAATTGGCCCAAAAATGTTAGTTCACATTTATGATAATTTATATGAGGCATTCCACACCGAGCATACATGCCCCTTGGATGGTCATTCCATTATCCTTGTAGTTGACATTGGTCAATTATCCCCTACAAAATACATCCCCTTGTATGCAAGAACATAATGAGGTATCATGCTTTAGCATACCTTTGACACTTTCCCTTTCTTTTTGTAAGAAAATGAAACAATGCTTCTCAAATCACTTTCTTCCGACACCTTCTGAACATCTCAAATGGAACACTAGCTATGAAATTCACTAGAAATAAATCCTCCCTTTCACATGAAGATAATAATGCATTTGAAAAATCCATCTACTTGTTTGAAACTAACAACTATGTTACATGTCATAACAAGCAAATGGTGAAACACATGAACATGTGGGTTGCATGATGATGTGCAGAACAACATAGATCAATAAGGCCTCCCTTTAATTTTAATATCAAGATTTCAATCTTTGTGAAACCTTTGGATATATATATCATTCTTGTTTACAACATATTCTCTAATATAGTACAATACCTATGTTCAACATAGAAAAAAAGATGAAATCTTTCTTGCCTCTAAATCTTTCCTTTTGCAAGTTGTTTAACACACCTTCTCCTTATTGTACATATCTACCCACCAATACTATGTATTTGTTCGTTCTCCCTTCTACTTGCTATCATTTTCTTCTTCTTTTAGATTCCCCTCACTCTTCTTCCTAGGCATGAACACACTTCAATGTGGGAACACTCAATTTTCTCATGGTTATTTCAACACCCTTGTGCACTCTTCAATTTCCTATGCGTGAGGTTCCAAATTTCTGTGTGCACCACGAAGCACCAAGAAGACAAACAATGTCGACACTTACAAAAAAGTTCCTTTAACAACTGATTTTCAATTCTGTAATTGAAATGTATTCTCAATACTTATGTATACTATGATAGAGCACATAGCAAGTTATCAAATAGTTAGTCATTCGTTTTCCTATTCCATGCTCTCTAATTTGCTTTGTCTACACACTGTTCATTATTTGCTTTCATTCCTGTTCATGCTTTGGTGCAAATAATTTAATCAGACCATTTTATTTAAGTTGTCTTTTAATTTGCATCAAGGAACCAAATGATTAATTGTGACCTAACATATCTACAAAATCTAACTATCCTTTAGCCTTCTCAGAATCAACTTTATGATGTCACAAATTTATCGCTTAAGATTTCAAGCCTTATACAAGCAGGCTTGCAAACATACCATATGAAGTTTAGTAACAAATGTTCTCCATTACTTGTACTTGAGAAAAAATTCAACATGATATGATGTTATTATACCACACATAGTAGGTATTAATGGTCTATTTGTAGTAATATGAGTAATATGGTTGTACCATGGCACTACTGCCGAATATACAATTGAGCAATTCTAAGTAAACACATAAAAATCTAGTCGTTGCAATGGATGTATCATATGATTTTTATGGTTACACATTGCTTCAAAGGAAAGTTATGTGTTTGGTGATTATTGATGTTAAGAATGCAAGAGTTTAGGTGATATTCTTGTCAAGTGATAAATTATTTCATCAAGGGAGCACATCCACGTTCCAATATCCAAAACCAATGGCATCTATTTATAGGGTTTTGTAGATAGTGTATATAGAAAAAAATTAAAAACTACAAATATATACCATTTTAATTTGAAGTACTACTTACATAGCTTATTTTTGTTAGCCTTATATGGTGGCACCTCAAAGTAATAGTAGGACATTCAAAGCAAGAGTGATAGTTCCTTTTATGGCCTATTTGAATTTTAGTGCTCCTATGTAACTTCCACATACTTATTCCCTTAAACACCTAACTCTTAGTTCAACGTTAGCCTAGCCTCTATAAGATGTAGTGAGTGAGCAGTTATAATTGGAGACCAAAAAACTTGAAATCACTATAGCCATTGATATCATATTGAAACCAAAAGAAATTTGAATGTAATCAAAGGTTTATAGTTGGAAATTATATTGTGTATACATAGTGATTGGACATAAACAATCAGTTCTAGCATGATTGTTTCAAAGGTTTTTAAAAGCATACATTTGGACCATTCCATCACTGTAGGTTATAGAATTCACTTCTTTAGATCTTTTTCCTTTTCTATTAATACAACAGTTATATCTATCTATCAAAAAATATTCTAAGTTTATAGAGAAAACTAAGAGGGATGATGCTTTTTATTACAATCTCTGGAACCTTCCCTGAATCAAAATGCGAAAGCAATTTAGCATAAAAAATAACTTGGATTCCCTTCCCAAATTCTACCATCTTTGATTAGATCCCCTAGATTTATTCTCCCTTTCTCATATTTGGATTCTTTTTGTTGCAGGTCATCCCCCACATTCTTTTGCAATGGTGGAAAATTAAGATCCAAGAACAAGAATTCAAGACTTCGGGAGAAGAATTCTATTGACACCTCTCGATATGTCCTGGGTCGAATTTCTTGAAATATTGTTCGGAGAGCATGTTGTTCATATTCCAAGTGCCATTGCTTCCTCCTCTTCTATACAAGGAGATCCAATGTTGTTAAATACTGAGTTGACATACCTTGAAATTGGATTTGTAGAGTTTGAACTATACTCTCTAACTCCTGTTCCCTTACAATGTTAGAAACCTATCCTTCTCTTCTCCATCTTGTGTTCCCTTTCCTCTTCTTATCCATGACCTTGAATATTTCGACAACTAGGTTATAGATCCATACATTTCCCCTCCTCTCCAAAGCGTTATCTCTTTCATTCTAGAATCTATGGTCTCCTTCATTCTCCCCTTCTTGGGATTCCCTCTCTAATTTATATGGTTTTTCATTCCCTTGTATTGTGCATACCATCAAATCCATTAATGAACTATACCCCATGAAATTCCTCCACAGCTGAAAAGGGATGTTAGATTCATCCTTGTTCATCCCACCCCATTCCCAATTCATAGAATCATATATATTCTTATGCCATAATGTGTTATCTCTAAGTATTTGCGTGAGATAAGGAATGATATGATCACAGTTGAGCTCATCCATCATCAACACAAAGGAACTACTAAGGGTGGCACGGAGTAAACTACCATAGTACAGGCTTATGTGAATTACATGTACAATAGGAGGAATGATTACTCATATGAACATGCCACTTATCCTTAATGTGCAATGATATTCCCCAAATTTCCCATGTTTCATTCCTTCAATTAAATATATCACTTTAATTCATGACTGACTTATTACATGGAACCATGAACACAATTACAGGATGGGTTGGAGAGAAGCGATCCAATTGATTCTCAGGAATTCAACCTTATCCCTAGTCACTGCATTCACCTAATGATCAACTCATGTTTTGTTATTCCTAAGGATGTGAATAATGGAAATCCTACCAAAGGCCTACACTTGAATATAAATCTGCTTGCAACATATAGAGGAAAGTATCATATCCTTAGGAAAAGAGTTTTCTATTAGGATATTTATAACTATCTTCAAATATTGGAATAGTGTTAATAGTGTTGTGTACTTGATTGTACAATATTTTGGTTAGAGATTAACTACTGTTGGATTCCCCTTGCAAACACCAATATTGGATTTAATGCTCATATTGCACATGTCCTTTGGAAGATTATTGTCCAAGATTCTAGATTAAAATTTGGATAATCTTGGACACTAAGCTTCCAAAGGACGGGTGAAAGTTGACCAATAAATCCAATCTATATAGATTGTCTTGGACACTAAGCTTCTAAACGACAAGTGCAGTTTGATCAATAAATCCAATCTTGATGTTTTCTAGTGGAAGTCGACAATAGTCAATATTTAATCTTGAAACATACATCGCAATTTACACATTTTTGCGACATCAGTTGAATTGTCTATTCATAAGGTGATTGACGTATATTTTTAACTAGTTACAACACACAAAGAGGTTTCTACCTTTTACAACATAAAATTAAATCACCTAGAAGGAACAAAAAGCATCCATCAATATAATTAACCATCTTAAAACGTTCCCAAATTATATGATAACCATCATAAAAAAACATCCCAAAAATATATGTCAATAACCATTATAATAGATGACAAAATCATAAATGACGTAGATCATGGCCTCTAATAAACAATTAAGTTGAAAAGGAATTAAATTAAGATAAGGAGTCCTACCGAGACATGGAGGCTACAAAAGTTAATAAATAAACCTTTGACATAAGAGATTGTCATGTTACCTCTGGAATCGGTTCTCTAATAACGACATTCTAAAAGAAAATAAAGAATTGACTTGATTAATTATAAGCTTAACTCGATTTAGTTAAAAGCCTAGAAAAAAGCATTGGAATGATTGGATAAATATTATTAGTTTCTTTTGCCATCATTGCAAATGGGGAACAAACACCTGGTATACTAGGTTTGAACCTAATGTACCTAGTATACTGGATATCATCAATCAGGAAGTTTCCATGGATAAAATGATTCAACACATCCCCTCTCTAGTATCATATGAATAGAAAAAAATTATGCTCTAACCCATCACATTAGAGGAACTAGATCGTGCCATTATGGGAATGCTATGAATAAAGGCCCTAAGTCCAAATAGATTCACAAAATACTTCTATCATCACTACTGGAATATTATGAAAAATGATGTTGGGGAAGGAGTTGAAGAGTCTATATCTTAGTCCAATGTGCTCCATATTTCAATCCCACATTACTTTAAGTCATCCCCATAAAGGAAAATTCTTCTAATCTGGGTAAATTTTTTCCCATATCCCTCTACAATTTTATTTTTAAGATCATTACCAAGGTCATTACAAACAAGATAAATCCCATTCTAGCTTTTTTTATCTCGAAAGAGAAATTGGGATAAGTGGAAGGGTGTAAAATTCTTCATGGAATTATCATATCCCATGAAAATAACCATAATATCAAGAATTCTAGGAAAGCTAACATTCTTATAAAGATTTACCTCTCAAAATATTTTAACAAAATATCCTATCACTTCATCAAGCTCTCCCCTCTCTCCTTTGGTTTTTCTCCTTGTTGGGTTCATTGGATACTATGCCTCACCTCCTTGGATTTTTTCTCAATTCTGATCAATGGATCTATTTATGCAAACATATCCTCCTCTAGAGGTCTCAAGTAGGGATATCCTCTATCTCCTTTCCTGTTCATTCTTATGGCTAAGTATTTAGGTAGATATATTAAAGTTGTTGTTTAGAACATGAGCCTCTTTGGTCTTTACCCTACCAATGTTGAATTAGTAGCCTATCACCTTCAGTTTGTAGATGATACATTTAAATTGGCTTACATTACAATTTGGGAAGAAAAATCCGTCAAGGCCATCCTTCTCCCCTTTTTTCAAGCCTCGGGTATCTCTCTCAACCTGGACAAGTCTAATATTTTCTTTATCAATACTCCCCTTGCTCTCCAAATATGTATATCTCGGATTCTTCATTTTAATCAAAGCTTCTTTCCATCCAAATATTTGGGGGAACCTCTCATCACATCCACAATCCAACATCCTACATAGGAAAATATTCTAGATAATATGGATAAATGCCTCTCCAACTGGGTTTTTCGATATTTGAATATGTCAACATTCATGAATCTCTTGAAGTTTATCCTACATAGCATGGTAGCCTATCTCTTTTATATTTTTTGAGCTCCCAATTATGTCAAATTCCATTAGGAGCATTCAATGCTCTCTTTTATGGCAAGGCTCTAAAGGAAAGAGTTGAATGTGGGATATGGTTAGATGGACCAAAAAATGTCTACCTAAATTGCAAGGGGGTTTGGGAGCTAGAGACCCAAAATTTGAAAAATAATGCCTAGATAGACAAAACTTGGTGGAGATGGCTCACCACCTCCTTTGTCCTGTGAGCCCAGATTTGGTCAATGAAATATGTGCCATATATGGAACAAAAGGATCTCATATGACTCCAAGGAAACATTTATGGCTCTCTCGTCTATAAGGAAGCCTCACAAAGCAGAGATTTGATCCAACAACATGCATTATGGGAAATTCAATATGGATAGGAACCTTAATTATGGGAAGATGCTAAAAAATAATGCCCCAAGCTCATTAACTATCACTAAGGTGATCTATTTATCCCTACTACTCTAAATTATCATGGGAAATAGATATCCCATTTTTGGACCCACTTAGAAAGAAATAATCAATGGAGAACTTGGTTAGATAAACATTTATGGCCTGATCCTCCTCCATGCTTCCCTTGGGATGAATTTTTTGCAGACCTCCAAAAATCTATAATTTCATTTCATCCAAGGAATCCTTATACTTCATTGGGGTTCTAAGAATCAAGGAAAATTTAATCTAAATGGAGCTTATTCTATTCTGGGAAATCATAGCAGACCCTCGGGGGATCCATTTTAGAAACAAATATATTGGACCAAAAACGTTCATCCAAAGGTCACAACATGCCTCTCCCCTCTCCATAACTCTTTCTCTCGTCCTTCACATGGGATACTTTTGACCATCCCCACTTATTGGTTCCTACAAAACCTTAGTTTTATCAAGCTTAACTTTGATGGGGCAAGCAAGGGAAACCGTGGTCCAACAGGTTATGGGGATGTGTCTAGAGATGAATCAGGCAATATTCTTCATTTATATGTGGGATCCATCGAAATAGACAACAAAAGTGTAACAACTATCTATGCTATGGTCAAAGAGATCCAAATTGTAGGAATGGTAGCATACAATAAGTTGGCAGTAGAAGGAGATTCAAAATTAATGATTATCATCCTATCCTGACTTCTTCATGGAATTCATGTCAATAATATTTCTCTAAGATATCACCTAGATTAAAATATGGAAATATTGGAGGAATTTTTTATTTGAGAGTTGGTCATTGTCCCTCACGATGTCAGGAGGGAATCCAATAGACCGACCAATAATTTAGAAAGTTATGGAGTTGACCTACAACAAAATGAGTTTCACAACAGCTAACTTGATGCCCAATATCCCAAGATAAAGGAGTCCTACCCATCTATCAATCAACAAGACCTTCTCCCACATGACGAATGTTATCAAGATCTCCACCCTGAGGCTCGATCCATTGTTTCATGTGTGGTTTCCCGTCCATTCCTCCACTTGTTATGAGGTTATTATACATGTGATAGGGCATCATCGATAGGATTTTTTGTAGAAATAACGGTCTAGTATGGAATGTTTACTTTGCTCGAGCGAATGGTTATCTCTTGGTTATTTCATGATCCATATCTTCCTAGCATCAACCTTTCTCTCATGGTGCCTATGTGTCCATCCTATCTTCATACCTCACATGATCTAAGATGAAAGAAGAAATTAATAAGTCTTTGTAAAAATCCCAGTTTGGTTGAGCAATGCTCCAGTCATTCCCCTAGCCAGCTTCTTCTCTAGTTTTCATTGCATAATTGGCTTCACCTTGGTAAAATCCTACCCCGATTTCTCCTTGGTTGACTCCCCCTCCAGCTGCTTTGTAGTCAAGCTCAGGTCCAAATGCACTAAGAATAAAACCTCCTAAGGACTCATCGATCTCATATGCTTCATGATGTACATGAGACAAAGAAATATCATGCATGTTATGGTGGTTTGGATCACCCCAATGCTCAAGGATAGATCCAACACAAGGAATCGAGAATCCAATACCATATTCAAAATCTAGGAACAGATCAACTTATCACAGAAATGGGTAGGTTGGTGGATGATGTGGGGTCTATTTACACCAAAGACACCAGGTACACTAAGACCCTCAGTCTTTTATAGTATACTAAGACCCTTTTGGGACAATCCATTATGGACAACACTGGAGGGCATTTTCATGACCAGTATCAGGGAATTTCTTTGGAATATCACATGGAGAACCTAAAGGTTTGACTTCGGCACCTTACACAAACATAAATGGATTCAGATGCTCATTTAAATGTGAATATAAACGCCTTAGATAGGGAATTTATGAGTAAGGTCTTCAGTTGAACACAACAATGAGATTCATCTCCTCAAATGCTATTTTTTCATCAACATCTCCACCTAGACTTGTGTTCGGGCATCACGCTGGAACCTTGCAAAAACAACACCTCCACACATTTAACTTATGTAGTTTTGTTTCTGCCAAAATTGTAGGTATCTATAGACTTCTATTCATCACAACTAAAATAAAAAAACACATTACAATTAAAAAATAATCATCTTTTTTCTATCATCAACCCTATTGTATTACAAGGTAACAATTTGCATATAAATCCAATCTCAAATTGCTATAGCAAAGTGATATGCAATTCTCTATCCTTTTTTGGGTTCTATAAACATATATATTCTCATATGAGCATATCAATGGATTAGCATAGTGCAATTCTAAGATTCATACATATCCACACAATAACATATTGAAATACACTTTTCATGTGCCAGGCATTGTGCAATAACACTAAGAGAAACCTCAAGAACATAATATTCCCAAGCTAAGTCATTTACGCTTCTCTTAGAGATCAATGCTAGCTAGTCTAACATAGATTTGAGAGACACTTACTCTAGATAACATCTATTGTGTTTGATCTTGTACAAAACCTCCATTAAAAAAAAATGCAGTGTTTCACAATGCATAAGAAGAATCAATATCCTTCATCATTCGATATATTCTCTATCCCTAGAACATTAGATATCATATAAAAAATACATAGGTGACTCTAGTGAGAGAGTCTATCCTACTAGGATATTAAAATTATTGGAGAAAATAATCTAATAATAAGATTATATGGAACATTATCATGTTCACCCAAAGGAGGATGCACCCACAATAGTGCCTAGCTCTTAGGAGATAACACCCCTTGTTTCTATTATATTTAGTTATCATTTACTTAATGCATGATAATTTATTTAGTTATATGGACCTTTCCATCCTTTGGATCATGTGCATTATATTTTATTATTATTTATCTCAGATGGTTAGTTATGTCCATCATTGTGTGGACCCATTGCAGATCTATATAAGTCCACTAGTCAATATGAATAAGAATAATATGTTTTTCATTGAGGCTCTTCATTTCTATTGTTCTTTATTTCTTGTTTTTGGGATATGTTTCTTCAATCTATGCTTTTCCTTATTCGAGATAGTTTTTTGGGGTTCATTATATTTCCAACATCAACAAATCTATAAAATGATCAATGTGTATATTCTACATGCAGTAGAGACTTAGTTTCTAGGGTCATCATCCAATCTCATATCACACCATATTTGGTGAAAAAAAAATACTCATAATTAGGGATACTAGTTCGAAGATCTGTCATATTCGATTCATTTGCTCGTTGACTACATCCAATTCACCATGGAGTATCACAACATTTTTGGTAGTAGTTCAAGAATTAAAGAGAACAATGAGTCGCATCCTAGAATTATTCATTAGTTCTTAGTTAATCAAACTAGCATATAAATTGTTACACTGCCTATATACACATTTACATTGTTGATGTATATGTAACTTCAAAATGTATTTCATCTATGTATTTCATATATATTTATTATACCCTTATTAGAGATGTGTTATTCCTCTCTAAGGAAGTGTGGTCATGTGGATTGAAAAGTGTCATAAGTATGTGTACATGGTGATGGGTTATTAGACCACCATGTGTGGTGTCAGCCCTAAAATATATATTATATTATGGATGTATCTAGATAGACAAGTCGGCCCCATAAGGTCACTGGGAAAACAAGTTAGTATGAATAGAGATCGGGAGATCTCTATTTTAATCATTCGGAAAGTCACACTTCTCTCACTCAAAAAGTGGCGCACTAGTGAGGAGGAGGATCATCTGCTACTAGGAGACTATCTCAAGTGTATTTTGGTTGTACTTTGGTTGAGCCATTGCTCTCTCTATCTCTGAGGAAGTTGTGGGGTTTTTCACCTTAGGGTTTTCCCCACAGAAACTCTGTGTCTCTTGTCTCTCATGCTTTTGATTCTTGTGATGCTTCTCATGCTTATTGTGATTGTTATGCATTGATATACTGTATATGTTATTCTCTCAGTAAAGATCCAAGAGTATTGTAAATTAATGCTCAAAATTTAACATGGTATCAGAGCTAACCTGAGAAGAAGACATTGTGGAGTGACAGAAACTTGAGTTTCTTGTTTATTGGGTTTCTCTCCACAGATTCTGGAAAAGCTATATAGTAGATTGCCTCTACTCATCAAGGCGAATCCATCTGTCCAATCAAAATTCAATTCTGAGCATTTTTAGATTTGGCCCTAAAAAGAAGGGTTTCCACAAAAATAGGAATTTCTGGAATCTAAATACATAGCTGGAAGCTCCTTGAAAAAAGCGAAGTTTAGAGCTTTGGATCGAGATTTGTGGCTGGGTAGATATCCGGGAAACTCAAACCCTAATTCAGGGCTCTCCCGAGTGAACCCGGGAGGACAAAAAGGCAAATATGAAGGGTAAAACTTTGCTGATCTCAAATTATGAATACACCAAGATGATCAGCTCATCAAGGCGCATCTTTCTATCCTTTCAAAAAGTTGAAATTCACATTTTGAATTTTTAGGGTTTTTCCAAAAAACACTAATCTCGGACGAGATCCATTTTTCAGCATTTCAAGTGGTAATACCTAAATCTTTTCTATTTCCATTTGAAGTACTCTTTAAGATATCTCACCACACCAAGCTTGAGGATAAGCTTGAAGGGGCTGATAACTTCCGACCTTGGAAGTATAGGATTGGGTTAATCCTGGAAGAGAATGAGTTGGACTCATATATAAAAGAAGACATCCCTATCCTATAGGATGAAGAGGCCAAGGTATTGCAAAGAGAATCATTACTGATTCTATTAAAGACCATCTCATACCCCATATGTCTTCTCTAAAGACACCCAAGGAGATGTTTAACTCTTTGACCAAGCTATTTGAAGGGAAGAACATAAATCAGAAGATGACCCTACGGAACCAATTGAAAGGAGTAAAGTTTCAGAATGGAAAAACCATTCAATCTTATTTTTTTAGGGTCTCCCAGATTAAGGAACAACTGGAAGCAGTAGATGAAATGGTGGAGAATGGTGAATTTGTCATGACCACTCTGAATGGACTACCTAGGTCATGGGACTCCTTCATTCAAGGAATCTGTGCAAGAAAGAAGTTGGTATCCTTCAACAGATTGTGGGAAGAATGCTCTCAAGAAGAAGCCAGACTTGTAGCTCATGAGGAAAAGATGGGAGGTGAAGATCAAGCTCTTGCAGCTCACACCAAAAGAAGCAAGCCCAAGAGGGAGCACTCTCGCTACAAGAGATCCTATCAAAAGAATAAGAAGGATCTAAGATGCTTCACATGCAATGAGAAGGGTCACTTTGCTTCAGATTGTCCCAAGAACAAAAGGGATAATAACAACAACTCCAGCAAGAAGAAGAAGGGCAGCAAAAGAAAGTTCCATGCTCATGCTGCCGAGGATGATGAACGTCCAAAGAAGAAGGCTAGGGCAGAAAGTGATGATAGTGATGATGACTCATCAAGTGAAGAAGAGCATGTTCTAATCTCTGCTCTCACAGGTACTATCTCCCATGGTTGTAATGATTGGTTGATTGATAGTGGGGCTTCCAAACACATGACTGGGTTTAAGGAATCTTTTGTGAATCTATCTGAACATGAATCACCCCATAAGGTGAAACTTGGGGATGATTATCAATACCCAATCAAAGGAAGTGGTGAAGCCTCCTACAACCTAGATTCTGGAAAATCTTTGAAGATGAAATAAGTCCTTTATGTACCTGGGCTCAAGAATAACTTACTCTCCATATCTGCATTGGATGCAAAAGGTATGAGGGTTGCATTTGTGGATGGCCAAGTCCTAATGTGGCCAAAGGGTAAAACAATCGATGATGCAGTAGTGATTGGAGAGCAAGAGGGAGGTTTGTATAAATTGTAGGGTCAACCTGAACATGCCATGATACATGAATCCATGGAGCCAAGTGAACTTTGGCATAGAAGGCTGTAGAAGGGCACTATAGGGCACTTCCAATTGCAAGCAAGGTTGTAGAAGGTCTTCCTGAAATCAAGACCAAACATGAAGGTGTTTGCAAAGGATGTGCAAAAGGTAAGAACATTAAGAAGGCTTTCCCAAGTAGTGAAAGCAAGGCAAAAGATATCCTGGAAATCATCCACTCAGATGTATGTGGTCCTATGTCATCCGATTCTCTTAGTGGGTATGTTTACTATGTCACATTTAGTGATGATTTCTCCAGGAAGACTTGGGTATACTTCTTGAAGAACACAGATGAGGTGTTTGATAAGTTCAAGGAATTCAAAACCTTGATGGAGAATCAAACTGACAAGAAGATCAAAACATTCAGATCCGACAATGGTGGAAAATTCACCTCAGGTGACTTCAAGAAGCTTTGCAGTGATTCAGGGATTAAGAGGGAGTTGACTGCTCCTTATAATCCTCAACAGAATGGAGTTGCAGAAAGGAAGAACAAAAAAATCATGGAAGCAGCAAGGGCAATACTGCATGACCAGGATCTACCTATGCATCTATGGGCAGAAGTAGCTAGAACAGCTATATATGTGTAGAACAAAACGCCCCACAAGATATTGGACATCAAGATACCAGAAGAGGTCCTTTCTAGTAAGAAACCTAAAGTCAGCCATCTCAGAATATTTGGTTGTCCAGTATACACTCATGTCCCAAAGGAAAAGAGGACTAAACTAGATCCTTCAGGAAAGACGGGTATCTTTTTGGGTTACAGTGAAAGCTCGAAGGCTTACAGATTATACTTTCCAGGGTTCAAGAAGATTGATGTCAGCAAGGATGAATATAAGTTCAAGGACAGGTAATCCAGGAAGCAAAGATCAAGAGGGAGCACACTCCAGTATCTCCTACAAGGATGCATATTTTCAAAGGGAGTTGACCATCTTCCTACATTCCACAATAGAAAGGTGTAGAAGAAGCTACTTCAGTAGCTCCTTCCAGGAAGCAAATACTGAGAGGGAGTCCACCCAACAAACAAACAAAGATAAGTATTTCAATTATCATTTCTTGCCTATTTTGTTTAAATAATATTATGCTTATGTTCCTAGACTTAGGACATGTATTTTTCATATTAGAATGATTGCATTAATGAACAATATACTACTAATATGCATGTGATGGGTAACTGGCCTATGGCACTGTACAACATTCTAGTGCTACTTATCTAGAATGAAACCTCTTTGCTGACATGTTGGGAGTAGTGCAAACTCTTAACAATGTTCTGGTAGAGACTGGAAGGCATCTAGAAAGTTGTGGAACATGGATAAATGTTGTATTGAAGCATTGGCTAAGATAATGGCATGATTGCATGACATATTTCTTTATGTGTAAAGAATTTGTTCTGAAAATTATGAGATGTTTCTAATCATGCAATTTAACTTGTTTTGTAGGAAAGACCATATATCTTCACCTACAAAAGAAGGATTATCCAGCAACAAAGATATCTATTGAAGATATTGAAGTTCCCAGGATCTGGGATGAAGAAATGGAATGCCATGATCCGTCGATCATGAAGAAGATGTTTGGGATGCAGTCCCAAGACTTGACAGGGAGTCACATGTGTGCAGATTGAAGAAATCCTTGTATGGCTTGTAGCAAGCTCCCAGAACTTGGTGTGATACAAAGAGGAAGCTTGTTGCTGAGTTCGATATGAAATATTTGGGAATGATGCATTATTTCCTAGGTAAGGAGGTGTGGCAGAGTGCAGGTGGGATCTTCCTTGGTCAAGGGAAGTACACAGTAGATATCCTGAAGAGATTCGGGATGGTGGATTGCAAGGCCATCGCCACACCTATGGCATCAAATATGAAGCTTCTATGTGATGCTTCATCTAAGCCGGTTGATGTCTCTATGTATCGTCATATATTTGGGTCCTTGATGTACCTGATGAACATGAGACTGGATATTTTCTTTGCTGTGAACACATTGAGCAAGTTCCTGATGGATCCAAGGAGTGTTCACCTGGTTGCAGTAAAGCATGTTCTGAGGTACCTGAAGGGTACAGTGGATTATGGGCTCAAGTATGAAGCGAATAAAAATTTTAACCTGCAGGGTTATGTTGATTTAGATTGGGCTGGTAGTGTTGCAGATAGGAAGAGCACATTTGGGTGTTGCTTCAGTATGGGATCAGGTGTGATCTCTTGGTTTAGCAGGAAGCAGTCCTATGTAGCACTGAGTACAGCTGAGGCAGAGTATGTTGCAGCCTATTCAGCTAGTTATGAGGCAGTATGGCTACGAAAGCTACTGTCTGAGTTATTTGATCTCCCGTTGGATGCTACTGGTATCTTCTGTGATAACCAGAGTTGTGTGAAGTTGTCCAAGAACCCAATGTTTCATGATAGGTCGAAACACATAGAGATCAAATATCACTATATCAGGGATATGGTGCAGAGAGGAGCTGTGAAGCTCCTGTATGTTGCAATGGACGAGCAGATTGCAGATGTGCTAACGAAGCCACTAGCCAGGGTGAAGTTCGAGTACTTCAGAGAGAGGCTTGGTGTTATTCAGATTGATGACACTTTGAGGAAGAAGTGATGGACACATTTTCTAAATCCATTCCAAGCATGTTGGAAGGAGGATCCTTCACATGGCTGTGGATGTAAGTGTTGGATGATGAGCATCAGGATGATGTTCTGGTTTCTGCTTTGTATGATCAGTTGGATCATTTTTATATGTATGCATGCATCATGTTGGATGTTGGATATGATCATTTGGATCATTTATATGTATTTATGCATCATGTTGGATGCTGGATATGATCAGTTGGATCATTTATATGTATGTACGCATCATGTTGGATGCTGGATATGATCAGTAAGATCATTTGTATGTATTTTGTATATGCATCATGTTGGATGCTTGGACCATATATCTGTATATGTATCAGGTGGATACATTGTATGATCTGGTGGATCATGTATGGTGATATGTATCATGTATTTGTATTTGTATCAGGTGGATACACTGTATGATCAGGTGGATCATGTATGATGATATGTATCAGGTAGATACTTGGTATGCATCAGGTCTATGCATTGTCTGATCAGGATGATCATGGATGACGAGCTTTAGGATGTTGCTCTAGATGACATGCAGCAGGATGTTGCAGTGATGATGGTCAGGATGATCATGTGTACATCAGGATGATGTATGGTGAGTATCAGGTTGATACTCTATGGCTGTGGATCAGGTTGTGTAGATGAGCATATAATTTGGCCCTGGGAGATTTGCAGATAGTCTTTCGAGGTTTTGCCTATGGCATATAATTTGGCCCTAGGATATCTGACAAATGCTCTTTCTAGGTTTTGCCTATGGCATATAATTTGGCCCTGGGATATCTGGCAGATGCTCTTTCGAGGTTTTGTCCTATGGCATACAATATGTCCCTGGGAGATCCGATAGGTTGAGCTGTGTGCTCGTAATAAGTCCTGGGATGCTCTTGCAAGGTTTTTCCATGACCACATATAATCTGTCCCTGGGAGATCCTATAGGTAGAGCTGTGTGCTCGTAATAGCCTGGGATGCTCTTGCGAGGTTTTGTGGTGACCAAATATAATATGTCCCTGGGAGATCCTATAGGTAGAGTTGTGTGCTCGTAACATCTTGGGATTCCCTTGCGAGGTTTTGCGGTGAGGTCACATATAATATGGCCCTGGGAGATCCTGTAGGTAGAGTTGTGTGCTCGTAACAGCCTAGAATGCTCTTTCAAGGTTTTGTGATGCACGTAATAACTCCTAAGGATTCCACATTATGGTCAGTGATGACGAAGACCTGCAGGCCGTGGGCCTACATCCAGTATGAAAAAGGACTGGCTTTGTAGAACTTCCTATGACGAGTAGAGTCAGAGATTAGTTGAGATAGCAGCAGCAGTGACGATGATGATGACGATGCATCGATGACGATGATCCCGAGAAGAAGACTTGTCTAGCAGATCTGTGTCGAGAAATACCTTCCTAGTTAAGAGGGAGTGTTGATGTATATGTAACTTTGGAATGTATTTCATCTATGTATTTCATATATATTTATTGTACCCTTATTATAGATGTGTTATTCCTCTATAAGGAAGTGTCGTCATGTGGATTGACAAGTGTCACAAGTGTGTGTACTTGGCGATGGGTTATTAGACCACCATGTGTGGTGTCGACCCTGAAATATATATTATATTATGGATGTATCTAGATAGACAAGTCGGCCCCATAAGGTCACTGGGAAAACAGGTTAGTATAAATAGAGATCGGGAGATCTCTATTTTAATCATTCGAAAAGTCACACTTCTCTCACTCAGAAAGTGGCACACTAGTGAGGAGGAGGATCATCTGCTACTAGGAGACTATCTCAAGTGTATTTTGGTTGTACTTTGGTTGAGCCATTGCTCTCTCTATCTCTGAGGAGGTTGTGGGGTTTTTCACCTTAGGGTTTTCCCCACGGAAACTCTGTGTCTCTTGTCTCTCATGCTTTTGATTCTTGTGATGCTTGTCATACTTATTGTGATTGTCCTGCATTGATATACTGTATATGTTATTCTCTCAGTAAAGATCCAAGAGTATTTTGAATTAATGCTCAAAATTTAACATACATATCATCTCCTCTCAATTGTACTTCATAAGTTTACAAATAACCCCACCCTTTCTCTCTACATATGAAACCTCATTGATCCAACACAACATGTACTTATGGACCTATCAATGACAACTACTAAACGTTACCAAAACATAGACCCAAATGACAGTATTCACATCAATCACTTAATGTTCCATCTTAACACACTCTTCTAGGAAGACACAACTCTTTGTCCAACATCACCACACTCAATATTTAGATTATAATGTAGTTCTTATAAACATTGAAATACCATGCTGTATAGTCATAAATTGCATGTATGATGTGTAGAAACCACATGTGTGATATGTACAAACCACATGTGTGATATGAACATATCACATGCGCGATGTGTTTCATTGGCCTACATGTCAACAATGTGGAAATGTTTAGAATTGTTGAGCCTATTTCTTATAAATGTCAGTGCAATCTTTGTTTTTATAACATGATCACGTTTTGCATAACTTTGGTTTCACCTAAAATGTTTAGCAACTTTGTGCACATACCCTCATGTTGAAATTCCATAATGGAGTCAGAGAGATAAATTTCAGGGGATTATAAAGGAAAACCCATTTGAGAGTGATGGAGAATTCCTATAAAATAACAAACTAAAAGATGATTCATGAAAAATATTGGTTATACAAATGAGGCACCATCCGTATCCCCATGAAATTTTGTGAAAGTAAATTACAATAGGAGGATATTAGGAGTTCCACTCTACAAACAACTAGGATATGGGAAAAATTTGATTCAGTCCAAGACCCAAGAGGATATGTTTGACTATCTATATATGAGTATGATGACAATTTAATAGACACACTCTTGATAATGAAAAAAAACCATGTTGAGAGTACTGTCTATCTCCATTCCTGGGAGTTTTTTGCAGGTTATTATCAAGATTTCGAATGCAGCAGCTGCAGCAATTTCTGCACTTTTGCAGCAGTAGCAGTTGCAGATATTTTCTATTGTTTTTTGCAGGTCTTTTGAAACAGCTTCCATGAATCCGGAAGGAATTCCTCCTCTTTCTCCATTCAACTATGATGAGTGGAAAGCAAAGATGATAGCACATTGGAAGAGACATGGTCTCTTTGATTATTGTTTTGAAAGAGAGTTCGAATCCTCTGAAGAAGAGAATGATTGGTTAAATGAAGGTGATAGAGCCTATGTAGCAATGATTTATGTTATGTCTCATTGCATGGTAACCCACTTCCTTTCTGTTGAATCTCCAAAAGAGCTATGGGCCCATCTGGATGAAATATTTGAAAAACAGAATGAAGGGATTGGTCCAAACCATTTCGAAAGAAATCCCATTGATGCATTTTCCCTCCTTGACGGTCTCTCTGTTAATGAATCAGTATCAAACATATCTCATAATGAAGTTGTCCACAAAGGAGAAGAACTTGTAGACTCTACAATCATGCTCTCAATATCTTCTATTTTGAATTCTGTGCTAGCTCACACTCTAGAAACTGCAGAGGTTATTAAATCCTCTCTTGCACAAGAGTCCATTGGTTTGCATAATGATGATCTCATGAATGTTCCAGAGGTTAAATCAACAATTGGAGGTAATGCGTTTGCTCTCCTTGATCACTCACCTCTTATGTACTACTGTAAGATCATTTGTACATGCTCTCAGAAGTTTATTGAAGATGTAGGGCATTGCCATTCGCTTGGGATAATTTCTCATGCATTTCATGGTTTTGATCTCACCTCTAATGGTTCAAAGGAGATCTCAAGAAACCATTTTTCAAGTCTTGGATCTGATTTGGATTCCAAGAAATCACTATCATGTGATGGTTCTTTTGGGAATAATCTCACCTATGATGGTTCGAAGGAGAAAACAAAAGACTATCTACACATTCATGGATTTGATCCTACCTCAGTTGATTTGAATCACAGGTTCCAAGATCATCCTCATACCTTTGTATTTGTTCTCATCACATTCGATCCAAAGAGCAAGTACAAGCACATGCCTTTTGAGCATGATCCACTTCTTCCCAAGAAGAAGATACCTCCAGACATATGACCAAGCATCACACCTGCTTCAGTTTGGAGACTTTATTTTGGTGTACCCTTTAGTCCATTTTGAGGGGGGGTATTTTTGCCATGAGGTTTTCCCCATTTCCTAGGTTTATGGACTGTTATTTATTATTCATTGTACTGGGTGACCTTTGGTCTCAATTACCAGGGCCTAGGATGGATTAAGGGGGATGTTAGGATATTCCTATACTCCATCCTAATCCTACTGACACAAGTCACCTTACTAGAATAATTTCTTGCTTAACAATACACACGACACAAACCACAATGCTTACACGAACAAGGTGTAAAGTAGGATGCCAGAAGTGGCTTTATATTACTTCTTTGAATTCAGTTACAATGCAGAATAACTATAAAAAAATAACTAACTACAATTGGCCTCGGGCATTACAACTTTGAAGTAACTGTGGTGTGTTCTCCCTATGTGTCAACCTCACCCTCTCCTGCTTCACCTCAGAACTTTAAGCTATGGCTCGATCTCAACTACCTTCTTCTTCGACCGGTGTGACTCTTCACAAATCCTCTCAAATCTACTCTCTGATACCACTGATCAAAGACTGAAGATCCATCCTCTGATCTCCTCTCCTTCATTTTCTACCCTGCTACTGTTGTTCCTGATATTATTGCAATCCCTGAGACACACATCCTCCTGTCCGCTGATCCTTCCAAATCCTATAGACCTAAAACTATCAGCTCCCAACTGTGCTGCACAGACTCTGTCTATGACATCACCTGTCATGCCTTTCACCTAATCACAATAGCTGTATTAACTTCCTCAGCAACCCTGAACGACTACCCGGTACAGTCCCTTGACTTTCTGCCCTTCTAACCATGCTACAGTAGTCAGTCACATCTTGACCTTCTTGTCGGCTTACTTCTCATATTCTACGGTTCGCCAGTCCTCCCCTTCCTCCGTGCTTGGCTCTTCCAAACCTGTCGTGTCGTAGTTCGACCACTCGTCGACTACCCGACATCTTACTCCACTTGTCATCTATCGACTGTTTCCTGTCGATTCTTGACCTAACACAACATCTACTGCGCTGCTCCAGTAGGTCGCACTACAACTACTTCTACTTGACTTGTTGACTTTGACAAGTCAACCTACTCTCCACACCAGTGCACTACAACTACTTATACTTGACTTGTTGACTTTGACAAGTCAACCTACTCTCCACACTGGTGGTCATTGGCACTCCCACTGGTCGGCTCCCTCCTGTCAATCAACCTCGACTGATCATCCTAGGCCCCGATGCTCTTGCATCAGACTCCCCAGATGAAAAAGAATTCAACTACTCCATCAGTCTCCTGAACTCTTCTTCGAAAATCCATGTCGCCTCCTACAACTCATCATCTTTCCATCGCACTAAGTATTCCTTCTTCCGTGTGCTACACATTCGATCAACCTCACGCTCTTCGACTACTTCTGTGATCTCTTTCTTGTGTCAATCTGAAATTTCACCTATCCAGTTGATGCTTATCACTTCCTCTCTTCTGTTGCTTGACCGTTCTTCAAACTTATACAGATATGAAATGTTGAACGTTGCTGAAATGTTCAAGCCTTTGGGCAATTCCAACACATAAGCATTGCACAAAATATTCTTCAGAATTCTACATGATCCTATCTTCTTCAGCTTCAGCTTGTTGTATGCACATGTTGAAAATCTTTCCTTCCGTAGATATGCATAGACTAAGTCCCCTTCTTGGAACGATTATAGCCTCTTTTTCCTATCGGCCCTCAACTTGTATGCCACATTACTCTTTTCTATGTGCTTTCACACATTTTCATGAACTTCATGCATATGCTCTATGAATGATTCTGCATCTGCGCTCTTCCTAGTTTCTTTTAGAAACTCAACCAAATCCACCACTCCCTGTGGGATTCTTCCTTGAACAATCTGGAATGGGCTTAGTCCTGTCGACCGATTCATAGAATGGTTATATGCAAACTCTGCCTGTGCCAACACATTTTCCCACTGCTTGGGTCTGTCGACTGCTAGACATCTCAGAAGGTTTCCCAAACTTCTATTTACCACCTCAGTCTGTCCATCTGTCTACGGAAGGTATGCCAAGTTAAACTACAACTTCATGTCTAGTTTCATCCATAGGTTTCTCCAGAAATGCCCCATAAACTTGGTATCCCGATCTAATGTGATACTCTTTGGAAACCCATGCAATCTAACTATCTCCTTGAAGAATAGTACACTGATCCCTGTGGCGTCACTCGTCATCTTACATAGTATGAAATGCACCATCTTTGAAAATCTGTCGACTACAACAAATATTGAGTTGCTTCCCTGCTGAGTCTTCAGTAATCCTAAAACAAAATCCATGCTAAGATGCTCCCAAGGGTTATCTGGTACCGGCAATGGTGTATACAACCCTGTGTTCTGACTCCTTCCCTTTTCCAACTGGCAAACTTGACATTGTTGAACTGACCTTCTGACATCTGTGGACATCCTTGGCAAGAAATACTTCTCGTCAACAATTGATTTGGTCTTGTCGATGCCAAAATGTCCTGCTAATCTGCCATTATGAAATTCTCAGATTAGGTTATCTCTTATAGATCCTTTGGGAATGCACAACTAACTTCCCCTGTACAGATAGCCTTATTGAATGAAGTAACTCAAATATGGAGTCCTGTCGATACTCCAAGGTTCACGACAATCCTTCCATGCTTTCGCAAAATCCTCGTCGGTCTCATATTCTGTCTTTATCGACTCTATCCCTGTTTCCTGAAGTGTCATCATGCTCAATAGCATAACTCTCCTGCTCAATGCATTGGCAACATTATTTGACTTTCCCGACCTATGTCGCAACATGAATGTATACCTCTGAAGTAGCTCCACCCACTTCATGTGTCTCTAATCCAATTTCAACTGAGTGTTCAAATACCTCAGTGCTTGTTGATCTGTGTATAACACAAATTCCTTGGGAAACAAATAATGCCTCCACTTCTTTAGTGCTTGAATGATAGCATAAAATTCTTGGTCGTAGACCAAATACTTTTGCTTCGCTCCATTAAGCTTTTCACTAAAGAATGCAATTGGTCGGTCCTCCTGGATCAACACTACTCCCATTTCCATTCCACTCGCATCACAATCGACTTGGAAAACTTTGTCAAAGTCTGGAAGCGCCAATACTGGGCTCTCAGTGACCTTCTCCTTCAACTCATCGAAAGCTATCTGGGCTTCGTCCATCCACTTGAACTCACCCTTTCTCATGCATTCTATCAATGGTGCATAAATTTGACTGAATCCCCGAATGAACTTCCGATAGAAACTAGCAAGTCCATGGAAACTTCTCACTCTAGTCGTACTTGTTAGTTCCGGCCAATCTACTATTTCCTTCACCTTCTCTGGGTCCATCACCAACCCATTACTCGAGATTACAAACACCAAGTACACCAATTCCTTCTTCATGAAGAAACACTTTTGCAGGTTCATCATCAGCTATTCTTCCTGCAATTTCTGCAATACTTGTCGAACATGGTCCAAGTGCTCTGCCTTGGTTCGACTGAAAATCAGAATGTCGTCTAAATAGACTATGATAAACTTTCCTAAGAATGGCTTTAACACCTCATTCATCAATCTCATGAATGTGCTAGGTGCACTAGTCAACCCAAATGGCATGATTAGCCACTCATATAACCCTTCTTTTGTCTTGAATGTTGTCTTCCATTCATCTCCTTCTTTGACCCTAATCTGTTGATAACCACTCTTCAGGTCTATCTTCGTGAAGTATGTCACTCCACTCAAGCAATCCATCATGTCATCCATTCTCAGAAATGGAAACCGATACTTGATCATGATCCTATTTAAGGCTCTGGATTCGGTACACATTCTCCATTCTCCACCCTTCTTCGATGTCAATACCATTGGTACTACACACGGGCTCATACGTTCTCTGATTAACCCTTTATCCAACAACTCTTGGACCTGTCGGTTGAGTTCCTGTCCCTCTGTCAGACTCATCCTATAAGGTGCTTTGTTGGGCAGACTCGACCTTGGAATCAAGTCGATCTGATGGGATATACTCCTAGTCAGTGGCAATCCCGTCGATTTCTCATCAGCCATTATGTCACTAAACTCTTCGAGAAACTCCTCGATCTCAACTAGAACATCCTCCTCTCTGGTCGTTCTTTCGACATATGGTCCTTTTGGAATGATTGCAAAACATCCTGACTGTCTCTCCTCTTCTACGAGGAATTCCTTTGAGATGCTCATCAACACTCGCTACGCTTACTGTCAGCTTGCTCTTCTCGCCTCAACTTAAGAGTCCTCTTCACGCCATTCTTCCACACTATGACTATGTTGGCTCTCCCATCATAGATCATTTTCCGATCATAATTCCATGGTCTTCCTAACAACAGATGGCATGCATCCATGGGAACTACATCGCACAGTATGATCTCCAATCCTTCAACTCTGAAGTTGATCAGGCACTGTCTAGTCACCCTAAAATGGTGTCCTTTCTGCAACCATGAGATCTTATAGGGGTGTAGGTGTTCTCGACACTTCAACTCGATCTTGTCGATGACTTCCGTCGACACAAGATTCTCTGTGCTTCCACCATCAACTATGGTTTTGCAACACCATTCTACAATCTGCACCTTTGTTCGAAAGATTGCCTTCCATTGTGCTGGCTCCATCGAGTCACATTGATCTTCTTGGATCAAGGTTCTCTAAACCATCAGATTTTGGTTCTTCTTCTTTTCACCTCCAATGCTATCGGATGTCGATTCTTATCTCTCGTCAACTTGCTCATCCTTTCGACATCTGGGTTTCAACTCCTCTGCAGCATGTAGGTTCTCTGGGCACTCATATTCCTTGTGTCCCATTCCTTGACACTTGTAACATATTATGGCTGGTCTGTTAGCTTGTTTCTTGTCGGATGGACCACTTAGACTATACACACCTCGACCACGGTTCTCATGACCATCGTGTTGGTTTTCTTGCGCTTTCTCCTGTGTCAATGTCCCTTCTACATGTCGACTATATTCGACACTTCCCTTCCTGTACCCACTACTTTGACCTTTCGCGGAGACATTTTTTGCACCCTGACCAGTCATCCTTCCCCTGGTCACTACGATTTTTCTTGATAGTTTATCTTCTACCTTTAGAGCTAACTAGTAGGCTTCGCTGACTGCTCCAAATACTGACATGATGAGTTCATCTTGAATAACATATTTTAAGTTGTTCACATACCTAGTGACAAATTCTTCTCCTTCTTCAGTTTGTCCTAACCAAATCGACAATCGGTAGAACTCCTCCATGTACTCCTTCATGGTCATCTCTTTCTATCAAAAGTTCTGTAACTTCCTGAACAAGGAAATCACATAGTCATTTGGCAAGAAATTTCCCTTCAAATTGGAAACCATTCTATCCCAAGACTTGATTTTCTCCTTGCCTTTCTTGAGTCTGTCAGCCTATACATTGTCCCACCACAATGAGGCATGACCTTTTAACCTCAGACATGCAATCTTGACCCATTTAGGATCCTCGATTTGCTCTATGTTGAAGTATTTCTCCATCTCTCTAAACCAGTCGATCAAATCTTCTGGGTCCAGGCTTCCCAAGTATGTATGCAAGTATATCTTCACATGACCTCTCATATCCGTCAAGAGTTTGATTAGTTTTTCATCTGGTTCCTCTACGGCTTCTTCCCAAAATTCCTCCTCTTCGACCTCCTCATCGCGGTGGTCAAGTGCTTCAAGAATTCAACCACGCCTCTGGTTTTCTTTGATCGTTGCGACTTCATTTGTCAAATTTAGCATCATTCTAACACATTCGTTGAACATCTCACGATCCACTGTGACGGATGCTACGCCACGCACTCTTCGTCCTTGGACATTAATGCCTCTGTGAGCCATTTTTCAACCTCTATTGAAACTCTCACACATCCAATCACAACCATAATTTAAACAAGTCGTGTACAACTCTACCCAACCGCAGTTGGAGCTGTCCAACTCACTTCCAGGCTCAATACCAATTGACACAAGTCAGGTTGGTATAGTCGTCTTCCCAACCAAACTTTCTTTTGGGCTCTTTGTTCCCGCTCAGATCTGCTGCGATCCGTGCTCTGATACCAACTGACACAATTCACCTTACTAGAATACTTTCTTGCTTAACAATACACATGACACAAACCACAATGGTTACACGAACAAGGTGTAAAGAAGGATGCCAGAAGTGGCTTTATATTACTTCTCTGAATTCGGTTACAATGCGGAATAACTATAAACAAATAACTAACTACAATTGGCCTCAGCCATTACAACTTTGAAGTAACTATGGTGTGTTCTCCCTATGTGTCAACCTCACCCTCTCCTGGTTCACCTCATAACTCTGAGCTATGGCTCAATCTCAACTCCCTTCTTCTTCGGCCAGTGTGACTCTTCACAACTCCTCTCGGCTCTGCTCTCTGATATCGTTGAACAAAGACTGAAGATCCATCCCCTGATCTCCTCTCCTTCATTTTCTACCCTGCTACTATTGTTCCCAGGATTATTTAAATCCCTGAGACACGCATCCTCCTATCCACCAATCCTTCCAAATCCTGTAAACCTGCAACTGTCAGCTCCCAACCGTGCTACAGAGCTTCTGTTCATGATGTCATGTGTCATGTCTTTCACCTACTCGCAACAACTATATTAACTTCCTCAGCAACCTTAAATGGCTACCAAGTACAATCACTTGGCTTTTTTCCCTTCTTACCATGCTATAGTAGTTGGTCACATCTTGACCTTCTTGTCGGCTTACTTCTCATCTTCTACAGTTCACCAGTACTCCCCTTCCTCCACTCTTGGCTCCGCCAAACCTATCGCATCGTAGTTTGACTACTCATCGACTACCCGACGTCTTACTCCACTTGTCATCTATCAACTATTTCCTGTCTATTCTTGACCTAAAACAACATCCGTTGCGCTGCTCCAGTCAGTCACACTCCAATTGCTTCTGCTTGACTTGTTGACTTCGACAAGTCAACATGCTCTCTGCACCATTGGTCATCGGCACTCCCGCTGGTCGTCTCCCTCCTATCAATAAACCTTGACTGATCTGCCTAGGCCTCAATGCTCCTGCATCACCTACCAACATTTTCATTATTTTTCATTTCAATCATGCATGCAGTCATGCAATTGCATGCAGGCATGCAATTGCATGCAACCCAGTCATCAGTTCCAGCACCTAGTCCCCATTTTGCTAGCCCGGGGAGCTTCTTTCTGATCATTTCTATCCCTCGTAGTGCTTAGTCCTCCCTCCTTTCACCTACCACATGATAAAGGCTCCCTTCTTCACCTACCACTCAGTTACACTTCATTTAGTAGATTTATTTGTGTATATCTCCTTGATTTGAGGATTGATTGACTTGTTAACTAACTGAAACACTTCGTTGGACCCCCAGTGAGACTATAATGCCTATTTTGACTCCAGTCAGCTCCCCATGCGCCCTCCACTGATCCTCCTTCACTAAATTAGTGCTTCCATGTGCCAGTTACACCTACCACACTCGGTTAGATGCAGTTTGACACCTGGTTGATCGTTACTCGTGCATTGATGACTCCACTGATGATGATTAGGATTCCTAGTGGTGTATTGTTGACACTCCACTAATGATGATGATGACTCCTAGTGTAGATAATCCATGCCCATGGAGGCTAATTCGAATTGCCACCTCGTCATTCGAATCCTCTCCACCATTGTATTATTTATTGTTCATATTATGATTAATGAATTAGTGTGTGATGTTATTCTGCTTCTATCTGAGTTCTACTGTATCATAATTATGTTGCTCCTTTACACTGCATGACCACTCTTCTTCTATTTTCCTGCTTAATCTTAATATTTCTTGTGAGGTATACATTAGCTCTTAGATCTGATGTGAGGATTTTCAGAGTTCGAAGCTAGATTGTAACATGGCTCTTGAGGATTAGGACACTTCACAACCACATCTGCGTCTTTTAAAAAGTCAGATTTGTAGGAATCTCTTAACTATAAGAAGTTTTAATTTGAGTAAAGTCTTCTAATTCCTTTGTCCCATACCTAAATGAAGTTTAAATATGGGGAAAATGTTTCTTGGGATTGGATAATGGCATGTTTATGCTACCATTTTAGTTTGCTTGATCTAGATTTCATTTATTATGCAATTTTTCAAGGCCGTAGATTCTCTATCGGGATGGTTTTGCTTGTAAGCCAAGAAAATTTCTTTGGTGTTTGTCAACTTTTATATGTTCAGTTCAATTTTGTAATCGTGAACATGCTCATTAGTATATACAACACAAACTTCTATTCTACCATCAATGATCTATATCTTCAAAATATCGCTTGGTAACAAGTTGTTGCACACTCTCTATCTTTTTCTCTTCTCCAAGAATCTCCTTGTATCCTCTTCATCATTACTAAGCACTGTAGTTTCAACACCATTTGTTATTTCTATATTTTGTTCCCTTGCAAGAACCTTTCCTTTTTATCTATCTTGAACATCTTTAGTTTTAGAAATCAAAGGCAAGTCCTTCAAAGGACCTATCTTCAGTTGAGTGAGAATCCATTGTTTGCTCCACTCCAAGTTAGGACTTGATCCTCTTTGATACCAATATGATACATAAATGGTAGGCCTATTTGTTGTATGTTTCACCAACGTCGGTCCTCTAAAGGATTTTGAATTATGAAATCCCATGGACTCCTTTATAAAAATGCAATTAACTACTTTATTACCAATAAGAATATCACTGCACAAACTATGGACAGATTACGTTCAAGCAATACCAATCCATGCAAGATTCAAGCTTGATTCTTCCAATGATTCAACCACCAATTCAAGGCCTCTCCTTTACAATTCAATTCATTACAGAGTAGTTATTATATGAATAAGGAAAAAATTCCAGCCTACTTACAAATGCTTCTCCTTATACATTATCCAATCCAATCTAAATGATACACAATGTAGTAACAAAAATAGTGTTCAAGGGTTACCAATAAATGTTGTAGCTACTCCCGTGATGCAGCCGGAGAGGGGGGTGCAGGTAAAATGTTGATATAATTGGCATGTTCTAAAGGAATTTACAATGCTTAGGCCTCATGGTTTGTTCCCAATTTTCATCTCTCTTCCATTTGAGTGAATTCTCTATTTTTCGATTCCCATCACTCATTTATAGATAAGACAATTGAACATGGCATTCCATATAGGACAATTAAGCTAAACTATGAATTAATAGAATGTATTTCCTTCACATTACTTTAAGGGAATGAGACTATTGCTATCTGTAAATTAAGTGGACATGTCAATTGTGGGCTTAAAATCAATATACCATTGTAAAACCAAGTGAAAATAGATGTGACCTATCCTAGGGTGTCTATAGCCCATCCAAGGGTGCGTACAACCAAAGTGGAAGGGGTGAAATAAGCTAGGCTAAATCATTTTGAAGGTTCAATTATGTATAATAGTTCTAGGCTATAATCTATGGTCGAATGTAACAATTAGGTTGATCGGATGTTTCCCAAAGTTCCAGTTTGCAAGTAACTCTCAGAATTGTTGTATATGGCCTACATAAATTCCAATGGCCTCAATAGACAAGTGATTGTCAATAACCAGGGATAAAATTAGAAGTTTTTCCAAACAATTGCAATAGCCAAATCTTGAGAGCCATTGATCTTAATGCTCATAGTGGAATAAACAATGGGGTTTCTATAGTTATTGTCATTCACAAGATCCTGGAAGAAATTTATTTCTGAACTATAACTATAAGCAATGTATGTTGTAAATTCATCATATGAATCTATTAAAATACAAATGGGAACATCAATACCCTCACACAAAATTTACACCACAATCACAGGGAAATCACAAAGTGATTCCTGACAACATGTACACCATGTTTACCTTAGAAACCTACATAGGAAAATCAATATTCAATTGGCTTCGGTTGGTGTTTTATTTCTCGACAAATGTTCATGTTACAATTCCATCTGACTCAAATGTTCATTTATGGTCTTCACACATGAATTTAAACAACGATTCCTCAATTTCAACCAAATAATCAATACAAACTTGTGCTGCATGAATTTACTGAAGAATGGATCTATTGGGGGGTCCACTGAAAGGCTAGGAATCCCCAACCCATGATATTCCATGAAGTCCAACATTGGCCTTCTTAGCTTGTCTTTTTCTATCAGCATTTAGCGTATGGTTGTCATGTTTTCATTTATCGCCCTTTTTTTCTTCTCTTTTTTTTTTGCTTAATTTTTTTTCATGCTTTCTTTGACATTATAATATTATTTGGAGGTATGGGCATCGATAAATTTGAAACTCCCCCTTCAATCCATCAACATTGTCTCATATCTCGTCATTATTGACAAACTCTGCTTATATCCCCGAACCTCTTGATTGGTTGAGCCTTGCATTAACCTGAATCGATAGCTAACTGATTTAATTTTTGGATCTAATTTAAATCAATAGGACCATTTTATATTATTTGCTACAAATATACAATCTCTTCATTGATTTTCCATAAGCACATGCAAAATCAGACTTTGACAATTGGTAAGAGGGTTTTATATGTAAAAGTTTTTAGTCCAGTAGCTAAAACTACCAACCTTCTTCTATTGATTTGTGAACCTTTATAAAAAACAATGCTACAACCTTTGGTGAATTGAAAATGAAAACACACAGAATCAATCATGAATTTAGGGCTTTCCCATACGTTGTAGGGCATCAGAGTATGCCCAATGAATGCTGCGTTTCTAGGGGCTTACCAAACGCAGTCTACACACCGAATCGGGGCTTACCAAATGCAGTATACACACCGAATTGGATGAAGGAAAAGTGTGGCAAGGGAAATGGGGCTTACCATGGCCGACTGCGTGTGTGGTCGCTCCTTCCCAATTGCACAACTCTGGGTAGCTTCTGTGGTGGGAAAGCAGAGCTCTGCTCTGTGGTCTTTCCACTCCACATTCCTATGCTCAGATCTATTTTCTCCTTAGAGTGGAAAAGCTCCCTTTTGTTTCCCTTGTGGTAGCTGTAAACCCATAAACCCCTCCTCTATGCGAAAAAATAAATGCCTCTTCTATGACTTAGAAAAGACATTTAGAACAAAATGTTTATTAAAAAAATTAAACTGTCGCTAGAACGACGAACGTCGGGGACCAAATCAATTTTTTCCAAATTTTTAACTATTTTGCGACAAAAAATTCGATTTTAACTTATTTGTGGCAAAGTCTCATGTAACTTTTGAGCCATATGTAGTAGTGGATGCATCAAGGAGGTGTTGTTCTCTTTAGTTATGATGGCAGGGATGTGGTGCATAACCTGAGCAATGGCAGTATTTCTGGAACCAGTGGGTTCTATAAGGAGATCATGAAAGAACCTTTTGTGTTCCTGCTCAATGTCAGTTTGCTCCTTGAGGACTTCTCCAGAATCAGCTTTAAGCTTGTTAATACAATTGTGTATTCTGTGTTGAAGGGTGGAGCGATGGAAGAAGGCAGTGTTGCGATCTCCCTCTTTGAGCCAAGAGACTCTCGACTTTTGCTTCCACATGGTTTCTTCTTGAAGGCAGTGCTGATTGAGTTTTTCCAAGAGATATTTTTCTTTTGATTTGTGCTCCTATGAGAGGCCATCATCCATGATGGTGGATTGGAGTGAGTCGAGTTCATCTTCGATCAACTTCTTATCTTTGAAGATATTGCCAAAGGTAGAATGGTTCCAATTCTTGAGATTGGCTCGTAAGAGTTTGAGTTTCTACTAAAGGATAGCCATTTTCAATTTTCTTTGACTCGCATCTCAGGCAACCAAGCAATGACCATATCCAAGAAATCAGGATGGGAAAGCCAGAATTTCTCAAATCTGAACAGCCTATGGGGGTCGGTACCAAGACTTTGCCATGTCAAGTCAATGGGTTAATGGTCTGAACTGACTTCTAGGAGAATTAAGGAGGCAAGGATTCAATCTACTAAAGAAAGTTTTTCTGAGATAAAAAACCAATCAAGTCATTTAGCGATTTGATGGACAACACCCCTTCTGTTGTTCCAAGTGAAAAATCCAGAGGAAGGTTGGAAATCCACCAGATGACTATCATCAATGAAGGATTTGAAGAGAAGATATTCTGTGTTTAGAGAATAGAGACCTCCTTTTTTCTCTTCTAGGGCGGTGATCATATTAAAATCTCTGCCAATGATGACGGGGGAGTCCTAATGGAGAGAGTCAAACCAACTGAGGTAGTGGAGAAGTTGGTATTTGAGGCTAGGGGGATGAGGGATGTAGACATTGAGAAGGTAATGATGGTGGCATGTACCAAGGATGTGGATAGAGGCAGAGATAACATGGTCTATAGCTGCATCGTTATCAAGGATTATGACAGACGGGTTCCAAGCCAGAGCAATGCCCCAGGTAGCTCAAATGGAATTGATGGAAAAAATTGGGTAGCCTCTCCAGATCTTGGACATGAGAAGGCTGAGGGTTTCACAAGAGCATTTGGTTTCTTGAAGGAAGAGGACAGAGGGAGCCTCCAAATGGATTTTTCTCTTTAGCATGCAGCGTTTGGTGAGGCCATTGATTCCTCTGAGATTCCATGATGTAATCTTCATTGAGAGGGGGGCGTGAGAGAGGGAAAGAATTCAGTTAGATGGGCATATTTCCCTAATTCCACCAGTCGAGTGGCCAACAGGTTGATTCTTTGCAGATCCAATTTTCTTCCTCTTGTCTTTAGTTCCCTCAGGATTTTCTGCCTATCTTTTTGGGAAGGTTATGGATTCCAAGTTTGTCATAAGCTTTGAATTTGGCCAGTGCTTCTTTGAGGAGTTGTATCTGGTTGGGCGTTATGGATCTGAAATCTTTTTTCATACAAGCATCTTCCAAGCCTAGAAGATCAAGATCTCCTAAGTCTATCTCTGTCATTTCTTCATCCATGGTGATATCCAAAGAGGGATCCACAGAAAGTTTGAGAGGGGGATCATGAGGGATAGAAGAGGTACCTTGTGGGTTGGCATGTGCTGCAACTATGACTTGAGCAAGAGTGCCTTCCATGTCAAGTTGTTGATCAGGATTCTTGGGTATGGTCGGGCTAGAGCCCTCGACTGTTGATTTTTTGTTTATCTTCATGTCAGGATCCATCTGTTTCCTTACCGAGATATCAAAGCTATTGCTTGTGGAAGGATTGTCATCTTTATTTTTCCCCATGGTGGCTTTGCGGTTGTGTCTCTTTACTCTTCCATATCGTTGGAAACCATCGACATCTGTGACATCTTTTTTGGGGTCTTCTGTCTGGGGTTTGTTGGATGGGCAATCTCAAAAGAGGTTCCCATGTTCATGGAATTTGCAACATCTAAATGGTAAGTGCTCATAGTCCATAGGCTTGATCAATTCTGATTCTGCAATAGAAAGACTGATTGCATCAGGAAGGTCCTTTGCAATATGCATGTGAACACAGATCCTTGAGTATGAGGTGTATTTGTGGAGCTTTGTTTGGTCTACAGATATGACATATGTCCCAAGAGTATTTCCTATCTCCTTCAAGGTCTCTTTGTCCCAGTATTCTTGTGGGAGGGAGTACATTCTGATCCATACTGGAGCCCAGGTGAAGTCCTATTTTTTAGGGCATAATTTCTCAATCCAATTTTTCATGTATAGGCCAATAAGGTTGAAAAATAGGGGCCATCATTTTCCACCCTTGCTTTGTCTTCCAAGTGGTGGAAGATGATGGTAAAATAACCTTTAGAGCTGCTTTGGAGATCGTAGTGGGATTTTGGCTTCCATTTCATGGCTATCCATCTTCTGAGGGCTTGTTTAGTGGGCCAAATGCCCATGAATTTTCAGATGAGAGCGTGATCCTTCAAATATTGAGATCTAGCATTGATTCTTTCTGGAGGAACAATCAGACTGGGACGAGCAACAGATCGAGTGATGCATGTGCTAGTACCATGAGTATTTCCTACAGGTGGGGGGCCCTGAGCTGGGTCCATGCTTGAATGGGGAGGATCCACATCGGGAATAGAAATATCCTCAGAGCCAATCCGCAGAGAAGAGGCATGATTTAATGAATGCGATGAAACCAGAGGAGTAAGATCCACAGAGTGGGAGGGACCTTCTGCCCCCCCCCCCCCGTGCAGAGGTCATTGGCATCACTCAGAACAAGGGTACCGGAAAAGGTAGCGGAGTACGATACAGAAAGGAAATATTCAAAGGCTAGCCAGGAACCCTAAGCAGAGGTCACACAGCCGCAGGGCTGAGGTCGACAGTCATCATGCTTCAGAAGTTCTTTCACCTTCTTCACCCACCCTGTCAACCATTTATTTTCTTGTCCTGCTGTAAAAGTAATTCGCAAGGGGAACCACAATATCATCTTCAGGATTAGTTGTCAACTCAGCTATAGATGAAATAATGTTACTTGTAGCAGATGTGGTACTATTACCTGTTGCAACCAAAGCAGCTGTTTGGGTGACAATGGTATTAGGGATAGACATGGTAATCTGAGAAGTAGATATTAAAGGGGCAGTGGTAGCAGAAGCTAAAGGTGGAGAAGGAAGAGAAGTAAATAATGTGTCAAACTCAACAAGGGAAGTTGGGTCAGCAGTAAGTGAGGGCTATAGAGAAATAATTGGAAGCTGGATCTGAGTGAGTATTGGTGATGGAGTGACAGGTGGAATTGGAAAAGTGGAAGGTGAAGTAGTGATGGAGGTCAGTGCATCAAATATTTGAGATATGGTGGATGATGGTAATTTAGTCTCAGAAGATGAGGTGGAAGTAACTTGAACAGAAGAGGTGGAAGTAAGTTCAAGAGAAGAACGTAAGGGTGCAGAAGCTAATGTTTCAGCAGTAGAAGTGATTTGATCAAAATGGTGATCTTGAATAGGATCCTCTATCACTATGCTATCAAGCAAATCATAATCTTCCTGGGAACCTTCTGTTACCTCTTGAACAATAATCACAGGAGGAAGTATTTCATCCTCGACATCACTGTCTTCAATATTCAATGTAGGTATAGTAGAAGTAGGGGTTTGAATCTTTTGCCTCTTTGCTGGGTTACTCACAACCACTTCAATATCACTGGCTAGACTACTTGCAGCAATGACTTGGGTGTTAAGCATTGAAGTCATATGTGCCATATCTCTCTTCAACTCATCACCTGACTGAATTAGGATCTCCTTGGTCTGTTGAACATCTTTTACAAGGCCCTTTCCTTTGCCTCCATTTAGATATGTCAACATCAGAGGAGTAGCTTCCTTTTGTGCTTATTTTTATTCCCTTTCCTTTCTGACGTGCTCTACCAGTTGCAGCTCCATTCTCCTATAACTTAAAACCTTAGCCTTAAGCTCTTTCTGGTACTGAAGGATGAATCTCTTCTCTTCTTTAATCTTATCCCTAATCAGGACTTTGGAAAACATATTTTCTCCTTGGTAAATAGAGTCATCAAGAGCATCCTGATGCACATAGGTTGTTTTCATATGTTCTTGGGAAAAATGGGCAGCCAGGAATCCTTTGGGATCATGCATTCTCTTTGGTGATGATCCCAACTTGAAAGAAACAATCTTGTTTCCCATAACTGCAGCATATGTTTATGTTGGAATAACCAAAGGTCCAAGGTTCAAGGGGAACTTATGCGATCCATTTCTTTTGGGTCCAGTCAACTTGGGGAACACCTCATCTATCACAGTCTTGAAGGCTATCTCTTCAAGGAGTAGTCTATCTGGGACAATCCTTGGAAGCATATGTACTATGTTACTTCCCCAAAATCTTATGTAGGATAAGAATTCCCTCACATACCAGTCACCAATGTTGTTAATGAAAATTTTGGAATTAGAGGAGAAGGTTGGTGCATATTCCTTGCATATCTGATGGTAAATTATACCGAAGAAGTGATCACATATCTCATAGAGTGAAGGAAAAAAATTGTTCTCCCACAATGCTGAACAGTAAATGTGAATAGGGAGATATGACAGTGTCCAATTCCATCCCATGAAAGGGTACTGGAATTCTGAGGAGAACATATCAATAACATATGATGAATAAAAGAAACAGGGCTTTCTTGTGGCTGGTGTCTTCTGATACCTCTCAATAGCTAACTTTAACTCCATTGAGAGAACTGAAGCCCAATTAAATGACTCTCCAGTTGTAAGAATGTGATGGGCCATGTGTACCCACTCAGCTTTGAAAATGGAACAATTATGTAGACCATACAACCTGCAAAGCATGGCTGCTAAGAGGGAATAAGGTTCCTTAAACGACGAAATAGGGTATAGGTTGTCTCCCTTAGGTATGAATTTAGTAGGGTTATTCATCCAATACTTAATCATCTCGTCAAATTTAAAGCTGGAGTTGGCAGATTCCAGGAAAGTAACGTTAAGAAGATGGGTGGCCGTTTTAAGGGAATAAGCCCTAATAAAAAATTCAGGGCGAAAGAAATCCAGAAGGGACCCTGCACTGTTATTGAAGGAACGGTATTTGGGGCTGGCATGATCAAGTATCCACTTGACTGCATCTGTGTAAGGTATAAGGGCAGGTCTAGCTGCTGTGGTATGAAGCTGAGAATTTCTAATTTTCTCGTAGACAGCTCGGTTTTCTTGAATGTCTGAGAGGTCATCATTGTCGAAAATGGCATAAATTTTAGACCAATCAATCTGATAGGTATCTGAGACTCTGTCACTGGTATCATCAAGGTATCCAAAGTTGGGTTCTTTGTTCAATAGGTCTTTCTATGCAGTCTTAGAATGGGTAACTCTCGACATGGTGGAAACTGGTAAATTCTGGTAAGATAAATTATAATGAATTAAAAACAGTTTAAAATTAACCCAATCCACAAACAACCAATGAAAGATTAGGGTAAACCAACCTGTGCTAACATGAAGTGGAAAACGACCTTGGTAAAAATTCACTGTGAAAAATCCTTGAAGCAGGTAAATTCTCAAAATCAAAAAATTAGAAAGAAAATAGAAAAAATTCGACATATTTAACAATTCTATCGGAGGCAATATGGACCGTAGGATGACCAAACATCAATGGCTGAGATCTAATATGCGGGATGCAGAAGGAGAGTTGCAGAAGTTTATTGTTGAATATGTACATTCTTTCCACAATCCACAATCCGCATTGCGGGTTGCAGGTTGTAGAAGTGCAACTCTAAATATAACAAACCAAAAAGTTTCTGCAATCCGCAATTGTGGGTTGCGGAAATGCAAACAATGAAAATTAAAATAAGAACTTTCCGCAATTCGCAATCCGCAATTTGCGGGTTGCAGGTTGCAGAAAAATAAAATGCAAACATATTCTTTAAACACTTTCTGCAATCTGCAATCCGCAATTGCGGGTTGCGGAAATTCAAAGTGAAATTTATTTTTTACAGACTTCCTGCAATCCATAGTTGCGGGTTGTGGGCGCATCAAACCTCAATTATTGACAAATATTTCTGCATCTGCAATCCGCATTTTGGATTGTAGGTTGCGAAAAGAAAACATTCCAAAACCAAAAACCAAGCTTCTACAATCCGCATTGCAAATTGCGGGTTGCAGAAAGAACAAATTTTTGGAAAATTGCTTATTTCCCCAACTCAGAAAAACACACAAAAATGAAATAATGTCAAAGGGAAAATTACTAACTGGAAAATCCAATCATCAGAAAGCAATAAAAGCATGATGAAAAACCCCAAAATTACCATGGGATTTAATCATTACCTTTGCATACAAAAATTTGGGGCTCCCATGTTTTCATTAAAACATGGGATATGTTGTACCTACAATAGGTACCATCCAGAAAGATAAAGTGTGAGAGTTTATAAAACAAGAATAAGAGAGAAGAGTTTCTTTACATAGGTTGAGGCAAAGATGATTCACACATAGTTTGAGAATGTCACGATATGGGGTTTTGAAGGAATAGTTAAAACATCTCTCACGAGATGGAAGGACGACAAACCGATTAAGGCTATCACAAGCAAAGGAAAAAGCTATTATTTGTAGAGACCAAGTACTTAGAACGCCCAAATATTTTCAGTGTGCTCTAAAATCCAATAGTACAAAATATATAATTTTATAATTATCATCTTATCATCTCCATATATATCTGTATACTAAGCTATTTTATATTTAACAATGAACAGATCATGAATCTCAATATATTCATAGTTTAAATTTTGGACCTTAGAATGGATTAGCAAATATGTTTTTAGTATGTTGTAAGAGAATGAGACAAGTGTACTCTAATGCATGAATAACCATCACTTTATAGTAAAACGTAAACAACTATAAAGTTATGGTTACAGGGCCACCACAAAGTGTTGGGAGTGAAAAGGGCTTAGTCACATGCTGCCAACTTTAATATGAATCAATAAAATGATACTTACAATCTGCTATGGACTCAGGGCATGATGTTTTCCAAATGGCTCTTAAGCACTTATTTAAAAATCAAATATGAATCCAATTAACTCATAACAAATGGGTTGCGTATCAGTTATAGTTTCCAATTAATGGCTTTTCTTGTTTCATTCTTCCTGTTCAACTTCCCTGCAAATTCTTTTTTATCAAATACAATTTTAATCTATTATTGTTTAAAAAAAAGAGAAATTAGTAAGTCCATGAAAGAAAAACTTTCACCATAGGTTTCCAAAATAAAAAAATTAGTTTCAAGTATAATCGGGCCCAAGCATTATAGCTAGAGATTCACTAATTCTATCAGATCAATTAAGATTAAGTCATGCATGTTCAATAACCAAAGGAAGGGAAAATTAGTATAACCACAATACTAGGTAAAAGTAGTATAACCACAATAACCCTAAAGCATTGTTTTTCATTATGGGCTCGAATGATATTATCATATAATGCTTGCAATACACGATTCTAAATAATATCATATCCTTCAAGACCTGATATAAGAAAAATGATTCTGCAAAACATTTATGGAATTTTTTAATAAATTTGCAAAAAAATCTTCCAAAAATAACGGGTATAAGAAAAATGCAATATAAAGAAAAAGAAAAGAGAGAGGGAGTTGAAGAGGGCGAGTGCAGTGGAAGTCTGAGAGGTGTTGGAACCCCAGTGCTTACAATGGAAACATGAGCACAAAGAAAATAAATATAGTTACGGTTTTTTTCACTTGAACATATCACAAACTAGATCTAGAAACCTAATGAGTAACAAAAAATATGAGCAATTTTAGCAAGGAAAAAGAAAGAGAAACTAGAAAGCAAAAATCTTGGAGATCTAGGTTATAAACGATGATGGGAAAAATGCTTGACATGAAATTTAACCCATAAAATAATGTAATAAGCTGCTCTTATTCATACCAACAATTTTCTTTGTGGGAATTCTTCATCCCCATCGCATCCATCAACATATGCGCAACAAAAGAAACAAAGAAATAAACAAATTATTGAAGTAGAAAACCATAGAATCAAGGTTTACCTGAGGGTTTATCATGGGAAAGTGTTAAATATTTTCTCTAAATTTGTAGAATACTATTGCTGGAGTGACAACCCATTCAAACGTAAACTCCTCTTGGACCCAAAGAAACCCACCTCCCCTGTCACCTGGTCATGTATTTCTTATTTTCTACTAGTGATGATTCAAAGTAAGGAACATACCATTCCCACCTCTTTTATTTCTTTGGAAACTGCTATCAATCCTTCAGGAAATGAATGGATAGAAAAGGAAAGAGACTTGAATCTGTGTATGAGCAATAAAAACCTCTCCCCCATTTATGAAGCACAACTTCCTTGTACCCTACCTTTGGAACTTTCTCCCCTTGAAACTAACCCCAACCCATGCTCCTCTAGTAGGGGGACAAATATTGTTCTGGAACTGAATGCTCATAAGGACCCCCCATATACTTCTTTGTTACCCCCATCCTATGCTTCTAAAGTCCCTTCTAGCTTAGGTACATAGGAGATCAGTATTAGGTTCCATCTTAGATCTTGGGCATCCTTAAGAGCCTGCAGTTTTCTGTAAATAGTTATGGGCTAGGAAAAAATATCAACCCCTCGGAAAAAGGGAGAGGTAGAGGAAGACCCTCACATATATTGAAACTACAAGAAAGGGCTCAGAAAGAGCATTTATATTGTATACAACAAACCATTCAAAGGATGCTTAGAGCAAAGAAATCCCTATATGGGGTTACCCCATGAAAATTTTATCTTTGAACTATAGGGGGTTGGCATGTTACGCCAAAAAATATGCACTTCGAAGGTTGGTATTGACAAATCATCCTGAGATCATTTTACTTCATGAGACAATGGGAAATGCATATGCAGTTTCACTGTATCTGAAGAATACACTAAAATACTTTGAATTCATAGTAGAGGATGAAAATGGGCACTCGGTGGTATTGGAATAGGGAGGAATAAAAAAACCATAAAAGCTTTATGAACTTGGGGTTTCTTATCAGGTTTAGGGTTGGATTTCTTTTCTTCATAATGTGAAAATCCTCACAGCAGATCTAAGAGATGATGTATACCTCACAAGAGTAATTATGATTAAGCAGGAAAATAGAAGAAGAGTGATCAATACAGTATAATGAGCAACAGAATAATATGGTATAGTAGAACTCATATAGAAGCAATAATACTTCACACACACTAATTAATTAATCACAGTATGGACAAATAAATAGTACAATGGTACAGAGGATTCGAATGCCTAAGGTGGAAATTCGAATTAGCCTCTCAGAGTGATCATAAGATCAATAGAGTGTCATCGAGGCACAACTAGGTGTCCTCATGATCATCAGAGCGCAACTGGAAGTCTTCATCATCATCAGTGGAGTCATCAATGCTCAAGTAATTGTCAACCATCATTCAAACTAACTATGGTAGGTATAACTGAGTGTAACTCAATGTAACTAAGTGTAACTGACTATAACTGACTGTAACTGAGTGTAACTGAGTGACAACTGGACTGGTAGGTGAAGAAGGGTGAGTTGCTCCCTAAAATCAAGGAAGAAGGGTGCATTAAGTAACTGGAGGGCTAAAACTGAATAGTGACAAGCTCCTGGGGGATGGCTAACTGAGGGCTAGGTGCTAGACTGATGAATGGGATGCACGCAAACCCTAGAATGCATGCAAACCCTAAAGGTGCATGCATGAATGAAAATGTAAATGATCAAAATACTAGTGGGACTAGGATGGAGTATAGGAATATCCTAACAGCCCCCCTTAATCCATCCTGGGCTCTGGTAACTAAGACCAACGGTCACCCAATATAATGAATAATAACAATCAATAAACCAAGGAAGTGGGAAATTTTCATGGGAAACATACCCCTCCTCAAAAAATAAACTGTAAGGCACACATAAAAATAAATGCTCCAAACTCAAGCATGTGTGATGCTTGGTCATATGTCTGGAGGTATCTTCCTCTCGGGAAGAAGTGGATCATGCTCAAAAAGCATGTGCTTGTACTTTCTCTTCAGATCGAATGTGATGAGAACAAATCCAACAGTATGAGAATGATCCTTGAACCTGTGATTCAAATCCGCTGAGGTAGGATCAAATCTGTGAAAGTGCATATAGTCTTTTGTCTTCTCCTTCAAACCACCATGGGTGAGATTATGCCAAAAATAACTATTACATGTTTGCTTGAAATCAAAATCAGATTTAAGACTTAAAAAATAGTTTCTTGAGATCTTCTTTGAACTAGCAGGGGTGAGATCAAAACTATCATATGCATGAGAAATTATCCCAAGCAGTAATTGCTTAGAATCCAAATTAGATCCAAGACTTGAATCATGGTTTCTTGATATATCCTTTGAACCATGAGAGGTGAGATCAAAACCAGTAGATGCATGAGAAATTATCCCAAGCGAATGGCAATGGCCATATTCTTCAATGACCTTCTGAAACCATGGAATTATGATCATATAGTAGTATAAAAGATGAGATAGATGGAGAGGAGTGAATGCATTACCTTCAAAAGATATTTTTACCTCTTAAATAATCATGTGATCATGATGCAAACCAACAGACTCTGGTGCAAGAGAGGATTTAGGACCTTCTGCAATATCTAGAGTGTGAGCTGGCACAAAAAGAGAAGAAAGTTTGAGCATGAGTGGAGAATCTGCAAGTTCTTTGTCAACAACTTCAATATGAGATGATACTGGCTCATGATCTGAGAGATCATCAAGGGGAGCGAATGCAACATGATCTGAGAGACCATCAGGAGGAGTGAATGCATCATGATCTGAGAGACCATCAAGTGGAGCGAATGCATCACCTTGCTTGCTTTTGAAGGGATTTGGACCAAATCCATCATTCTTTTTGCCGAATCTTTCATCTAGATGAGCCCATAACTCTTTTGGAGTTTCAATATAAATGATGGTCGGGTACAATATGTAATCAGTTATAGTAAGCTTCATTCTTCCAATGTGCATATCACCTGTATTCAACCATTTAATCTTCTTTGTAGAGGATTCAAACTCTCTTTCAAAATAGCAATCAAAGAGATCATGGCTCTTTAAATATGCTATTATTTTTGGTTTCCATTCATCATAGTTGAATAGAGAAAGATGAGTGATTTCTTCTAATTCAGGATACATTGAAGCTGTAGAAGACCTGCAAAAACAATATAGAATAAGTGCAACTACTACTGCTGCAAAAATGCAGAAACTGATGCAACTGCTGCACTCGAAATCTTGGTAATAACCTGCAAAAAACTCTCAAGAATGGAGATAAACAATACTCTCAACATGCTCTGATACCATGTGAAAATCCTCACAGTAGATCTAAGAGATGTTGTATACCTCATAAGAGTAATTATGATTAAGCAGGAAAATAGAAGAAGAGTGATCAATATAGTATAATGAGCAACAGAATAATATGGTACAGTAGAACTCAGATAGAAGAAATAATAATTCACACAAACTAATTAATTAATCACAGTATGGACAAATAAATAGTACAATGGTAGAGAGGATTCGAATGACTAAGGTGGCAATTCGAATTAGCCTCTCAGAGTGATCATAAGATCAATAGAGTGTCATCGGATCACAACTAGGTGTCCTCATGTTCATCAGAGCGCAACTGGAAGTATTCATCATCATCAATGGACTCATCAATGCTCAAGTAACTGTCAACCATCAGTCAAACTAACTCTGGTAGGTGTAACTGAGTGTAACTCAATGTAACTAAGTGTAACTGAGTGTAACTGACTGTAACTGAGTGTAACTGAGTGAAAACTAGATTGGTAGGTGAAGAAGGGCGAGTTGCTCCCTAAAATCAAGGAAGAAGGGTGCATTAAGCAATTGGAGGGCTAAAACTGAATAGTGACAAGCTCCTGGGGGCTAGCTAATTGAGGGCTAGATGCTGGACTAATGACTAGGATGCATGCAAACCCTAAAGGTGCATGAATGACTGAAAATGTAAATGATCAAAATACTGGTGGGACTAGGATGGAGTATAGGAATATCCTAACACATAAATGGGTGAATCTTTTTGCATTCTTAATGTGTATGGTCCTTACGAGGAAAGGTATCCTTTCTCAGAGTTTTTCTTCAGGAAATCCTTCTTGCAACATCAAAATATAATTTTGGGAGGAGATCTGAACTTTACCTTAGGATCCCAAGAAATTTGGGGACAAAGATCAAGGGTATACCTATTGGAAACCTACTTTAAACATAAACTTTGAGAAGGTGGTCTATTGGATATAAACGTGGCAAAACTGAAACCTACATGGTCAAATAGAAGAATTGGGGAACACAACATTGCAAAAAGGTTGGACCAAATCTTGGTGGCTGAAAGAATTTTAGAACAAAACTTGATTATGATGCAGTGGGTAAATGTTGTAGGTGAGTTTGATCATGCACCTATTTTCTTGCAATTAAAGGGGGGGAATAACAAACAAACCACCCCTTTTAAGTTTTGTGAGGCATGGATAAAGGATGAAGATTGTGTACAACTAATAAATTCTACCTAGATTACATACACTCAAGAAGAAGGGGGTCATGAAGCCCTGCACTTTTCACAAAACCTAACAAGAACAGAAAAAGAAGTGCAATAGTGGGAAAAGGAAAAAATATCAAGGATGACCATATGTTAAGGTAGATTGAAGAAGATATTGGGTCCATACTCAAGTCTATAGGGGGAGGATTTGAATCTTGGGAAGCAACGAATAGATTGGTTAGTTTGGAGGCCAATAGGAGGAAACTTAAAAAATATCGGGAATAAGTATGGAGACTTAAAAGCATATCTATCTGGTTGGAAAGTGGGGATGAAAACACAAATTTTTTTAAGCTTATGTGGAGTTTAAAGGATCAAAACAATGATACAATTTATTCCTTTGAAGGTCTATCCAGGATGGGAAAATAACACTTACAAAATTTATACAAAGTGGCAGAAGGCATTTCAGATGCAGAAGTTATCAGGATGACCCAATTCTTACCATCATTTCTAATGCTTAAAGACAATAGAGAAATTATGGAAGAGGTTATAGAGGATGAACTTAAAGAGGTGATCCATAACTTCCAAAAAGGAAAAATTCTGGGATCAGATGGGAGAAATATTAAATTCTTTGTATCCCTCTATGATACCATCGACCCTTATTTGAGGATGCTAATTAAGGAGTCTAGAAGGAGGGGATTCATGCAAACTCCCCTAAAATAAATGCTCATTTATCTCATCCCAAAGACAGACCATCCAGAAACTATGGAATAATTTCAGTCTATCTCCTTGTGCAACATTACTTATAAGGTGTTAGCCAAAATCATTGCCAGTAGGCTTAAAGGTATCCTCTCAAAAAAATCTCAAACAAACAATTTGGGTTTTTATAGGGAATACAAATTCATGAGGATATTGGTCACTCTGGAAGGGTTGCATAGTATAAAAACAATAAAATTGAAAGGGGTTGTATTGAAGATTGATTTATCAAAATCCTACGACAGGGTAAGCTGGTTATACATGAGGCTTCTCTTAATGCATTTAGGGTTTGAATGCTCTTTTTTAAAATGGTTTATGAGCCGCATTACCACCATCTCCTTTGCATATCTAATAAATGGTGCAACTTACCATTTCTTTCACTCTAAAAGAGGACCTTGTCAAGGATGTCCTCTATCCCCCCTGCTTTTTCTATTTGTTGCAGAATGTCTTAGTAGATCTATTAACGAGGAAAAAAGAAGAGGATCCTTTGTAGGTATTACTATTTCTCAAATTCTTCAAATAACACATTTTTTATTTATGTACAATGCGTTAATTTTCTTTGATGGATCAATTGGTGACATAGAGAATTTAGGGGAAATTCTTGAGCTATTTGGATGAGCTACCAGTATGCAGATAAATGCTAGAAATTCATCGATAACTACTATCAATATGGATAAAGCAGAAGTCAACATATATTGAATCATGTTTCCATTTGACATGAAAATCCTGGATGAGGGATTAAAGTACCTGGGTTTTATGCTCAAAGCAAACAACTATAAGAAATAATACTGGAATTGGCTAATTGGAAAATTGGAAAAAAAGGGCAAAAATTGGAAAAAAGGATATCATGCTAGATTCATAGGTGATTATCAAGAGTAGGAAGACTAGTTTTGGTAAAATCACTCCTAGAAGAAATTCCAGTATACTGGGTGTCATTGGCTTGGATCCCAAAAGGGACTTTGGAGAAGGTAAGAATAATTTTCTCAAATTTTTTTTGGTCTACTAAAAGTGAAAAATCGATAAATCCATGGGTTAACTGGGACAGAATTGCACATCCCAAGATCCTAGGTGATTGGGGGATAAAAAATATATTCAAATTCTCAAAGGACCTGGTAGCAAAGCTAGGCTCGAGTCTTATCTCTACTAATAGTCTATGCACTAAGGTGGTGTCTCAAAAATATATTTCTCTGGATATAGTGAAAGAATGTATCTATAGGAAAAACAAGTACCAACATGTCATTTCAGTCATTTGGAAATCCATGTTAAAATCTTTCCACCTAATTGAGGAAAAATTGGCGTGGATAATTTGGAAGGGTACCGGGGTTAGGGTTGGGTATGAAACTTGGAAGGGGTGCCAAAATCAACATATCATTCCACATCCTATCATACATTACTTACATCAACAAAAAATTTCCCACCTCAATCAAATTGTAGACCCCGAGTCTTCCACTCTCTGGAACCAAGGATGGAAAAGTGCAATTAGGTTAGGGATTGGAGAGGAACAACATGAGACAAGGAAATCCTACGTAAATGCTCAGCACGCATCTCACATGTGTATTATATCCAATCCATACAACCTTATATGGATGGATTCCCCTCATGGAAAATACACTCCAAAGCTGGGATATGCGAAGCTTTCCACAAAAGGTGATAATGGGGTGATGATGTGGTGGTGGAGGGGTATGTGGAAATCAAAATGTCATAAAAAAGATAAACTCTTTATGTGGCGTGTTCTTGCAAAGAAAGTTCTGACCTAAGACAGTTTGATAAAAATAATTGAAGGGATGTGATGGTGTGCTCTATGTAGGGATGACGAGGAAAAAAACACTCATATATTTTTAAGGTGCCCTTATGTTACACAAGTATGGGGTGAGTGATTTCGAAGGCTTGGGTTAAAAAATATATGGGCTAGGAAAAACGTAGATGAAGCTTGGAAAACATGTCAATCATCTCCATAGATGGAAAATTTCAAAGAATTACCTCTTCTTGTTATTTTGGGTGTTTGGATAGCAAGGAACAAAAAAAAATTTCAAGACTCTCCTTTAGTTCCAGAAGTTGTTGAAACGAGAAGCCTAGAAACAATTTCATATTTCCCACAACAAAAGGACATCCCTGCTCCCAGATTTATTGAGGAAGAACAAATAAAAAAAAATCATTCCTTGGGATTTCCTTGATGGGGATTCTCAAAACAATCGATGCGAAGGTGGGGAAATCCTTTTTCTTTCTGATAGTTCTTTATTCAAAATATAGATGGGATTAGGAGAAGGGACAAATAGTTATGCTGAGCTTATGTCCTTAAAACCTTTGCTATGTTTTGCAAAAGAAAAGGGATGTACTTCCATACAAATTTTTGGAGATTAAAAAAATGTTATAAACTGGAAAAATAGAACAAAAAAATTTCTAAACATTTTTCTTATTGCCTTGGTGGAAGAGATTCTTCGGCTCAGAGATAGTTTTGAATCCTTTTCTTGTTGGCATCTTTACAGGGAGAGGAACAACACTGCAGATTCTCTTTCAAAGGCAAGAATCTAGTTAAAATTTGGACAATGGAAGATGGCGAGTGCATATAATGAATACTTCTATGAATTCTACCATAGGCCTTTTGTGGAAGGCTTAAATATAACAAGCTGAATCGGTGGAACATAAACAATGAAAATTCCAATCTTTATGATAATATCAGATTAGTATACGATCATGCATGTAGTCATTAGTCAGTGAGAATAATTACATTTTTGTATGAAGATAACATTGATCATCTATATATATGATGTTTCTTCACATGACATGTCTTATAGCCTGTCAGTCTTGATATCAGTGGCTCTAGGGTACATAAAAAATCATCAAAATAGATATACGAAAAGGAGCTTTTGGCCCATGCATATCTATGCATATCCATTGCTACACTCCCTAGATGGGGGAGGATCTATCAAATCCAAGGGAACCATTTCCTATGGAAGCACTATCACCTCTACTACTACTAGTGGTGGTGGAAACCTTGCTATTGGATTTACTACTACAACTGAGGGTACCACTCCTGCTCTTGTAGGAATTTATAATCACCCTTGGACAACCCTCATATGATGAATTTCACCAACCCCACATGTTTTATACAAGAGAATGCACCTCCTATGGCTGACACCCTCTGACATGTGGAGGCATTCTCCATCATTTGGTCATCCAATTTGGCCCATTAATTCTCATCCATGCCCTTAAGGTTGACCACAAAATTTCACTCAAGCTTAACATACCTAGCATTGGGGTCACCCCCTGCTAGGGCTCCCACACTAACACCTTGAAATCCTTCCCCCTCCTAAAAGAATGTCTAATGATGTTAGCATTGCAGATGTCGAGCTCATCTAGTATAAGATGTTGCAGTAACCAACATGACTCGAACTAGAGGAGGGCCAAGTCCCATATCTGTAACCAATGAACAACATCAAACCGTTAGTATATCACATGTATATGATAGCTAAAGCATGCATGAAATCCAAAAAATAGTAAGGTATGGGAACTCTATTATAAGAATTACTTACCCATTGGTACCAAATGATCACAAGGAGCACATGTAGGGATATCGAGATTTCCTTATAATCCTATCCTTGCTAAGAGTAATTCTCTATGGGGCCCCTCTTATATCTCTACATGGATAGGTAGTTCAAGGTGAATAATTAACCCACCTAACCACCACCAACATAGGGAATCACCATGCGCTAAAATACCATGTGAGTCTCCTTCAACTCCCAAATAAGAACAACGATGTATAGCCTCAGTGATAAAAATAACTCAAAGAAGAAGGATCATAAGATCTATCCATGATGAAACTATCCATACCCCTCCAAACATCACCTAAATAACTAAACATTCATGTTTACAACCAACATTTTTTCCTAGGCTAGCTCTAGCCTATCACTTAGTACCTTCTCCATAAGGAGAAGCTATCCTCCATAAATATAGTGGGTAGCCATATCCCCCAGCACACTAACTATTATTGTCTCCACATGGTGCATTGTCAGATACAATATGTGTGAAAGAAGGATGCCTCCATCCTTATTTGCATTAGATTTTCCCCATAATATTGAGCAATCAATTAGTTGAGGATATATTTCCCACTCAGTGATGGATGGGTCTTGTCTTGGATCCCCTATTTTGATAGACATGTTATAAATTAAATGTCAAAATGGTTGAGAGTGATCCTCTTGCTTTCCACAACAAAGAAATCTAGTTGGGGAGTACATAAGCCTATCAATTTTTGTATGATATGATCATGAGACCTCATAATAGGATAATTCAAATACTTTAGAAACCCTAGTTCTCATAGGTGTTGTTGAACATGTGGTTGTCAGGCCAACTCATCCCATGGGGCATTGGAATGCCACTCATGCCACTCAATAGCTATGTCCACAATATGTCCTGCAGATCCAATCAATCAAAAGATAAGTTAGTATCCCATAATTAACTTATTTAATACAAAAAAACCAAGCAAGACAACAACTGCATGTTTTTTTCCAAGCAATCACGTGGCCCATAATATGTGCAAATTGCATAGGTATAACATTAAAAAAAATCACTATCATGAGAGTATCCTGACCTAGGTCCACACAGTTAAATTTTGTAGGTATTACACCAATAGGTTGCACTACCATGCAACATTTCTTAACAAATGGTGCATGTATAAACAATGTGGCAATAAGCATCCAACTTCCATGTGGGAGCAACTCTCTCCAACAGAAGGTTGTACATATTTCTCGAGTGAGAGATGTCCAACACAACTACACTATTGTGTGATTGTTGGAATATATAGTCACATGTGTTCACTATGCGGGGGCATGACAACACATATCACATGGTGCATGACTATTGAAGGAACCATCGAATTGTTCTACATAGAAAATACTTCGATACCTACACAATTGCATAGAAAACACTTGCAGGATTCTATAAGAATTCTAAGGGACCCTAAACAAAAACAATCGACATAAATGAATAGTAGGTGAAGATGTTTTACCTGGAACTTGTTGATAAAAAAACCATCAATCTAATTGTAGAGAATTGTCAAAACTAGGTTTTGGAATTCACAACTTGAATGGTAAAAATGTTTTTTCAAACATGGACCCCACCTCTATTTATAACCATTTGGATCAAAATTCAACCAAATCATTCAAGAGATAAATGGATCCATTTCGAAAACCGCAAGCACCACCACATGAAGGATCATGAGCTCTTCATCATGGTACCATGAATTTCATTCCCCACAAAACTTCATCGGAACCCCTTTTTTGACCATTTCCTCTGGGATGTCCACCCATTTTTATACCATTTGCACTAGTGAACATTTTTTCATGTACACTATTATGCTGTGTAATTTGTTTTATGCGTGCAGGATTTTGGTTGGAAATCTTGAATTTTGTACTCATTGGACCACTATTTTATTATCAAGTATATCTCCATAACACTACATATAGGCATTGTATCACCTCTGAATACATTGCATATATCAAGTTATTCCATTGGTAACCTTAATGTGCTCGGTTCTCGACAAATCACATGACACCCTTTGTTATATGGTGTCTATTATTGATCCATAGCATTCTACTAGCATGGATGTGCACACCATTACAACCCTTTGTATTAATACATCCATGTTGTTCCACCCTAAAGAAAAGGAAAATTGTTCACCATCTCTCTAAGGAAGCCACATATCTTCTCCTTAATGTAGTTTTTTAACACCACTTCAAATTCCCTGCCACATTATGGTTATGATTCACAAATGGCCTCTCATCCCCACCATGAGCAATAGACCATTTTCATTCATCTCCATCTAATCCACTCCTGACAAGACCCACAATGGGGCCCTACCATGATTATAGCACCATTAACACCTCGGTAGCATTGCAAGCTTTCTCTACATGATATTTACTCATTGGGAATTCCTCTTCTCATTTGTAACAACTCCTATCATTATTTTATTCATTTGTAAAAGGAGGTTTCTCTACACACTCAAAAAGAGGGAACACTTTTAGTTATCATTAATTATTCTTTAGGAAGCAACATCCTCGGTATACCTTGATCAAAATAATTACCTTGTGTCACTTACTATCCATCTATCAACACTTTCATCATTATCTATGTCACCCTATTACATGAGCCATGTTTTACTCATCCCAATTTGAAATTACCATTTGGATGCATAGTTTACAATATATTTAATCCATTGGCCCTTTCCGACATTGATTCACCCTACACGATTGGATGAAGGTTTCCTCCTAGAGTTAGTTTCCCATTTGTAGTATGATCAAGGGAAGTCATCATCCTCAGAATTACCAACTTTTCTCATCTTGAGTTTGCCATCATACCAATCGATTATAGTATGCTCTTGATCCTCATCAACAAGGTAAGAATCTTATCGTTTTTCCTTAGACCTCATAGACTTCAACAAAACCCACTCAGAGAGTTACAATAGTATAGATTGTACCTTGGTAACCCCTCCACTAAACAAGGTTAAATTCAGAATGAGTGAGGAGTGTCATCATTGCTCCTTCTCTTAGTAGTCTCCCCTATTATATACATCAAATACTTTCTTGCATCAAGGGCAGTCATACATTCTAAATTTTTTATCATTCCCAACTATGACTGGATATTTTCAAGTCTGATACTTTAAGTTTCCCACTCTATTCCTTCATCCCACCCCAATGGGTTTCTCGACATCATCAACAGTTAACCCCTCCCTCAGGTTACTATGCAAAGAGTCCCCAACACATTTGGAAAACATTACCACACAATTAGTACTCCAAGCACATCTACTCAGCAAGGGATTATGGCCACCCTCAACCATACCTTATCAATTTAGATATCAGACCCCTTAATCTCCTATTATTTTTATTTACTTCGACAACATTATCACGAGAATAAGAATGCATACCTTGTTTGTATAAAACCAATTTTTATGTGTCATCTATCATTGTAGTGCTTTAGTAGTTATCACCAACACTACCCCATGAGATACCTTTATACTCCCAACAATTTCTTTCTTTCCATCACAACAATGAAATATCAAAATGAGGAAAATAAAAATTGATGTATTTTGGCTACTATATGGATCCCTCTCGTGGTACCTCCTAACCTCACACATTAAGGGGCATCTATTAACACCTAAAGTTTGCACACATGCGACATTTTGACAATTATTAGAAGAATACATCATTGACATATAACATGCTACTCATAAGAATTCTTCATCAACAAAATCAACATATGAAACAAAGAAATGAATCTATAAATCACACTTTAGGACAACTATGCAGGTTCATGAGAAGAAAACCATGCAATAACTAGGTCTATCATAGGAAACCAACAAGATATTGCATGGAAAATCTCTTGATACCCACACAGTCATACCAACACATGGACCATTAACTTCCATGATGAATTCAAAGATTTGCAACCACATTTTATGAGTACATTTGTGATAGCCATCATGTCAAGAGAGGTCAAATTATAACTCATCATCACCCATGGGTTATCTTTAGTGCTATATTCTCATAAGCAAGCTTTTCATATTGTTCGGTATAGGTCATTAAATTAGGAGCAACATTATAATATTGGTAGGTTATATAAGAGGTGGTCAATTGATTGATTATATTATCTATTTTCATAGTGGTAGACAAAAATTGTTAAATCATGATTATAGTATTAGTAAATTTTAAAAGAAACAAACACTAAACTTGTTAGTATAAAGCTACAAATTAAGTGCATCAATCACTGACCATATCACATAATGAGTTGGACTTAAGCGGTAAATACAATGGATAACTCAAAAACACTATTTCGGAGTCTTTCCCTCATCTCACTCTTGTACAAAGTCTCCTATTTTGCAATGGTTTCTCAAAAATCAAATGCAAGAGAAGTGGAAGCAACCACACGCGAGTTAATTTAAATTATTTCAATAAAAATGCATAAAAAAGGATGGATAGTTTAGCCATGACTTAGTTTAATTCCTTTCAATATAAATAAATAAAAAGAAGAGGGAAAATAATTTAGAGACAACTTAGAGAAGTAAAAAAACTAATAGGAATTTGTTACTATAAACTTCAATGGAATCGCATTCCCATTACTCTTATTAAACAATAGCTAACACTTTTCGTGCACTCAACAACATGGGCAATGGAATTGATGCTCCTAACAACTTCGGCCACGTTGCTTTCCCTTACCTTGTTGCCACTTTAGGGACTAGGACCTTGTTTCCTTCTCCTTCATTGGGATACCTTAGATTGGGCATAAATACGTTATGGTTTCCAATAGGTTGTGTTATTATCTAAATCTAAAAAAAATAACACAAGTAATTTTAGGTTAAACATAAAATATAAACAACTAAGTTAAAAAGAGTACCTATGTATTTTTAAGATATGTGATTTAAAAATACAATTTAATTATAGTTTAATCCATTGTAGAAAATGATATATATTAATTTTTTAAATTTATTATTTTAAAATTTATTTTATATATTAAAAACTGTTTAAAATTTTATTTCATTAATAAAATTAAGATAAAATATTTTTAATAATAAAGAATTTTCACTCAAATATTTTTTTTTTAATATTTCAAAGTTAAATGTTTCCTTATTATTATATTTTAATCAATATTTATGTCATGGTCAATCGAGTTTGACTATCATATTGTTGTCTTAATATTTTGAACCCATGCCACTATATGTAAGTATGCTATTTTTCATAACTATAAAATAAGTAGAATTACATTGTAGTAAAAAAAAATTATTTTTAATAAATATAAAATAAATAGAGTTACATTATTGTTAATAAAAAAATTACTTTTAAAAAATATAAGACTAGAAATTACCTTTAAGTTTGCAAGGGACGTTGTAGGAATAACATATATTAAAATGTAAATTTTTTAATATGAATTTGAACATAATTAATGAATAACAAGGTTGATTTGGATTTGAATTTTAGAAATAAAAAATCTTTCTATTTAGATTTGAAATATGACTTCTTTCCCATCACAAAATTCTTCCCACCGTATTTATTTCAAATAAAAAACGATAACATTCATTCCATCAAGTTGATATAAAAATATCCTTCCTACCTTATAATTTGCACTATTGTTGTTAATACGAATCACAATCTAATAAAAATTTTCATACTTTCACTGCCAAAATTTCAAGTACAAAGATTTGATGTTGTGTCTAAAAACATCAATATCTAAAGATACTTAAGTAGAGAAAATAAATGCAATGATTTCCGAATTATCTTTTAGCATTTTCAATCCATTTTGATGGAATCGATCATCCCTTTATTCGACATTTTCATTGATATATGTGAAATTCCCTATGTCATTTCTATGTTATACTCTTCCAGTAATCAAAATTCATCTCATATTTATGATTGCAATGTAAACATGTCTCTTCCATAAGGTGAAGGAAGGATTGTCCACTAGTCACATTACATATTATGAGATAATATATGATAAGATACTATGTTTTGATTGATTTACTAGGAAAAAATATCATAACCCATGGCATTACAGTGCGTAAGCAATCCCATGATTGAGAATTCAATACATGTACGCAACTTCAAATAAAAAAATAAAAGATGAGAACATACGAGTAATGGTTAGATTAATGGTAATGTTTACTATTAATCCATGATTTACAATGAATACTATATCAATGCCTTATGGTCTTGGACATAATTTATTTTTGGAATCTATTTATGTGGTTTATCATTTTGAAATTAGGTATTTTTTTTTCAAGATGGGAATGTGATTAGAATTTGAATAGCATTATTGTTAATTTATGGGTGTAAACAATAAAGTGTAAATGTGTAAATTTTCAATATTGTTATGTTTGTTAATGAATATTTGGAATACTAACTAATGAATGAAATTATAATTAATTTTTTTATTTCCTTTCTACAATTAACTATTCAAATTTAATCATTTAAAATAATAATATCATTTTGTACGTTGTATTGCATTGTAGAAAATATATCAATACTTTTTGATATAAGACTATATAAAACCATGTAATGATGTAACATATAATTTTTATAAAAATAGTATTGTAGTTAAGATTAGACGTGAATATAAGAGTATTGCATGATGACTATGTTATGATTGATTTTTATTATTATTTTGGGCATTATATTTGATTATACAAAAATTATATTTAATAAATCATATTTTCTCACCGTGTCTCTTTTTGAAGTTACAGGAAATTGTTAGTTATACTTATATCAATATTAGGTAGTGAAAATTAAATGTAATTAACCTCTCATCCACTTATGAAAACACATAAATGAGATTAAATATTGAAATACAAGATGATTTTGCAATGAAACTTTACCTAACATTCATCAATATTTATTATTCCACAACCTACTTTCCCCCTCCTAGTGCTTGGATAAACTAATTGATCCTTCATTACTCATAGTTCCCAATATTCCCCATCTTGGTGATTAAGTAATCATGCTTCTCATGGAATGAGTCCTTGATCTAAGAATAATCCGTACATGCCTCATGGTATGGTTCAATAACTCATCACATGGGTTATTATATAAGGCATTGAAAATCACAACATGACTCTAAGGCTCTACTTGAGTTTCAACATTTGTAAGGCTTGTATCCCTCAACTATTTAGATGGATTTTTGGCCTCAAGTAGTACACAAAGGTCTAGATTAGTTGGTATAGATTTGGTGGTAACACTTTCTATTATTGAACTATATTTATAAGTTATTATGAGAATTCCCTCATGGGTATAGGCACCCATAAGGTACTCATAATCTCTTTTTTTCCTTCCCTGGTATGTATAAAATCAATTGCTCTCACAACACATAACATATATGTCAATATTTATTCATCATTAAAATCGCAAGATCTATAACTATTCTCACAACACATGACACATATGTCAATATTTATTCATCATTAAAATCGCAAAATCTATACATTAATCATAAAATTCCTTCAATATCGTTTGATTATGGTAACTTCAGGATGTCCTTCATGACTCAGATGCCTTGCATGGAGGTACATTAGTACCATAGGCATTAGGATGGAGTAGAGAGTGAGATGCACTCTACCCAGTGGCATGAGCCTAGTAAGGGTTGTATGCAGAGCTTCAGGGGAGATTGACCTATGCATGCATGAGTTTTGCATGACCTGCCAGCATTCAGTGAATCCATGCAAAAGTGAATTTTTGCATGCACTCGGAATTAGGGTTTTGGAAAACCTAATTCATTGGTGAGATTATTTATAGAGGGAGGGGGTCCCCAGATGGGGTTACTCAGTTGCATTATCAGAGAGAGATACTGCCAGAGTGAGGGGGACGAATCTGTCCATGTGGGGTGACTTTCTGAGATAAGGAGGAGTTGCTGCAGGAGCTAGGAAGGTTAGATCTGAGCTAGATCAGTGACCTTCAGTTCCAGAGAGACCAGATCTCCAGTACTGTGAGCTGAGAGAGCTCCATAGTGTGATTACTGATTAGATTGGAGGAGGCCGAGTTTGCTTGGAGGAGGACATTTTTCCTAAGGAGGAGAAGCTTGTTGTGAGCTGGATTGACCGAGTTGGAGTCTGAGACTTTTAGGATAGCCTTTCATCGAGATTTGAGGAAGGTTAGAGATGATCGGAGCTCAGATCTGTTGAGATCCGGAGCAGTACAAGCATTTTACATCCAGAGGAGGAGGGTGCACTTATGCATCTAGAGAGGGCCAATTTCATCAGTGGGAATTCTTCAGAGTGAGCAGATAAGAGAAGAGTGATCTAGAAAGGGCAGATCAGTCAGAGGCTTCATCAGAGCACTCAGATCCAGATTGGCAGTTAGGGCAGATTTCATCAGTGCATGCATCTGCTGGATGCATGCAAATCTGGGTTTGTCCTAGTCATAGGGATTGAGCTACCGGTTGAGGTAACTCTGTACTGTATCTTCTTTTATACATCTATATGCTCTGGGATCGAGATTGAAAAGATAGCCCCATAGTTAGCTGGTTTCTCCCGAAAGGGTTCCAGGGTACATTTGTTGTCTGTATGATTGCATTATGTGTTAGTTGGTAGATGCAGACCTAGTTATTTGAATCTATGTTTTATGAGTATGTACTGACATAGGGATTCATATCACTTGAGGTCTCAGACTTATACAAAGGGAGTAGTGATTGTTGTATCAAATATTTACATGGTATCAGAGCCCTGTTAAGGGTCAGGGTGGCATTCATTTATAGATCTACAGTGGTGGTGGCTAGATCTGAGATAGATATAGTAGATATGTGGAGATAGAGACTAGATCTTAACATTCCTGTACAGATCTGTGGTTGTAGAGGTCAGATCTATCAGTTCAGTTGGTGAGTAGTCAAATATGAGACAGATCTACCAAGTTTGGGATCAAGAGAGATTTCAATTTACTGTGGGTTACAGTTTCTTCAGTTGGGTGAGTATGGATATTGGTTTGAGAGTGGAGGACCGGTTGGATGGTGCCTCCAACTACAGTGCATGGAGGGCATGTATTACTCTCTTGCTGAAAGAGAGTGAGTTATGGGATGTTGTGTACAACACGATAGCAAATCCCATTACTGTTCCAGCTGATGGCACTGCCAAAGCAACGTATGAAAAGAAGAATATAAAGGCCTAGAGGATTCTGCTTGATGCGATCAAGGATCGCCTTATTCCACATGTCTCTACCAAAGACAATGTGTATGAGATGTGGGATGCATTGACTAGTCTGTACCAGAACTCAAATGAAAACAGGAAGATGGTTCTCAGAGAGAAGCTCAGAAGCATCAATATGGGGAAGGATGAGAGCATGGTTACCTATCTCACCAAGATATCTCAAGTGAGAGATGAGTTGGGAGCAGTCGGTGCGAAGGTAGAGGATAGTGAGCTAGTTCGATAGGCCTTGAATGGCGTGTCTGTAGCATGGGAAGTGTTTGTTTAGTCCATCATAGGTCGTGAGAACCTTCCCAAGTGGGATCGACTGTGGGATGATTTCAAACAGGAGGAGACTCGGAGAGGGTACATTCAGAGTTCAGCTTCTGCCATTCATGAGGAGGAGGATGTGGCTCTCGCAGCAGGAAGGAAGCAGAGGGGCAGACATAAGAAGGATCTGAGCAAGATCAAGTGTTTCACCTGCAATGAGTATGGACATTATGCGAGACAGTGTCAGCATAAGAAGAAGGGGAAGTAGGCGAAGGATGAGTAGGTGGCAGCAACAGAGGAGGTTGATGAGTTCTCTTCTCGGTTTGAGAAGGAGTTCTCACTAGCCACAGTTTAGTTAGGACATGATAGTAGCCCACCAAAGATTCAGGTTGATTAGAGATGGAGAGTGGACATTACTCTCAACATCCATATGACAGGAGTGCGAGATGCATTCCTGATCCTAGAGCATATGGTAGTACAGTTGACTCGGGATGGTCCGGGGGTTGACCATTTAGTTGCTGGTGTGGGTAGAGTGAGATTTCTGCTTGACCGTGGGGAGCTTTTGGAGGTATCAGGAGTGTTCTTTGTTCTAGGACTGAGAGGGAGTGTTCTCTCAGTGCTTTTCCTCTCCTAGATGAATCATCTCCTATCAAATCAACCATTTTTTGATCCCACTGAGATAACTTGATGGTATTTTCTAATGTGGAATGTTTCCACATTTGAAACTTTCTCCTAACCCAATGAACAAGTCCATAGACAAACCTTTATTCTTGTCATAATTCCACAATGTTTCATCAATTCCATAGATTTGCTTCATATACACCAATAAGTTTCCATTTTTAATTACCACATGGAAAGAACTTCTACACTAATATGTGCTCTCATTAAACATACATCTAGACAATAATCTTTCTTAAATTAATTCCCAAGTTACCTTGGAGATATAAAGGTACAACTTTTCCTTTTAATTAATCCACCAAATGCAATATATTTAAGCAAAGTCATAATCAAGTGGTCCCTCTAAAGGGAATCATGAATCGTGGATATAATTTTAAATAACGGCATCACCTTACTTCCTAAATTCAAACCTCAAATATCCTCTCCCTACATTTATGTTTCTACGTGATGCAAGGGGTAGAAGGTTAGGCTTGGATTGAGGGAGTATAGCAATTTATTGTTTTTTTAACATTGCAATCATTCAACCATTGCATCTAGAAACCTTATTATAACCTAGTCCCTTGGGTTTTCTTCCACTAAAGTATTTTTAGGTTGTCTCTACCTTCTAGAACGTATTTGCGGTCAAAATTTATTTACTTTAATAACTTGATGATATTTACTCCCCATTTTAATTATTGTTCACATTTTTAAAAAAAAGCCATCTTAATTTATTAGCTTTGTATACTTTGATAACATCACGGGTGGGTTCATTTTGATAATGATCATTATCATTAATTGCCTCATATGGATTATTTGAGTGCATAGATGCTTCTATGATTAAGTTCAATAGGTAGGTTCATATTTTGTGCAAAGGATGGGGCCATGAAAAAGTGGCTAAGGTTGGAGTGGAGGGAGAGGAAGACTAGGTAAAGGAGGAGAAGAGAATAGAGGGTGTGGGGAGGGGGAGAGCGGGTTGGAAGAAAAGTAGATGGGTAAATAAGGGGGCTATGTAGAGGTGAGTAGGAAAATATTAATAACATATCATATGAATTGGTTCAATTGATTATTTATGTTTATAAATATTAAGTTAAAATAATGATTAAACAATAAATAAATAATTTTAAAAAAATAATATGTATTTATTTGATAAATATTTAAAAAATAGTTATATTAATTCAAAGTTTTAATGTTAAAATTAATATAGCATTTATATATGTTATATAATTTAAATAGTTATATACTAATTATTTATGTTTATAAAGATTGAAGTCAAAATAATATTAAACATTTAATAAGTGATTTTTTTAATATTAATATTTATTTATTTAATATATATTTAAATTAATTCAAAATTTCAATCTTAAAATTAATATATCATTTATAGATGTTATATAATTTAAATAGTTATATGTTATTAATGAATAAAGGTTATTTGATAACACTATTTTAATAATGAGTTTAGAGAAAATAATATAAAGAATGCTTTTCAAAGATTATTTTTATGATGATGAAAAAAAAGATTATTATTTACTTAGATTCTTTATCTATTAGACCTTAAGCATATAATAAATGTTTCTTTTAAAATTGGACCTTAAGCATATAATAAATGTTTATTTTAAAATTGTTTTTAAAAAGAGAATAATTTATTTTATATATATATTATTTTCAGAGAAATGATTTAAAAATATATATATATATATATATATTTATAATTTTATATTTATTTGAAAGTTAAAAAAATATTTTTAAATCATGATAATAAATAATTCAAATAATTTATATGTACTTTTTATTCATTAATTATATGATTCTTTTATATAATATATGTTTTTTAATTATATGGAAACATAAGAATTTATTTAGATTTAACCTTTCGTGAAGGTGTTAACCACACTAATTAAATCTTAATTATTAATAATGTGTGTTCGTTTTTAAAAAATCATATGTTCAAAGAAGTACAGATAAGGTATATATATCTAATTAAACTTTAGTAATCAAGTAGCTATGAAAGGAACCCTTGTCCCATAAACAAGGACAATCCATACATCAAATTAATCTTTAATTAACCTGTGAACTTGTGAAAACAACACAATTCTTAAACAATAAATAATTCTTATTCTATATTAATTATAATTCATTAATAAAACCTAAATGGCAGTTACGAGTTAGTGGAGATATACATGTATAACTGTGATTTGGTGAGTGCGGGACCTTCTGAAGAATTGGAAAGCCGCCTTTTCCATGTTTGGAATGATACTCTGGGTTTCTAATTTTTTCAAATTAGATTCTACCGTGTTTCTAATTTCATTTCAAATAGACTGCGAGGTCCGAATTGCAAAATTATTGAATTCAACAATAAAAAATAAGGAGAGTAATTGCATAAGATCTGGAGAAGCCGCTTGTCTCACTTCTAAATGAAATGGTAAAGTTTGTTCTGATATAAATGATATAAATCCCAGTTTGAATTTGACCGTTGGAAGATAAAAATATTCTTAATTAAAGGTAGTGAAATTCAGATACTGAAGCATCTCTTTCGAGTTTGAATTCGTGTGACATTTAACGGCTAGTGAAAGTTACTCATCTTTATGGCGGTGGTGTGGCTTTTCTCATTTGTTTTTTTTTTTAGAGCAGAAGCTTTTCTCATTTGCTTTGTCTCATCGTTCACTCTATCATTGAGTGTTGTGTGTTTGTTCTGTCTGTTCTTCTGTCTGTCAAAAGATTCACGGCTCAGACGTTTGGCAAACGAAGGGAGACGCGAGATATCGAGGAGTGGTGCCGAGATGGTCTTCGCCGAAATTCCTCGTCGCCGCTGAAAAGCCAACACACAATACCAGGCCGAGATAGTTGCGTCCAATACCAGGCGGTCTCTACTCCTCATTCTCGAATGGGTTCCCGTTGTAGGGCGTGATGATAGTAGTGCTGAAGGAGGAAACCGTCTAGTTGCGGACATGGGCTGATCTCACCATTATCTGAGACAGATAACTGAAATATCAAGACTCCTGATTTGTGATATGGGATTCTGCATTTCTCAAAATCTCATGGCGCTGGACGTCCAATGGTTTCACTGGCCACATATTCTTTCTAGCAACGAATTCATGGGTGAAATACCCTCTGCACTGATCGCAGGATGCAGCCGACAACAATGTTTTCTCTCAAAAATTGCGGGGATTCAATTGCAGGTAGATTCTATTATTATTCCCTCTCAGCAACTCTCTTAGAAGCAATCTCATTCATTTCTGTTAAGTGTTGTAATCATGGTTGGTTTCTGTTGTTCAGCGTTGCGATGAGGGTTGGGTTTCGTTCGGTTCTGTTCTGTTTTTTATTATTTTCTCTGATTTAAAATCCCTCTACAGTTAAGGAAAGAGGGCTTTTAGAGATAGTGTTTCTGTATGTGAGGTTTTTTTTGGTTGTAGTTAGGTTTATTGATGGTTTGCCTTTGCCTCCTATTATCTTTGTGTACATTTACCTATTGTTCTCTGAAACATATAACTGATTACCCTTCCCAACTCTTTAGATTATCAATACCTGTCTGAAATGAGATCATCCAGAATTCCTTTTGTGTGACAATGTGTGTTTTTGATGGCCTTAATTGCTAATAGAAATTAGGTTAATTAGGTTTATGTTGATAATAATATTTAACAAAATTAAAATATTAAAATGAAGTAAACAATCAGAATAAGTTTAGCTTTAAGTTTGTATTTAACAATCCAAAACCCTAACCAGAATACACCCTGCAAAGAGAAAGGAAGTCGAGATTCAAAGTATTTGCCCAACCATAACCATTCAGATTTTGCGTAACCAGTCAAAAGAGATGTTTGTGCGTCGGAACATGTTTTAAGTTTGTTTTTTAATTTTTTAATTTGTCTTTTCCTTTCTTTAGCGTCGCTGAAATCACGTGGAAAAAATGTGTGCAATGGATTCGTGCCTTGTACACACATGATTTATCTAATAACGCCTTATTCTAGAGAGAGTTTCAAATTTTTTTGATGAGATGCTCAAACCGAATGAAGAGCCCATGGATCCATTTAGGGATTCCCGGTTATATTCTGATTTAGGGTTTGCGTTATATTTTGATTTAGGGTTTGGGTTATATTTTGATTTAGGGTTTATTTGTTGCGATAACTTCTCTTATCTGAGGGCTAGTTGGCAAAGAACTTTAAGAAATCATTATTTAATATTTATTAATTAAAAAATGGCAAAGATCTTTATGAAATTGAAATTCTGCATGTTCATTTTTTTAAGATTTTTGTTTTCGGTTGTTTGGGCCTCTAGTTATTTCAAACTTCTTATGAATACATTTCTGTGAATATTGTTTACATTTTAAGTTCGGTGCTTCGCAACTAGCATTTCCTAATTGTTTTTTTATGAACACGGTTTTATATTTATATGTTAGGCTTTTTTTCTACGGTTCATTTCATGATTTGTTTCTTTTTTTAAGTTTGACATATTATTGGAATTAGAGTTTTGTTTTTTTAAGTTTGACATGGGATTGGAAATAGAGTAATGATTAGAAATTAGAATGAGATTGGTATTATTTTTTAATTTTATTTAAAAAAATACTTTATTTTTTGGGGGAGAACTTAGTTCTCTCGAAATCTTTTTATTATATTATTCAAATATATTTAGTTAATGGATAATTGAACTTGGGTTAATTAGTTATGTAATATTTAGGAACATAAATGTAATATTTAGCAACATAGATTATAAAATATAAATATGAATGAGAGAGGTATTATTTTTTAATTTTTATTTCAAAAGACATTCTATTTTTTAGGGAGAACTTAGTTCTCTTGAAATCTTTTATTATATCATTGGAATTTATTTAGTTAATGGATAATTGAACGTTGGCGAATTAGTTACTTATTTATAGACATGATTTATCTAATAATACCATTTTCTAATAATTGTATAGAAATGATTTATCTATTCTAATTTAGGGTTTGCCTTATATTTTGATTTAGGGTTTATTTGTTGGGATAACTTCTCTTCCTTGTGGGCTAGTTGGCAAAGATCTTTAAGAAATCATTATTCAATATTTATTAATTAAAAAATCGCAAAGATTTTTATGAAATTGAAATTCTGCGTGTTCAATTTTTTAAGATTTTTATTTGGTTGTTTGGGCCTCTAGTTATTTCAAACTTCTTATGAATACATTTATGTGGATGTTGTTTACATTTTAAGTTTGGTGCTTTGCAACTAGCATTTCCTAATGGTTTTTTTTTATGAACATGGTTTTATATGTATGTGTTAGGCTTTTTTTCTAACGTTCATCTCATGATTTGTCTTTTTTTTAAGTTTGACATATTATTGGAATTAAAGTTTTTTTTTTTTAAGTTTGACATGGGATTGGAAATAGAGTAATGATTAGAAATTAGAATAAGATTGATATTATTTTTTAATTTTATTTAAAAAAATACTTTATCTTTTTGGGGAGAACTTAGTTCTATTGAAATATTTTTATTATATTATTGGAATATATTTAGTTAATGGATAATTGAACTTTGGTTAATTAGTAATGTAATATTTAGGAACATAAATGTAATATTTAACAACATGGATTATAAAATATAAATATGAATGAGAGTGGTATTATTTTTTAATTTTATTTAAAAAGACATTCTATTTTTTTGGGGAGAATTTAGTTCTCTTGAAATCTTTTATTATATTATTGGAATTTACTTAGTTAATGGATAATTGAACTTTGGCAAATTAGTTACTTATTTATAGATGTAATATTTAGCAACATGGATTTTAAAATATAAATATGAATGAGATTGGTATTATTTTTTATCTTTTATTTAAAAAGACATTCTATTTTTGGGGGAGAACTTAGTTCTCTTGAAATCTTTTTATTATATTATTGGAATTTATTTAGTTAATGGATAATTGAACTTTGGCGCATTACTTATTTATAGATGTAATATTTAGAAACATGGATTGTAAAATATAAATATGTAGTGGGGGGAGGAGTGGTAGGAATTTGGAGGAGGAGGGGGGTGAGGTGGAAGAGGGAGAGGGAGTGGGAGGAGGAGAAGGAGGGGGGTAGAGGGAGTGGGAGGAGGAGGAGTAGGGAGGAGGAGGAGTGGGAAAGAGGGGTAGAATGAGAGTGGAGGGGAGGGGAGAAGAGGGGGATGAGGTCAATGAGTGGGAGGTGGAGGACGAGGAGGAAGTGGGAGTGGGGGGGGGATGTTAGGAGAGGGGGAGGAGGAGTGGGTGGGAGAGGGAGAGTGGGAGTGTAGGAGGTGGAGAGGGAGGAGAACAAGGTATAAAAGGGGAGGGGGGTGAGTTGGAAGGGGTAGTGGGAGTGGGAGAGGGAGGGAGAGTGGGAGGAGGAGGAGGAGGAAGAGGGAGATGGAGAGGGAGTGGGAGGAGTAGGAGGGGGTGAGTAGGAGTGGAGGGGAGGGGAGAGAAGTGGGGACAGGGGAGAGGGAATGGGAGGAGGAGGAGGGAGAGGGGAGGAGGAGGAGGAGGATGGTGGAGGAGGAGTGAGGAGGATGGTGGGGGGGATATGGTACGGGGGGAGATGAGTTGGAGGGGGATGGTGAGGGGGAGGCGGATCAAGAGTGGGAGGGGAGGGGAGGGGAGGGGAGGGGAGGGGGAGGGGAGTAGAGAGAGGGAGGAAGGGGATATTGAAGTAGGGTGGAGGGGGAGAGGGGGAGTGGAGCGGAGGGAGGAGGAGGAGAATCAGGGAGAGGGGGTGGAAAAGCGGGGTGACAAGTGGGAGGGTAGGGGGGGGGGGTGTGGGAGGAGGAGGAGGAAGTGGGAGGTGGAGGGGGGAAGGGGAGGGAGAGGATAAGGGTGAAAGGAGAGGGGGGGAGAGGGAGGAAGGGAGGAGAAGAGGGAGGAATTTATGGTTAGAAGAGGATTTTGGGTGAAGGAGAGGGGTGTGTGTTAGGGGTAGGGGAGGGCATGGGGGTGAGGTGAAGGAGGTGGAGGGGGAGGAGAAGGGCGGGAGGAGAGTGGGAGGAGTGGGAGGAGGAGGAAGAATGAAAGGGAGGGGGAGTGGGTGGACGGGGAGGGGGGGGAGGGAAAGGAGGAGTAGGGGTTGGGAGGGAGAAGGGGAGTGGGTGGACAAAGATGGAATGGGAGGGGAGGGGAGGGGAGGGGATCAAAAAGGGGGGGGGAAGGGGATAGGTGGGCAAGGTGGAGGAGGAGGGTGTAGGAGTATGAGAGTGGGATGGGATGTGAGGGGAGGTTGGAGGGGTTGAGGTGGAGGGGTATGGGAAGGAGAAGGGGAGTTGGAGGAGGTGGGATAGGGATATGGAGAGGGAGTTGGAGGAGTAGGAGGAGGGAGAGGGTAGGGGGAGGGGAGAGGAAAGGGGGAGGAAGTAGAGGGTGTAAAATGATTATGAAGGGTGGAGGGAGAGAAATATTGGAGGGGAGGGGAGCGAGGTGAGTTGGAGGGGGAGGGGGAGGGGGGAGGGGGAGGGGAGTGGGAAGGTGATTAGGAGTGGGAGGACAAGGAGGAAGATGAGGAAGAGGGGGAGGGATAAGGATTGTGGTGAGAAGGAGGAGAAGCAAGGGTAGAGGGAGTTGGAGGAGGAATTGGGAAGAGGAGGAGGAGGAGGAGGGAGGAGAAGGAGGAGTGGCAAGGAAGGGGAGAGAGGGAGTGGAGGAGAGGGATTAGGAGGGGGGTGAGGTAAATCAGGGGGAGGGGAGTAGGGTGGGGTATGGGAGTTCATGGGAGGGGGAGAGGGAGGGGTAGTGGGAGGAGGAGGAGGAGGGGGGGGAGGAGGAGGAGGTGGTGGGAGGGGGGGAGTGGGAGTGGAGGGGAGGAGAGGTGGTTGAGGTGGAGGATGGGGAAGGGTATGAGAAGGGGGGAAGGCCAGGGGGGAGAAAGTGGGAGGAGGAGGGAGGACGGGGGAGGGGGAGGATGGAAGGGGAGAGTGGGAGGAAGCCATGGTTAGAGGAGGGGGTTGGGGGAGGGATCCATGGTTAGAGGAGGGGGTTGGGGGAGGGAGAGGAGTAGGTTAGAGGGGGAGGGGAGGGGAGAGGGGAAGGGGGGATGCGGGTGAGGTGGTGGAGGGGGAGTGGGAGGAGAAGGGGGGTAGGGTATTGGGGAGTAGGTGGGAGGTGGAGGGAGGATGGTGGAGGGGAGAGGGTGATTAAGGGGGTGTAGGTGGAGGGGGTAGGGCAAGGGACAGGGGTTTGGAGGAGGAGTAGGGAGGAGGAGGATGTGTGGGGAGGAAGGGGAGAGAAGGAATGAAAGGGGGGGTAGATGAGGGGGGGTGATGTCAATGAGGAGGAGGGGAGGCGAGGGGAGGTGGAGCTATAGTGTGATGAGGAGGAAGAGTGGGGAGGAGAAGGATGGGTATGGAGGGGCAGTGGGGGAGTGGACAAGAGGGGAGTGGAAGGATGACGAGAAGGAGGGAACTAGTGGGAGGAGGAGGGAAGAGGGGGGGAGGGGGAGGGAAGAAGGGGGAAAGGGGATACGGGGAGGAATCTATGGTTAGAGGAGGGTTTTCGGGGAGGGAGAGGGGGATTAAGGAGTGTAGGAGGATGGGGGAGCGGTATGGAGAGGGGGAGGATGGGGAAGGGGGTGGGAGAGTGGTTTGGAGGAGGAAGAGTAGGAAGGAGGATGAGGCATGCGGAGGAAGGGGAGAGCGGGAATGAAAGGGAGGGTATAGGAGGGGGGTGATGTCAATGAGGGGGATGGGGAGTAGGAGGTGGGGAGGGCGATGGGAGTTGATTCAATGGGGAGGGGGAGGGGGAGGGGGAGTGGAGGGGAGGGGGAGGAGAAGGGGGAGGGAGGGGGGTAGGGGGAGTGGAAAAGAGGGGAGGGGGTTGAGGTGGAGGAGGGGGAGGAAGAGGAGAAGGGGGAGCAGGTGCGAGGAGGAGGGAGGAGGGGGGAGTGGGAAGGGAGGGGTAGGAGGGGAGATGGGAAGGAATTTGTGGTTATAGGAGGGTGTTGGTGGAGGGAGGGGGTTTGATTATCGACTTACATTACATTCAAATCTTCAGAATCCCATATTTCTTATTCACCCTCTTGTGGGACAATTGCTTACAAGCTTCCAATAACAACTACACCATATCCATTACATCCTAATTGTTGAGATGAGTTTAATTGGCACAAAAATGTTATTTCACATTTGTGAGAATTTATATGAGGCATTCCCCACCGAGCATGCATGCCTCTTGGATGGTCATTCCATTATCCTTGTAGCTGACATTGGCCAATTATCCCCTACAAAATACATCCCCTTGTATGCGCGAATATAATGAGGCAACATGCTTTAGCATACCTTCGACACTTTCCCTTTCTTTTTGTAAGAAAATGAAACAATGCTTCTCAAATCACTTTCTTTCCACTCCTTCTCAACCTCTCAAATGCAACACTAGCTATGAAATTCACTAGAAATAAATCCTCCCTTTCACATGAAGATAATAATGCATTTGAAAAATCCATCTACTTGTTTGAAACTAACAACTATCTTACATGTCATAACAAACAAATGGTGAAACACATGAACATGTGGGTGGCATGATGATGTGCAGAACAACATAGATCAATAAGGCCTCACTTTAATTTTAATATCAAGATTTCAATCTTTGTAAAACCTTTGGATATATCTATCATTCTTGTTTACAATATATTCTATAATGTAGTACAATACCTATGTTCAACATAGAAAAAAAGATGAAATCTTTCTTGCCTCTAAATCTTTCCTTTTGCAAGTTGTTTAACACACCTTCTCCTTATTGTACATATCTACCAACCAATACTATGTATTTGTTCGTTCTCCCTTCTACTTGTTATTGTTTTCTTCTTCTTTTAGATGCCTCTCACTCTTCTTCCTAGGTATGCACACACTTCAATGTGGGAACACTCAATTTTTGCATGGTAATTTCAACACCCTTGCGCATGCTTCAAAATCATATGCGTGAGGTTCCAAATTTGTGCATGCACCACGAAGCACCAAGAAGACAAACAATGCCGACACTTACAAAAAATTTCGTTTAACAACTGACTTTCAATTCTGTAATTGAAATGTTTTCTCAATACTTATGTATACTATGATAGAGCACATAGCAAGTTATCAAATAGTTAGTCATTCGTTTTCCTATTCCATGCTCTCTAATTTGCTTTGTCTACACACTATTCATTATTTGCTTTCATTCATGTTCATGCTTTGGTGCAAATAATTTAATCAGACCATTTTATTTAAGTTGTCTTTTAATTTGCATCAAGGAACCAAATGATTAATTGTGACCTAACATATCTACAAAATCTAACTATCCTTTAGCCTTCTCAGAATCAACTTTATGATGTCACAAATTTATCACTTAAGATTTCAATCCTTATACAAGCAGGCTTGCAAACATGCCATATGAAGTTTAGTAACAAATGTACTCCATTACTTGTACTTGAGAAAAAATTCAACATGATATCATGTTATTATACCACACATAGTAGGTATTAATGGTCTATTTGTAGTAATATGAGTAATATGGTTGTACCATGGCACTAGTGCCGAATATACAATTGAGCAATTCTAAGTAAACACATAAAAATATAGTCATTGCAATGGATGTATCATATGATTTTTATGGTTACACATTGCTTCAAAGGAAAGTTATGTGTTTGGTGATTATTGATGCTAAGAATGCAAGAGTCTAAGTGATATGCTTGTCAAGTGATAAATTATTTCATTAAGGGAGCACATACATGTTCCAATATCCAAAACCAATGGCATCTATTTATAGGGTTTTGTAGATAGTGTATATAGAACAAAATAAAAAACTACAAATATATACCATTTTAATTTGAAGTACTACTTACATAACTTATTTATGTTAGCCTTATATGGTGGCACCTCAAAGTAATAGTAGGACATTCAAAGCAAGAGCGATAGTTCCTTTTATGTCCTATTTGAATTTTAGTGCTCCTATGTAACTTCCACATACTTATTCCCTTAAACACCTAACTCTTAGTTCAATGTTAGCCTAGCCTTTATAAGATGTAGTGAGTGAGTAGTTATAATTGGAGACCAAAAAACTTTAAATCACTATAGCCATTGATATCATATTGAAACCAAAAGAAAATTAAATGTACTCAAAGGTTGATAGTTGGAAATTATATTGTGTATATGTAGTGATTGGACATAAACAATCAGTTCTAGCATGATTGTTTCAAAGGATTTTAAAAGCATACATTTCAACCATTCCATAATTGTAGGTTATAGAATTCATTTCTTTATATCTTTTTCGTTTTCTATTAATACAACAGTTATATCTATCTATAAAAAAATATTCTAAGTTTATAGAGAAAACTAAGAGGGATGATGCTGTTTATTACAATCTATGGAACCTTCCCTTAATCAAAATGCGAAAGAAATTTAGCATAAAAAATAACTTGGATTCCCTTCCCTAATTCTACCATCTTTTATTAGATCCCCTGGAACTATTCTCCCTTTCTCATATTTGGACTCTTTTTGTTGTAGGTCTTCCCCCACATTCTTTTGCAATGGTTGAAAATTAAGATCCAGGAACAAGAATTCAAGACTTGGGGAGAAGGATTCCATTGATACCTCTGGATATGTCCTGGGTCAAATTTCTTGAAGTACTGTTCAGAGAGCATGTTGTTCATATTCCAAGTGCCACTGCTTCCTCCTTTTCTATACAAGGAGATCCAATGTTGTTAAATACTGAGTTGACATACCTTGAAATTGGATTTGTAGAGTTTGAACTATACTCTCTAACTCCTCTTCCCTTACAATGTTAGAAACCTATCCTTCTCTCCTCCATCTTGTGTTCCCTTTCCTCTTCTTATCCATGACCCTAAAGAATTCGACATCTAGCTTATAGATCCATACATTTCCCCTCCTCTCCCAAGCGTTATCTCTTTCATTCTAGAATTTATGGTCTCCTTCATTCTCCCCTTCTTGGGATTCCCTGTCTAATTTATATGGTTTTTCATTCCCTTGTATTGTGCATACCATCAAATCCATTAATGAAGTATACCCCATGAAATTCCTCTGTAGCTGAAAAGGGATGCTAGATTCATCCTTGTTCATCCCATCCCATTCCCAATTCATAGAATCATATATATTCGTATGCCATAATGTGTTATCTCTAAGTATTTGCGTGAGATAAGGAATGATATGATCACAGTTGAGCTCGTCCATCATCAACACAAATGAACGACTAAGGGTGGCAGGGAGTAAACTACCATAGTACAGGCTTATGTGAATTACATGTACAATAGGAGGAATGATTACTCAATGAACATGCCACTTATCCTTAATGTACAATGATATTCCCCTAATTTCCCATGTTTCATTCCTTCAATTAAATATATCACTTTAATTCATGACCAACTTATTACATGGAACCATGAACACAATTACAGGATGGGTTGGAGAGAAGCGATCCCATTGATTCTCAGGAAGCCAACCTTATCCCTAGTCACTTCCTTCACCTAATGATCAACTCATGTTTTGTTATTCCTAAGGATGTGAAGAATGGAAATCCTACCAAAGGCCTACACTTCAAAATAAATCTGCTTGCAACATATAGAGGAAAGTATCATATCCTTAGGAAAAGAGTTTTCTATTAGGATATTTATAACTATCTTCAAATATTGGAATAGTGTTAATAGTATTGTGTACTTGATTGTACAATATTTTGGTCAGAGATTAACTACTGTTGGATTCTTCTTGCAAACATCAATATTGGATTTAATGCTCATGTTGCACATGTCCTTTGGAATATTATTGTCCAAGATTCTAGATTAAAATTTGGATAATCTTCGACACTAAGCTTCCAAAGGACGGGTGAACGCTGACCAATAAATCCAATCTATATAGATTGTCTTGGACACTAATATTCAAAACGACGAGTGCAGTTTGATCAATAAATCCAATCTTGATGTTTGCTACAGGAAGTTGACAATAGTCAATATTTAATCTTGAAACATACATCACAATTTACACATATATTTTTAACTAGTTACAACACACAAAGAGGTTTCTACCTTTTACAACATAAAATTAAATCACCTAGAAGGAACAAAAAGAATCCATCAATATAATTAACCATCTTAAAACGTTCCAAAATTATATGATAACCATCATAAAAGAACATCCCAAAAAATATGTCAATAACCATTATAATGATGACAAAATCATAAATGACATAGATCATGGCCTCTAATAAACAATTAAGTTGAAAAGGAATTAAATTAAGATCAGGAGTCCTACCGAGACATTGAGGCTACAAAAGTTAATAAATAAACCTTTGACATAAGAGATTGTCATGTTACTTCTGGAATAGGTTCTCTAATCACGACATTCTAAAAGAAAATAAAGAATCGACTCGATTAATTATAAACGTAACTCAATTTAGTAAAAATCCTAGAAAAAATCATTGGAATGATTGGAGAAATATTATTAGTTTCTTTTGCCATCATTGCAAATGGGGAACAAACACCTAGTATACTAGGTTTAAACCTAATGTACCTAGTATACTCGATATCATCAATCAAGAAGTTTCCATGGATAAAATGATTCTCAACACATCCCCTCTCTAGTATCATATGAATAGAAAAACATTATGCTCCAACCCATCACATTAGAGGAACTAGATCGTGCCATTATGGGAATGCTATGAATAAAGGCCCTAAGTCCAAACAGATTCACAAAATACTTCTATCATCACTACTGGAATATTATGAAAAATGATGTTGGGGAAGGAGTTGAAGAGTCTATATCTTAGTTGAATGTGCTCCATATTTCAATCCCACATTGCTTTAAGCCATCCCCATAAAGGAAAATGCTTCTAATCTGGGTAAATTTTGTTCCATATCCCTCTACAATTTTAGTTTTAAGATCATTACCAAGGTCATTACAAACAAGATAAATCCGATTCTAGATATTTTTATCTCGAAAGAGAAATTGGGATATGTGGAAGGGTGTAAAATTCTTGATGGAATTATCATATCCCATGAAAATAACCATAATCTCAAGAATTCTAGGAAAGGTAACATTCTTATAAAGATTTACCTCTCAAAATATTTTGACAAAATATCCTATCACTTCATCAAGCTCTCCCCTCTCTCCTTTGGTTTTTCTCCTTGTTGGGTTCATTGGATACTATCCCTCACCTCCTTGGCCTTTTTCTCAATTCTAATTAATGGATCTATTTATGAAAACTTATCCTCCTCTATAGGTCTCAGGTAGGGATATCCTCTATCTCCTTTCCTGTTCATTCCTATGGTTGAGTGTTTAGGTAGATATATTAAAGTTGTTGTTTAGAACATGAGCCTCTTTGGTCTTCACCCTACCAATGTTGAATTAGTATCCTATCACCTTCAGTTTGTAGATGATACATTTATATTGGCTTACATTACCATTTGGGAAGAAAAATCCATCAAGGCCATCCTTCTCCCCTTTTTTCAAGCCTTGCGTATCTCTCTCAACCTAGAAAAGTCTAATATTTTCTTTATCAATACTCCCCTTGCTCTCCAAATATGTATATCTCGGATTCTTCATTTTAATCAAAGCTTCTTTCCATCCAAATATTTGGGGGGAACCTCTCATCACATCCACAATCCAACATCCTACGTAGGAAAATATTCTAGCTAATATGGATAAACACCTCTCCAACTGGGTTTTTCGATCTTTGAATATGTCAAGATTCTTGAATCTCTTTAAGTTTATCCTACGTAGCATGATAACCTATCTCTTTTATATTTTTTCAGCTCCCAATTATGTCCTCAAATTCCATTTGGAGCCTTCAATGCTCTCTTTTATGGCGAGTCTCTAAAGGAAAGAGTTGAATGTGGGATATGGTTAGATGGACCAAAAAGTCTCTACCTAAATTGCAAGGGGGTTTGGGAGCTAGAGACCCAAAATTTGAAAAATAATGCCTAGATAGACAAAAATTGGTGGAGATGGCTCACCACCTCCTTTGTCCTATGAGCCCAGATTTGGTGAATGGAATATGTGCCATATATGGAACACAAGGATCTCATATGACTCTAAGGAAACATTTATAGCTCTCTCATCTAGATGGAAGCCTCACAAAACAAAGATTTGATCCAACAACATGCATTATGGGAAATTCAAAATGGATAAGAAGCTTAATTATGGGAAGATGCTAAAAAACAATGCCCCAAGCTCATTAACTATCACTAAGGTGATCTATTTATCCCTACTACTCTAAATTATCATGGGAAATAGATATCCCATTTTTGGACCCACTTAGAAAGAAATAGTCAATGGAGAACTTGGTTAGATAAACATTTATGGCCTGATCCTCCTCCATGCTTCCCTTGGGATGAATTTTTGGCAGACCTCCAAAAATCTATAATTTCATTTCATCCTAGGAATCCTTGTACTTCATTGGGGTTATAAGAATCAAGGAAACTTTAATCTGAATGGAGCTCATTCTATTCTGGGAAATCATAGCAGAGCCTTGGGGGATCAGTTTTAGAAACAAATATATTGGACCAAAAACCTTCATCCAAAGGTCGCAACATGCCTCTCCCCTCTCCATAACTCTTTCTCTCATCCTTCACATGGGCTACTTTCGACCATCCCCACTTATTGGTTCCTACAAAACCTTAGTTTTATCAAGCTTAACTTTGATGGGACAAGCAAGGGTAACCCTGGTCCAACAGGTTATGGGGGTTTGTCTAGAGATGACTTAGGTAATATTCTTCATTTATATGTGGGATCCATCGAAATAGACAACAAAAGTGTAGCAACTATCTATATTATGGTCAAAGAGATCCAAATTGCAGGAGTGGGATACAATAAGTTGGCAGTAGAAGGAGATTCAAAATTAATGATTATCATCCTATTCTGACTTCTTCATGAAATTCCTATCAATAAGATTTCTCCAAGAGATCACCTAGATTAAAATATGGAAATATTGGAGGAATATTTTATCTGAGAGTTGGTCATTGTCCCTCACTATGTCAAGAGGGAATCCAATAGACCTACCAATAAGTTAGAAAGTTATGGAGTTGGACGACAACAAAATGAGTTTCACAGCAGCTAACTTGATGCCCAATATCCAAAGATAAAGGAGTCCTACCCATCTATCGATCAACAAGACCTTCTCCCACATGACGAATGTTATCAAGATCTCCACCATGAGGCCCTATCCATTGTTTCATTTGTGGTTTCCGTCCATTCCTCCACTTGTTATGAGATTATTATACATGTGATAGGGCATCATCGATATGATTTTTTGTAGAAATAACGGTCTATTATGGAATGTTTAATCTGCTCGAGCGAATGGCTATCTCCTGGTTATTTCGTGATCCATATCTTCTTGGCATCAACCTTTCTCTCATGGTGCCTATGTATCCATCCTATCTTCATACCTCACATGATCTAAGCTGAAAGAAGAAATTAATAAGTCTTTGTAAAAATTCCAGTTTGGTTGAGCAATGCTCCAGTCATTGTCCTAGCCAGCTTCTTCTCTAGTTTTCGTTGCATAATTGACTTCACCTTGGTAAAATCCTACCCCAATTTCTCCTTGGTTGACTCCCCCTCTAGTTGCTTTGTAGTCAAAGTCAGGTCCGAATGCACTAAGAATAAAACCTCCTAAGGACTCATCGATCTCATATGCTTCATGATGTACATGAGATAGAGAAATATCATGCATGTTATGGTGGTTTGGATCACCCCAATGCTCAAGGCTAGATCCAACACAAGGAATCAAGAATACAATACCATATTCAAAATCTAGGAACATATCAACTTATCACAGAAATGGGTAGGTTGGTGGATGATGTGGGGTCTATTTACACCAAAGACACCAGGTACACTAAGACCCTCGGTATTTTATAGTATACTAAGGCCCTTTTGGGACAAGCCATTATCGACAACACTTGGGGGCATTTTTGTGACCAGTATTAGGGAATTTCTTTGGAAGATCACATGGAGAACCTAAAGGTTTGACTTCGACACCTTACACAAACATAAATGGATTCAGATGCTCATTTAAGTGTGAATATAAACACCTTAGATAGGGAATTTATGAGTAAGGTCTTCAGTTGAACACAACAATGAGATTCATCTCCTCAAATGCTATTTTTTCATCAACCTATCCACCTAGACTTGTCTTCAGGCATCAAGCTGGAACCTTGCAAAAACAACACCTCCACACATTTAACTTATGTAGTTTTATTTCTACCAAAATTGTAGGTATCTATAGACTTCTATTCATCACAACTAAAATCAACAAACACATTACATTTAAAAAATAATCATCTTCTTTCTATCATCAACCCTATTGTATTACAAGGTAACAATTTTCATATAAATCCAATCTCAAATTGCTATAGCAAAGTGATATGCAATTCTCTGTCCTTTTTTGGGTTCTATAAACATATATATTCTCATATGAGCATATCAATGGATTAGCATAGTGCAATTCTAAGATTCATAGATATCCACACAATAACATATTGAAATACACTTTTCATGTGCCATGCATTGTGCAATAACACTAAGAGAAACCTCAAGAACATAATATTCCCAAGCTAAGTCATTTATGCTTCTCTTAGAGATCAATGCTAGCTATTCTAACCTAGATTTGAAAGACACTTACTCTAGATAACATCTATTGTGTTTGATCTTGTACAAAACCTCCATTCAGAAAAAATGCAGTGTTTCACAATGCATAAGAAGAATCAATATCCTTCATCATTCGATATATTCTCTAGCCCTAGAACATTAGAAATCATCTAAAAAATACATACGTGACTCTAGTGAGAGAGTCTATCCTACTAGGATCTTAAAATTATTGGAGAAAATAATCTAATAATAAGATGATATGGAACATTATCATGTTCACCCAAAGGAGGATGCACCCACAATAGTGACTAGATCTTAGGAGATAACACTCCTTGTTTCTAGTATATTTAGTTATCATTTACTTAATGCATGATAATTTATTTAGTTATATGCACCTTTCGATCCTTTAGATCATGTGCATTCTATTTTATTATTATTTATCTTAGATGGTTAGTTATGTCCATAATTGTGTGGACCCATTGTAGACCTATATAAGTCCACTAGTCAAGATGAATAAGAATAATATGTTTTTCCTTGAGGCTTTTCATTTCTATTGTTCTTTATTTCTTGTTTTTGGGAAATGTTTCTTCAATCTATGCTCTTCCTTATTCGAGATAGTTTTTTTGGGTTCATTATATTTCCGACATCAACAAATCTATAAAATGATCAATGTGTATATTCTACATGTAGTAGAGACTTAGTTTCCAGGGTCATCATCCAATATCATATCACACCATATTTGGTGAAAAAAACAATACTCATAATTAGGGATACTAGTTCGGATATCTGTCATATTCGATTCATTTGCTCGTTGACTACATCCAATTCACCATGGATTATCACAACATTTTTGGTAGTAGTTCAAGAATTAAAGAGAACAATGAGTCGCATCCTAGAATTCTTCATTAGTTCTTAGTTAACCAGACTAGCATATAAATTGTTACACTACCTATATGCACATTTACATATCATCTCCTCTCAAGTGTACTTCATAAGTTTACACATAACCCCACCCTTTCTCTCTACATATGCAACCTCATTGATCCAACACAACATGTACTTATGGACCTATCAATGAAAACTACTAAACATTACCAAAACATAGACCCAAATGACAGTATTCACATCAATCACTTAATGTTCCATCTTAACACACTCTTCTAGGAAGACACAACTCTTTGTCCAACATTTGTAAAATTAGTCATAGTAGATCTAATGAACAAGTAAATCAATCACAACAAATGAACATAGAAAATATGGTGTAAAACTATGTAAAACATGCACCAGTGCTCAATTACCCAATGAGGATGAATAATTACAATACAATACAGTAACAATCACTGAGCAATTTGAATTGACTAAGAAGGTCATTCGAATTACTGAATGGTGTAGCTTGGCTCCAACTAGGAGTCCTCATCATCAATCTGTGGTGGTCATCAATGCACAAGAACCAGTCATCCAGGTGTCAATCTGAGTCTAACTGAGTGTAACAAGTGTAACTGAAGTGTGTAGGACTGATATAGGGAAGGAGGCTCAGTGGAGGGTGCATGGGAGGCTTAACTGAAGTTAGAACAAGTCATCTAGTCAATCTGGAGGTCCAAACGAGTGAAACAATAAGTCAGGAGTGAAACTAACCTCAAATCAAGGAGAATCGGAGCTAACTGAGTGTAACTGAAGTGGTAGGTGAAGAAGTGTGCCCTTTTGTGGAAGTAGGTGAGAAGTGGGTGCCTTCCTGACTAGGAGGGATGAAACTTTGATGTAAGAAGCTCCCGGGTGCTAGAATAAAGTGGCTAAGGTGCTAGAGGCATCAACCTGGTGACTAGGATGCATGCAAACCCTAGAGTTTTCATGCAAACCCTAATTGTATGTAAGACCCTGAAAATGATGATGTGGATATCCGAACACCCCCCCTCAAGCTAGACTATGATGTGCAAAAAAAAATAATGTAGGGCCCTGGTAACTAAGACCAAAGGTCACCCCAATACAATAATAATCCAAATAAAGAACAATCCATGAACCGAGGAAATGGAGAAAACCTCATGGGAACCCCCCCCCCCTCAAAATGGACTGTAACATACCAAAAGATTTAATTGCCCCAAAATCAAGTAGATATGTCTGGAGGTATCTTACTCTTGGGAGTAAATGGATCATGCTCCAAAAACATGTGCTTGAATTCTCCATCAGTGGATGCAAGTGAATGTGGAGACTTTATGAACTTGCTCTTCATACCGAAAATGGTGAGAACAAATCTGAAAATATGAGGATGATCTTGGAACCTGTGATTCGAACCAAGTGAGGTGGGATAAGCTCCAATAAGATCAAATAGATCTTGAAACTTGAAATTATTATCAATAGAAGTTAAATCAGCTCCAAGAATAGACGAATGGTTTCTTGAGATCTCCTTTGAAACAACAAGGGTGAGATCAAAACCAAAATCAGCAAAAAATGCATGAGAATTGAACTCAAGCGAATGGTAGTGCTATTCATCTTCATTAAAAATCTGAGAAACTTTGCAAATGATAGAACATAAGTCTATAGGAGGCATGCAATCAAGGAGGGAGAGTGCTTCACCTCCAAAACTTCAAGCAGATAATTATTCTGCATGCCGGCAAACTCATGTGAAGGAGAGGATTCAAGAACCTCTTTGGAATCTAGAGTATGAGCTGGTTTATCTTGCTCAAAATTTGAAATAGAAGACATTGAGAGAGTAAGTTTTGAATCTACAGTTTCTTCTTCATCTTGAACAATTTTTCAGGCCAAGACATGATCGGAAAGAACACATAAGGATATCTCATTGGGCTTGTTCTCCAAAAGGCTAGCATGATCCTCTCCTTCTTGCTTTCCAAATTCTCTGTCAAGTTGGACCCATAGATCACTTGGATTTTCAGCAATATTACTGAGGTAGCACATACAAGGAGACATAGCAAGACACATTGCTCCAAAATCTCTGTCACAATCATTGAGCCAATCATTCTCCTCTTCATCGGAATCAAAATCTCTTGTATTACCAATGCACATATCAAAAAGATGTTGTCTCTTGAAGAATGCAATCATCTTTGGTTTCCATTCATCATAGTTGAATGGAGTAAGAATATTTTGTGAAGAAGAAGTCTCCATCTTTGCATTAGCGAATGCACATGGAGGAAGTAAGAAACGTGCAAATCACACACAATCAAACACTATGTTTTCAGCCTTGCATGCACATGAGCGAATGCACATGAGATTTTGCATGCTGCTGCTGAAATATATTGGTGAGCAATTCACTCAATCTTCATGTAGAACACCTATAGAAAAGAAGTCTTGTCCCTGTCATGGCTTTGATACCATGTAAAATTAGTCATAGCAGATCTAATGAACAAGTAAATCAATCACAACAGATGAACATAGAAAATATCGTGTAAAACTGTGCAAAACATGCACCAGTGCTCAATATCCCAATGAGGGTGAATAATTACAATACAATACAGTAACAATCATTGAGCAATTCAAATTGACTAAGAAGGTCATTCAAATTACTGAATGGTGTAGCTTGGCTCCAACTAGGAGTCCTCATCATCAATCTGTGGTGGTCATCAATGCACAAGAACCAATCATCCAGGTGTCAATCTGAGTCTAACTGAGTGTAACAAGTGTAACTGAAGTGTGTAGCACTGATATAGGGAAGGAGGCTCAGTGGAGGGCGCATGGGAGGCTTAACTGAAGTCAGAACAAGTCATCTAGTCAATCTGGAGGTCCAACGGAGTGAAATAGTCAGTCAAGAGTGAAACTAGCCTCAAATCAAGGAGAATCGGAGCTAAATGAGTGTAACTGAAGTGGTAGGTGAAGAAGTGCACCCTTCTCTGGAAGTAGGTGAGAAGTGGGCACCTTCTTGACTAGGAGGGATGAAACTCTAATGTAAGAAGCTCCCGAGTGCTAGAATGAAGTGGCTAAGGTGTTGGAGGCATCAACCTGGTGACTCGGATGCATGCAAAATGCATGCAAACCCTAGAGTTTGCATGCAAACCCTAATTGCATGCAAGACCTTGAAAATGATGATGTATATATCCGAACAACATCACCACACTCAATATTCAGATTATAATGTAGTTCTTATAAACATTGAAATACCATGTTGTATAGTCATAAATTGCATGTATGATGGGTACAAATCACATGTGTGATATGTACAAACCACAGTGTGATATGAACATATAGCACGTGCGATGTGTTTCATTGGCCTACATGTCAACAATGTGGAAATGTTAGAATTGTTGAGCCTATTTCTTATAAATGTTAGTGCAATCTTGTTTTTTATAACATGATCAAGTTTTGCATAACTTTGGTTGCACCTACAATGTTTACCAACTTTGTGCACATACCCTCGTGTTGAAATTCCATAACTGAGTCAGAGAGAGAAATTTTGGGGGATTATAAAGGAAAACCCATTTGAGAGTGATGGAGAATTCCTATAAAGTAACAAACTAAAAGATGATTCATGAAAAATATTGTTTATACAAATGAGGCACCATCCGTATGCCCGTGAAATTTTGTGAAAGTAAATTACAATAGGAGGATATCAGGAGGTCCACTCTACAAACAACTAGGATATGGGAAAATTTTGATTCAGTCCAAGACCCAAGAGGATATGTTTGACTATCTATATATGAGTATGATGAAAATTTAATAGACACACTCTTGATAATGAAAAAAACCCATGTTGAGAGTATTGTCTATCTCCATTCCTGAGAGTTTTTTGCAGGTTATTATCAAGATTTTGAGTGCAGCAGCTGCAGACATTTCTGCACTTTTGTAGCAGTAGCAGTTGCAGATATTTTCTATTGTTTTTTGTAGGTCTTCTAAAACAACTTCCATGAATCTGGAAGGAATTCCTCCTCTTTCTCCATTCAACTATGATGAGTGGGAACCAAAGATGATAGCACATTTGAAGAGACATGTTCTCTTTGATTATTGTTTTGAAATAAAGTTCGAATCCTCTGAAGAAGAGAATGGTTGGTTAAATCAAGGTGACATAGCCTATGCAGCAATGATTTATGTTATGTCTCGTTGCATGGTAACCCACTTCCTTTCTACTAAATCTCCAAAACAGCTATGGTCCCATCTGGATGAAATATTTGGAAAATAGAATGAAGGGTTTGGTCCAAACCATTTCGAGAGAAATGCCAGTGATGCATTCACCCTCCTTGATGGTCTCTCTGCTAATGAATCAGTATCAAACATATCTCATAATGAATTTTTCCACAAAGAAGAACAACTTGCAGATTCTACACTCATGCTCTCAATATCTTTTATTTTGAATTCTGTGCTAGCTCACACTCTAGAAACTACAGAGGTTCTTAAATCCTCTCTTGCACAAGAGTCTGTTGGTTTGCATAATGATGATCTCATGAATGTTTCATAGTTTAAATCAACAATTGGAGGTAATGCATTCACTCTCCTTGGTGATTCACCTCTTATGTACTACTTTAAGATCATTTGTACATGCTCTCAGAAGTTTATTGAAGATGTAGGGCATTGCCATTTGCTTGGGATAATTTCTCATGCATTTCATGGTTTTGATCTCACCTCTAATTGTTCAAAGGAGATCTAAAGAAACCATTTTTCAAGTCTTGGATCTGATTTGGATTCCAAGCAATCACTATCATGTGATGGTTCTTTTGGAAATAATCTCACCTATGATGGTTCAAAGGAGAAAAAAAATACTATCTACACATTCATGGATTTGATCCTACCTCAGTTGATTTGAATCACGGGTTCCAGGATCATCCTCATGCCTCTGTATTTGTTCTCATCACATTCGATCTGAAGAGAAAGTACAAGCACATGATTTTTGAGCATGATCCACTTCTTCCCAAGAAGAAGATACTTCCATACATATGACCAACCATCACACCTGCTTCAGTTTGGAGAATTTATTTTGGTGTACCCTATAGTCTATTTTGAGGGGGGGTATTTTTGCCATGAGGTTTTCCCAATTTACTCGGTTTATGGACTGTTATTTATTATTCATTGTACTGGGTGACCTTTGGTCTTAGTTACCAGGGCCCAGGATGGATTAACGGGGGGTGTTAGGATATTCCTATACTCCATCCTAGTCCTCCTGACGCAAGTCACCTTACTGGAATACTTTCTTGCTTAACAATACACACGAACAAGGTGTAAAGTAGGATGCCAGAAGTGGCTTTATATTACTTCTCTGAATTCAATTACAATGTGGGATAACTATAAACAAATAACTAACTACAATTGGCCTCAGCCATTACAACTTTGAATTAATTGTGCTGTGTTCTACCTGTGTGTCGACCTCACCCTCTCCTGGTTCACCTCGGAACTCTGAGCTATGGCTCGATCTCAACTCTCTTCTTCTTCGACCGGTGTGACTCTTCACAAATCCTCTCAAATTTTCTCTCTGATACCGCTGATCAAAGACTGAAGATCCATCCTTTGATCTCCTCTCCTTCATTTTCTACCATGCTGCTGCTATTCCCGAGATTATTGCAATCCCCGAGACACACATCCTCCTGTCCATCGATCCTTCCAAATATTGCAGACCTCCAACTGCAAGCTCCCAACCGTGCTGCACAGACTCTGTCCATGATGTCACCTGTCATGCCTTTCACCTACTTGCACTAACTATATTAATTTCCTCAGCAACCCTGAACGGATACCAGGTACAGTCCCTTGAATTTCTTCCCTTTCGACTATGCTACAGTAGTCGGTCACCTCTCTACCTTCTTGTCAGCTTACTTCTCATCTTATATGGTTCGCCAGTCCTCCCCTTCCTCTGCACTTGGCTCCGTCAAACCTGTCGCATCGTATTTGGACTACTCGTCGACTACCCGACGTCTTACTCCACTTGTCGTCTATCGACTATTTCATGTCGATTCTCATCCTAACACAACATCCATTGCACTACTCCAGTCGGTCTCACTCCAACTGCTTCTGCTCGACTTGTTGCTTCAATAAGTCAACCTGCTCTCCAGACCAGTGGTCATCGACACTCCCGCTGGTCAGCTCCCTCCTATCGATCAACCTCGACTGATCTGCCTAGGCCCCGATGCTCCTACATCAGACTCCCCAGATGAAAAAGAATTCAACTGCTCCATCAGTCTCCTCAACTCTTCTTCAGAAATCCATGTCAACTCCTACAACTCATCATCTTTCCATTGCACTAAGTATTCCTTCTTCCATGCGCTACGCATTCACCCAACCTCACGCTCTTCGACTACTTCTGCGATCTCTTCCTTGTGTCAATCTAGAATTTGGCCTATCCAGTCGATGCTTATCACTTCTTCACTCCTGCTTCTTGATCCTTCTTCAAACTTATACAGATCTGAAAAATTGAATGTTGTTGAAATGTTCAAGCCTTTTAGAAATTCCAACACATAAGCGTTGTCTGAAATATTCTTCAGAATTCTATATGGTCCTATCTTCTTCAGATTCAGCTTGTTGTATGCACCTGTCGAAAATATTTCCTTCCGTAGATATGCATAGACTAAGTCCCCTTCTTGGAATGATTGTAGCCTCTTTTTCCTGTCGGCCCTCAACTTGTATGCCACATTACTCTTTTCTATGCACTTTCGCACATTTTCATGAACTTCATGCATATGCTCTGCGAATGATTCTGCATCTGCACTCTTCCTAGTTTCTGTCGGTAACTCAACCAAACCCACCACTCCATGTGGGCTTCTTCCTTGAACAATTTGGAATGGGCTCAATCGCTTCGACCGATTCATAGAATTGTTATATGCAAACTCTGCCTGTGCCAACACATTTTCCCACTGCTTGGGTCTATCGGCTGCTAGACATCTCAGAAAGTTTCCCAAAATTATGTTTACCACCTCGGTCTGTCCATCTGTTTATGGATGGTACACTGAGATAAACTGCAACTTCATGTCCAGTTTCTTCCATAGGGTTCTCTAGACATGCCCCATAAACTTGGTATCCCAATCTGACATGATACTCTTTGGAATCCCATGCAATCTGATTATCTCCTTGAAGAATAGTACATCGATACCCATGGCATCATTCGTCTTCTTACACAGTATGAAATGCGCCATCTTTGAAAATCTGTCGACTACAACAAATATTGAGTCACTTCCCTGCTGAGTCTTCGGTAATCCTAACACAAAATCCATGCTAAGATGCTCCCAAGGGTGATCTGGTACTAGCAACCCTGTGTTTTGACTCCTCCCGTTTTCCAACTGGCAAACTTGACATTGTCGAACCCACCTTCTGACATTTGTGGACATCCCTGGCCATAAATACTTCTCGTCAACCAATGCTTTGGTCTTGTCGATGCCAAAATGTCCTGCTAACCCACCATTATGAAATTCTCGGATTAGGTTCTCTCTTACAGATCCTCTGAAAATGCACAACCGACTTCCCTTGAACAGATAGCCTTATTAAATGAAGTAACTCAAATATGGAGTCCTGTCGATACTCCAAGGTTCACGACAATCCTTCCATGCTTTCGCAAAATCCTCATTGGTCTCATATTCTGTCTTTATTGACTCTATCCCTGTTTCTTGAACTGTCGTCGTGCTCAATAGTGTAACTCTCCTGCTCAATGCATCAGCAACTTTATTCGACTTGCTTGACCTATTTCACAACATGAATGTATATCTCTCAAGTAGCTCCACCCACTTCATGTGTCTCTGATCCAATTTTGACTGAGTGTTCAAATATCTTAGTGCTTGGTGATCTGTGTATAACACAAATTTCTTGGGCAAAAAATAATGCCTCCACTTCTTCAGTGCTTGAATGATAGCATTAAACTCCTAGTCATAGACCGAATACTTCTATTTTGCTCCATTCAGCTTTTCACTAAAGAATGCAATTAGTCGGTTCTCCTGGCTCAACACAGCTCAATTGTCGTTCCACTCGCATCACAATTGACCTGGAAAACTTTGTCAAAGTCTGGGAGTGCCAATACTGGGCGCTCAGTGACCTTTTCCTTCAACTCGTCGAAAGCTCTCTAGGCTTCGTCCATCCACTTGAACTCACCCTTTCTCATGCATTCTATCAATGGTGCACAAATTCAACTGAATCCCCGAATGAACTTCCGATAGAAACTAGCATGTCCATGGAAAATTCTCACTCCAGTCGTACTTGTCAGTTCTGACCAATCTACTATTGCCTTCACCTTCTGTCGGTCCATCACCAACCTTTTACTCAAGATTACAAACCCCAAGTACACCAATTCCTTCTTGATGAAGAAACACTTTTGTAGGTTCACCATCAACTGCTCTTCTTGCAATTTCTTCAATACTTGTCGAACATGGTCCAAGTGCTCTGCCTTGGTTGGATTGAAAAACAGAATGTCATCTAAATAGACTACGATAAACTTTCCTAAGAATGGCTTTAACACCTCATTCATCAATCTCATGAATGTGTTGGGTGCATTAGTCAAACCAAATGGCATGACTAACCACTTGTATAACCCTTCTTTTGTCTTGAATGTTGTCTTCCATTCATATCCTTCTCTGACCCTAATCTGGTGATAACCACTCTTCAGGTCTATCTTCGTGAAGTATGTCACTCCACTCAGAAAATCCATCAAGTCATCCATTCTCAGCAATGGAAACCAATACTTGATCATGATCTTATTGATGGCTCTGGAGTTGGTACACATTCTCCATTCTCCACCCTTCTTCGGTGTCAATACCACTGGTACTGCACACAGGCTCATACTTTCTCTGATTAACCCTCTGTCCAACAACTCTTGGACCTGTCAGTTGAGTTCCTGTCCCTCTGTTAGATTCATCCTATATGGTGCTTTGTTTGGCAGACTCGACCCTAGAATCAAGTCGATCTGATGGGATATGCTCCTAGTCAATGGCAATCCCATCGATTTCTCATCAACCATTATGTCACTAAACTCTTCAAGCAACTCCTTGATCTCGACCGAAATATCCTCCTCTCTGGTTTTTATTTCGACATATGGTCTTTTTGGAATGATCGCAGAACATCTCAACTGTCTCTCCTCTTCTATGAGGAATTCCTTCACTGTGCTCATCAACACTCGCTTCTCCCAAAGATTTCTCCCAATGTGATTACTGTCAGCTTGCTCTTCTCTCCTCTGTTTAAGAGTCCTCTTCATGCCATTATTCCACCCTGTGACTATGTTGGCTTGACCATTATAGATCATTTTCTGATCATATTAACACGATCTTCCTAACAACATATGGCATGCATCCATGGGAACTACATCGCAAAGTATGTTGTCCTACAATCCTTCAACTCTAAAGATGATCATGCACTGTCTGGTTACCCTAACATGGTGTCCTTTCTGGAACCATGATATCTTGTAGGGGTGTGGGTGTTCTCGACACTTCAACTCAATCTTGTCGATGACTTCTATCGACAAAAGATTCTTCGTGCTTCCACCATCAATTATGGTTTTGCAACGCCATTCTCCGATCCGCACCTTTGTTCGAAAGATCGCCTTCCACTGTGTTGGCGCCATCGGGTCACGTTGATCTTCTTGGATCAAGGTTCTCTGAACCATCAGATTTTGGTTCTTCTTCTTTTCACCTCCACTGCTATCAGATGTTGATTCTTCCCTCTCGTCGACTTGCTCATCCTTTCGACGTCTGGGTTTTGACTCCTCTACAACATGTATGTTCTCTGGGCACTCATATGCCTTGTGTCCTATTCCTCGACACTTGTAATAGATTATGGCTAGTTTGTTAGCTCCTTTCTTGTCGGATGGACCACTTCGACTATACGCACCTCGACTGCGGTACTCACGACCATCGTGTTGGTTTTCTTGCACTTTCTCCCGTGTCGATGTCCCTTCTTCGTGTCGGCTATCTTCAACACTTCCCTTCCTGTACCCGCTACTTTGACCTTTTGCAGAGATAGTTTTTGCACCCCGACCTGTCATCCTTCCCCTAGTCACTGCGGATTTTGTTGATAGTTTCTCTTCTGCCTTAAGAGCTAACTGGTAGGCTTCGCCGACTGCTCTAAATCTTGACATGCTGAGTTCATTCTGAATAGCATATTTTAAGCCATTTACATACCTAGTGACAGCTTCTTCTGCTTCATCAGTTTGTCTTGACCAGATCGACAATCAGTAGAAATCCTCCCTATACTCCTTCAGGGTCATCTCTTTCTGTCGAAAGTTTTGTAACTTCCTGAACAAGGAAATCACATAGTCATTTGGAAAGAACTTTCGCTTCAACTTGGCAACCATTCTGTCCCAAGACTTGATTTTCTCCTTGGCTTTCTTGAGTTTGTTAGCCTGTACATTGTCCCACCACAATGAGGCATGACCTTTCAACCTTAGACATGTAGTCTTAACTTGTTTAGGATCCTCGATTTTCTCTATGTCGAACTATTTCTCCATCTCTCTAAACCAGTCGATCAAATCTTCTAGGTCCAAGCTTCCCGAGTACATACACACGTCTATCTTTGCCCGACCTCTCACATCCATTAGGAGTTTGATAAGTTTTACCTCTCATTCCTCTAGGGCTTCTTCCCGAACTTCCACCTCTTCGACCTCCTCATCGTTGTGGTCAAGTGCTTCAGGAATACAATCACACCTATGGTTTTCTTTGATCGCTGTGACTTCATTTGTCAAAGTTTGCATCATTCTGACACATTCATCGAACATGTCACGATCCATTGTGACGGCTGCTGCACCACGCGCTCTTCGTCCTCGGACATTAATGCCTCTGTGAGCCAATTTTCAACCTCTGTTGAAACTCTCACACATCCAATCACAACCGAAATTTAAACAAGTCATGCACAACTCTACCCAACCATAGCTGGAGCTGTCCAACTCACTTGTAGACTCAATACCAACTGACACAAGTCAGATTGATATAGTCATCTTCCCAACCGAGCTTTCTTCCAGGCTCTTTGTTCCCTCTCAAATCTACTACGATCTGTGCTCTGATACGAACTGACACAAGTCACCTTACTAGAATACTTTCTTGCTTAACAATACACACGACACAAACCACAATGCTTACATGAACAAGGTGTAAAGAAGGATGCCAGAAGTGGCTTTATATTACTTCTCTGAATTCGATTACAATGCAGAATAACTATAAATAAATAACTAAATACAATTGGCCTCAACCGTTACAACTTTGAAGTAACTGTGGTGCGTTCTCCCTATGTGTCGACCTCACCCTCTCCTGGCTCACCTCGGAACTCTGAGCTATGGCTTGATCTCAACTCCCTTCTTCTTCGGACGGTGTGACTCTTCACAACTCCTCTCGGCTCTACTCTCTGATACTGCTGATCAAAGACTGAAGATCCATCCTCTGATCTCCTCTCCTTTGTTTTCTACCCTGCTGTTGCTATTCCCAATATTATTGCAATCCCTGAGACATGCATCCTCTTCTCCCCTGATCCTTCCAAATCCTGCATACCTACAACTGTCAGCTCCCAACCATGTTGCAGAGCCTCTATCCATGATGTCACTTGTCATGTCTTTCACCTACTCGCAATAACTATATTAACTTCCTCAGCAACCCTGAACGGCTACTAAGTACAGTCCCTTGACTTTCTTCCTTTCCGACCATACTACAGTAGTCGATCACATCTCGACCTTCTTTCCGGCTTACTTCTCATCTTCTATGGTTCGCTAGTCCTCCCCTTCCTCCGCACTTGGCTCCGCCAAACCTGTCACATCGTAGTTCGACCACTCATCGACTACCCAACGTCTTACTCCACTTGTCGTCTATTAACTATTTCCTGTCGATTCTTGACCTAACACAACATCTGCTGCATTGCTCCAGTCGGTCGCACTCCGACTACTTCTGCTTGACTTGTTGACTTCGACAAGTCAACTTGCTCTCTGCACCAGTGGTCATCGGAAATCCTGCCGGTTGTCTCCCTCCTGTTGATCAACCTCGATTGATCTGCCTAGGCCCCGATGCTCTTACATCACCTACCAACATTTTCATTATTTTTCATTTCAGTCATGCATGCATTTTTGCATGGCATGCATCCCAGTCATCAGTTCCAGCACCTAGTCGCCATTTTTCTATCCTCGGGAGCTTCTTTCTTATCATTTCTATCCCTCCTAGTGCTTAGTGCTCCCTCCTTTCACCTACCACATGAGAAAGGCTCCCTTCTTCACCTACCACTCAGTTACACTTCAATTAGTAGAGTTATTTGTGGATATCTCCTTGAGTTGAGGATTGATTGACTTGTTAACTAACTAAAACACTCCGTTGGACCCCCAGTGAGACTAGATTTCCTATTTTGACTCAAGTCAGCTCCCCATGTGCCCTCCACTGAGCCTCCTCCACTACATTAGTGCTTCCATGTGCCAGTTACACCTACCACACTCGTTTAGACTCAGTTTGACACCTGGTTGATCGTTACTTGTGCATTGATGACTCCACTGATGATGATTAGGACTCCTAGTGGTGTATTTTTGACACTCCACTAATGATGATGATGACTCCTAGTGCAGATAAGCCATTACCATGGAGGCTAATTTGAATTGCCACCTTTTCATTTGAATCCTCTCCACCATTGTATTATTTATTGTTCGTATTATGATTAATGATGTAGTGTGTGATGTTATTCTGCTTCTATCTGAGTTCTACTGTATCATAATTATGTTGCTCCTTTACACTGCATGACCACTCTTCTTCTATTTTTCTACTTAATCTTAATATTTCTTGTGAGGTATACATCAACTCTTAGATCTGATGTGAGGATTTTCAGAGTTCGAAGCTAAATTGTAACATGGATCTTGAGGATTAGGACACTTCACAACCACATCTACATCTTTTAAAAAGTCAGATTTGTAGGAATCTCTTAACTATAAGAATTTTTAATTTGAGTAAAGTCTTCTAATTCCTTTGTCCCGTGACTAAATGAAGTTTAAATATGGGAAAAACATTTCTTGGGCTTGGATAATGGCATGTTTATGCTACCATTTTAGTTTGCTTGATCTAGATTTCATTTATTATGCAATTTTTCAAGGTCGTGGATTCTCTATCGGGGTGGTTTTTCTTGTAAGCCAAGAAAATTTCTTTGGTGTTTGTCAACTTTTATATGTTCAGTTCAATTTTGTAATCGTGAACATGCTCATTAGTATATACAACACAAACTTCTATTCCACCATCAATGATCTATATCTTCAAAATATCGCGTGGTAACAAGTTGTTGCACATTCTCTATCTTTTTCTCTTCTCCAAGAATCTCCTTGTATCCTCTTCATCATTACTACGCACTGTAGTTTCAACACCATTTGTTGATTCTGTATTTTGTTCCCTTGAAAGAAACTTTCTTTTTTATCTATCTTGAACATCTTTAGTTTTAGAAATCAAAGGAAAGTCCTTCAAAGGACTTATCTTCAGTTGAGTGAGAATCCATTGTATGCTCCACTCCAAGTTAGGACTTGATCCTCTTTGATACCAATATCATCGATAAATGGTAGGCCTATTTCTTGTCTGTTTCACCAACGTCGGTCCTCTAAAGGATTTTGAAATATGGAATCCCATGGACTCCTTTATAAAAATGCAATTAACTACTTTATTACCAATAAGAATATCACTGCACAAACAATGGACAGATTACATTCAAGCAATACCAAGCCATGCAAGATTCAAGCTTGATTCTTCCAATGATTCAACCACCAATTCAAGTCCTCTCCTTTACAATTCAATTCATTACAAAGTAGTTATTACATGAATAAGGAAAAAATTCCAGCCTACTTACAAATGCTTCTCCATATACATTATCCAATCCAATCTAAATGATACACAATGTAGTAACAAAAATAGTGTTTAAGGGTTACCAATAAATGTTGTAGCTGCTCCCATGATGTAGTTGGTGAGGGGGGTGCAGGTAAAATGTTGATATAATTGGCATGTTCTAAAGGAATTTACAATGCTTAGGCCTCGTGGTTTGTTCCCAATTTTCATTTGTCTTTCATTTGAGTGAATTCTCTAGTTTTCGATTCCCATCACTCATTTATAGATAAGACAATTGAACATGGCATTCCATATAGGACAATTAAGCTAAACTATGATTTAATAGAATGTATTTTTTTCACATTACTTTAAGGGAATGATACTATTGCTATCTATAAATTAAGTGGACATGTCAATTGTCGGCTTAAAATCAATATACCATTGTAAAACCAAGTGAAAAGAGATGTGACCTATCCTAGGGTGTCTATAGCCCATCCAAGGGTGCATACAACCAAAGTGGAAGGGGTGAAATAAGCTAGTCTAAATCATTTTGAAGGTTCAGTTATGTACAATAGTTCTAGGCTGTAATCTATGTCCGAATGTAACAATTAGGTTGATCGAATGTTTCCCAAAGTGCCATTTTGCAAGTAACTCTCACAATTGTTGTATATGGCCTACATAAATTCCAATGGCCTCAATAGATAAGTGATTGTCGATAACCAGGGATAAAATTAGAAGTTTTTCCAAACAATTGCAATAGCCAAATCTCAAGAGCCATTGATCTCAATGCTCATAGTGGAATAAATAATGGGTTTTTTATAGTTATTGTCATTCACAAGATCCTGGAAGAAATTGATTTCTGAACTATAACTATAAGCAATGTAGGTTGTAAACTCATCATATGAATCTAGTAAAATACAAATGGGAACAACAATACCCTCACACAAAATTTACAAAAAAATCATAGGGAAATCACAAAGCGATTCCTGACAACATGTACACCATGTTTACCTTAGAAACCTAAATAAGAAAACCAATATTCAATTGGCTTTAGTTGGTGTTTTATTTCTCGACAAATGTTCATGTTACAATTCCATCTGACTCAAAGGTTCATTCATGGTCTTCACACATGAATTTGGACAACAATTCCTCAATCTCAACCAAATAATCGATACAAACTTGTCGTACATGAATTTATTGAAGAATGGATCTGTTGCGGGGTCCATTGAAAGGCTAGGAATCCCCAACCCATGAGATTCCATGAAGTCTAGCATTGGCCTTCTTAGCTTGTCTTTTTCTATCAGCATTTAGTGTATGGTTCTCATGTTTTCATTTATCGCCCTTTTTTTCTTCTCTTTTTTTCGCTTAATTTTTTTTCATGCTTGCTTTGACATTATAATGTTATTTGGAGGTATGGACATAGATAAAATTGAAATTCTCCCTTCATTCCATCAACATTGTCTCATATCTCGTCATTATTGACAAACTCTGTTTATATCCCCAAACCTCTTGATTGGTTGAGCCTTGCATTAACCTGAATCGATAGCTACCTAATTTACTTTTTGGATCTAATTCAAATCAATAGGACCATTTTATATTAGTTTCTATAGATATACAATCTCTTTATTGATGTTCCATAAGCACATGCAAAATCAGACTTTGACATTTGGTAAGAGGGTTTTATATGTAAATTTTTTTAGTCCAATAGCTAAAACTACCTACCTTCTTCTATTGATTTGTGAACCTTTATAAAAAACAATGCTACAACCTTTCGTGAATTCAAAACGAAAACACACAGAATCAATCATGAATTTAGGGCTCTCCTATACCCCATAGGGCATCAGAGTATGCCCAATGAAATATGCGTTTCCATGGGCTTACCAAACGTAGTCTACACATTGAATAAGGGCGTACCAAATGCAGTATACACACCGAATCAAATGAAGGAAAAGCATGGCAAGGGTAACAGGGCTTACCAGGGCTGACTACGTGTGTGGTCGCTCCTTCCCAATCGCTCAACTCTGGGTAGCTTCTGTGCTGGGAAAGCAGAGCTCTGCTCTGTGTTCTTTTCGCTCCACGTTCCTATGCTTAGATCTATTTTCTCCTTAGAGTGGAAAAGATCCCCTTTGTTTCCCGCACGGTAGTTGTAAACCCATAAACCCCTCCTCTATGCGAAAAAATAAATGCCTCTTCTATGACTTAGAAAAAACATTTAGAACAAAATTTTTATTAAAAAAATTAAACCATCGCTAGAGCGACGAATGTCGAGGGCCAAATCAATTTTTTCCAAACTTTTAACTATTTTAAGACAAAATTCGATTTTAACTTATTCATGGCAAAGTGTCATGTAAATTTTGACCCATATGTAGTAGTGGATGCATCAAGGAGGTGTTGTGCTCTTCAGTTATGATGGCAGGGATGTGGTGCGTAACCTGCGCAATCACAGTATTCCTGGAACTTGTGGGTTCTGTAAGGAGATCATGAAAGAACCTTTTGAGTTCCTGCTCAATGTCGGTCTGCTCCTCCAGGACTTCTCCAGAATCCGCTTTAAGCTTGTTAATACAATTGTGCATTATGTGTTGAAGGGTGGAGCGATGGAAGAAGGCAGTGTTGCGTTCTCCCTCTTTGAGCCAAGAGACTCTCGACCTTTACTTCCACAGGGTTTCTTCTTGAAGGCAGCACTGATTGAGTTTTTCCAAGAGATATTTTTCTTTTGATTTGTGCTCCTATGAGAGGCCATCATCCATGATGGTGCATTGGAGTGAGTCGAGTTCATCTTCGATCAACTTCTTATCCTTGAAGATATTTCCAAAGGTAGGAATGGTTCCAATTCTTGAGATTGGCTCGTAAGAGTTTTATTTTCTACTGAAGGATAGCCATTTTCAATTTTCTTTGACTCGCATCTCAGACAACCAAGCAATGACCGTATCCAAAAAGTCAGGATGGGAAAGCCAGAATTTCTCCAATATGAACAGCCTGTGGGGGTGGGTACCAAGATTTTGCCATGTCAAGTCGATGGGCTAATGGTATGAACTGACTGCTGGGAGAACTAAGGAAACAAGGATTCCATCTGCTAAAGAAAGGTTTTCTGATATAAAAAACCAATCAAGTCATTTAGCGATTTGATGGACACCACCCCTTCTGTTGTTCCAAGTGAAAAATCCAGAGGAAGGTTGGAAATCCACTAGATGACTGTTAGCAATGAAGATTTGAAAAGAAGATCTTCTATGCTCAGAGAACAAAAACCTCCTTTTTTCTCTTCTAGGGTGGTGATCATATTAAAATCTCCACCAATGATGAGGGGGGAGTCCTAATGGAAAGAGTCAAACCAACTGAGGTAGTGGAGAAGGGGGATGAGAGCTGTAGACATTGAGAAGGTAACCATGGTGTCATGTACCAAGGATGTGGAAAGAGGCAGAGATAGCATGGTCTGTAGACACAAGGTTATCAAGGGTTATGACAGAGGGGTTCCAAGCCAGACCAATGCCCTGGGCAGCTCAAATGGAATTAATGGAAAAAATTGGGTAGCCTCTCCAAATCTTGGACATGACAAGGCTGAGGGTTTCAGAAGAGCATTTGGTTTCTCAAAGGAAGAGGACATAGGGAGCCTCCAAAGGGATTTTTCTCTTTATCATGTGGCATTTGGTGAGGCCATTGATTCCTCTAAGATTCCATGATATAATCTTCATTGAGAGGGGGGCGTGAGAGAGGGAAAGAATTTGGTTAGCTAGGCATATTTCCTTGATTCCACCAATCGAGTGGCCAGCAGGTTGATTCTTTGCAGATATGATTTTATTCCTCTTGTCTTTAGTTCCCTCAGGAGTTTTTGGCTGTCTTTTTTGGGAAGGTTATGGATTCCAAGTTTGTCATAAGCTTTGACTTTGGCCAGTGCTTCTTTGAGGAGCTATATCTGGCTGGGCGGTATGGATCCTAAATATTTTTTCATATAGGCATCTTCCAAGCCTAGAAGAGCAAGATCTCCTAAGTCTATCTCTGTCATTTCTTCATCCATGGTGATATCCGGAGAGGGCTCCATAGAAATTTTGAGAGGGGGATCATGAGGGATAGAAGAGGTACCTTGTGGGTCAGCATGTGCTACAACTTTGAATTGAGAAGGAGTTCCTACCATGTCAAGTTGTTGATTAGGATTCTTGGGTATGGTCGGGCCAGAGCCCTCGACTGTTGATTTTTTCTTTAGCTTCATGTCAGGATCCGTCGGTTTCCCTGCCAGGATATCAAAGTTGTTGCTTGTGGAAGGATTTTCATCTTTATTATTCCCCATGGCGGCTTTGTGGTTGTGTCTCTTTACTCTTCCAAATCGTTGGAAACCATCGACATCCGTGACATCTTTTTTGGGGTCTTCTATCCGGGGTTTGTTGGATGGGCAATCTCAAAAGAGGTGCCCATGTTCATGGAATTTGCGGCATCTGAATGGTATGTGCTCATAGTCGAGAGGCTTGATCCATTTTGATTCTTCAATGGAAAGACTGATTGCATCAAGAAGGTCCTTTGCAATATGCATGTAAACACAGATCCTTGAGTATGAGGTGTATTTGTGGAGCTTTGTTTGGTCTACAAATATGACATATGCCCCAAGAGTATTTCCTATATCCTTCTAGGTCTCTTTGTCCTAGTATTCCTGTGGGAGGGAGTACATTCTGATCCATACTGGAGCCTAGGTGAAGTCCTCTTTTTTAGGGCATAATTTCTCAATCCAATTTTTCATCTATAGGCCAACATAGTTGAAAAAATAGGGGCCATCGTTTTCCACCCTTGCTTTGTCTTCCAGGTGGTGGAAGATGATGGTAAAAAAACCTTTAGAGCCGAGTTGGAGATCGTAGTGGGATTTTGGCTTCCATTTCATGGCTATCCATTTTTTGAGGGCTTGTTCAATGGGGCAGATGCCCATGAATTTTCAGATGAGAGCGTGATCCTTCAAATATTGATATCTGGTATTGATTCTTTCTGGAGGAAGAATCAGACTCGGATGGGAAATAGATCAAGCGATGTATGTGCTGGTACCATGAGTATTTCCTATAGGTGGGGGGCCCTGAGTTGGGTCCATGCTTGAATGGGGAGGCTCCACATCGGGAATAGGGATATCCTCAAAGCCAATCCACAGAGAAGAGGCATGACCAACAAAACGCAGTGAAACTAGAGGAGTAAGAGCCACAAAGTTGGAGGGTCTTCTACCCCCCCCCGTGCAGAGGTCATTGGAGTCACTTAGAACAGGGGGACCAGAAAAGGTAGCAGAGTAGGATACAAAAAGCAAAGATTCAGAGGCCAGCCAGGAACCGTAAGTGGAGGTCACACAACCGCAGGGCTGAGGTCGGCAGTCATCATCCTTCAGAAGTTCTTTCACCTTCTTCACCCACCCTGTTAACCATTTATTTTGTTGTCCTATTGTAAAAGTAATTTGCAAGGGGAACCACAACATCATCTTCAGGATCAGTTGTCAACTCAACTGCAGATGAAATAATTTTACTTGTAGCAGATGTGGTACTGTTACCTGTTGCAACCAAAGCAGTTGTTTGGGTGAAAATGGTATTAGGGATAGACATGGTAATCTGAGAGGTAGATATTAAAGGGGTAGTGGTACTAGAAGCTAAAGGTGGAGAAGGAGGAGAAGTAAATAATGTGGCAAACTCAGCAAGGGAAGTTGGGTCAACAGTAAGTGAGGGTTGTAGAGAAAGAATTGGAAGCTGGATTCGAGTGAGTATTGGTGATGGAGTGACAGGTGGAATTGGCAAAGTGGAAGTTGAAGTAGTGATGGAGGTCAGTTCATCAAATATTTGAGATATGGTGGATGATGGTAGTTTAGTCTTAGAATATGAGGTGGAAGTAAGTTGAACAGAAGAGGTGGAAGTAAGTTCAAGAGAAGAAGGTAAGGGTGCAGAAGCTAATGTTTCAGCAGTAGAAGTGACTTGATCAAAATGGTGATCTTGAATAGGATCCTCTATCACTATGCTATCAAGCAAATCATAATCTTCCTTGGAACCTTCTGTTACCTCTTAGACAACAATCACAGGAGGAAGTATTTCATCCTCGACATGATTGTCTCCAATATTCAATGTAGGTATAGCAGAATTAGGGGTTTGAATCTTCTGCCTCTTTGTTGGGTTACTCACAACCACTTGAATATCACTGTCTAGACTACTCGCAACAATGACTTGGGTGTCAAGCATTGAATTCATATGTGCCAGATCTCTCTTCAACTCATTAGTTGACTGAATTAGGATCTCCTTGGTCTGTTGAACATCTTCTACAAGGCCCTTTCCTTTGCCTCCATTTAGATATGTCAACATCAGAGGAGTAGCTTCCTTTTGTGCTTATTTTTATTCCCTTTCCTTTCTGACCTGCTCTACCGGTTGCAGCCCCATTCTCCTGTAACTTAAAACCTTATCCTTAAGCTCTTTCTGGTACTCAAGGATGAATCTCTTCTCTTCTTTAGTCTTATCCCTAACCAGGACTTCAGAAAAAATATTTTCTCCTTGGTAAATAGAGTCATTAGGAGCATCCTGATGCACATAGGTTGTTTTCATATGTTCTTGGGAAAAATGGGTAGCCAGGAATCCTTTGGGATCATGCATTCTCTTTGGGGATGATCCCAACTTAAAAGAGACAATCTTGTTTCCCATAACTGCAGCATATGTTTATGTTGGAATAACCAAAGGTCCAAGGTTCAAAGGGAACTTAGGCCATCCCTTTCTTTTGGGTCCAGTCAACTTGGGGAACACCCCATCTGTCATAGTCTGGAAGGCTATCTCTTCAAGGAGTAGTCTATCTGGGACTATCCTTGGCAGCATATGTACTATGTTACTTCCCCAAACTCTGATGTAGGAGAAGAATTCCCCCACATACCAGTCACCAATGTTGTTAATGAGAATTTTTGCATTAGGGGAGAAGGTTGGTGCATATTCCTTGCATATCTGATGGTAAATTGTATCGAAGAAGTGATCACAGATCTCATACAGTGAAGGAAAAAAATTGTTCTCCCACAATGTTGAACAGTAAATGTGAACAGGGGGATATGACAGTGTGCAATTCCATCCCATGAAAGGGTATTGGAATTATGAGGAGAACATATCAATAACATATGATGAATAAAAGAAAGAGGGCTTTCTTGTGGCTGGTGTATTTTGATACCGCTCAATAGCTGACTTTAACTCCATTGAGAGAACCGAAGCCCAATTAAATGACTCTCTAGTTGTAAGAATGTGATGGGCCACGTGTGCCCACTGAGCTTTGAACATGGAACAATTAGGTAGACCATACAACCTGCAGAGCATGGCTACTAAGAGGGAATAAGGTTCCTTAAATAATGAAATAGGGTATAGTTTATTCGCCTTAGGTATGAATTTAGTAGGGTTATTCATCCAATACTTAATCATCTCATCGAAGTTAAACCTGGAGTTGCAAGATTCCAGGAAAGCATCGTTAAGAAGATGGGTGACTGTTTTAAGGGAATAAGCCCTCATAAAAACTTCAGGGTGGAAGAAATCCAAAAGGGACCCTGCACTATTATTGAAGGAACGGTCTTTGGGGTTGGCATGATCAAGTATCCACTTGAATGCATCCGTGTAAGGTATAAGGGCAAGTTTGGCTGCTATGGCATGAAGCTGAGAATTTCTAATTTTCTCATAGACAGGTCAATTCTCTTGAATGTCTAAGAGGTCGTCATTGTCGAAAATGGGTAAACCAATGAAAAATGAGGGTAAACCAACCTGTGCTAACACAAAGCGGAAAACGACCTTGTTAAAAATTCGCAGTGAAAAATCCTTGTAGTAGGTAAATTCTCAAAATAAAAAAATTGTAAATAAAATAGAAAAAATTTGACATATTTAACAATTCTATTGGATGCAATCCGGAACGTAGGATGACCAAAAATCAATGGCTGAGATCTAATATGCGGGATGCGGAAGGAGATTTGCGGAAGTTTATTGTTTCAAATATGTACATTCTTTCCACAATCTGCAATCCACAATTGCGGGTTGCCGGTTGTAGAAGTGCAATTCTAAATATAACAAACCAAAAAGTTTCTACAATCCGCAATCCGTAATTGCGGGTTGCGGAAATGCAGACGATGAAAATTAAAATAAGATCTTTCTGCAATTTGCGGGTTGCGGGTTGCATAAAAATAAAATGCGAACGTATTCTTTAAACACTTTCCACAATCCGCAATAGGCAATTGCGGGTTGTGGGTTGTGTAAATTCAAAGCGCAATTTATTTTTGACAGACTTCGCGCAATCCGCAGTTGCAGGTTTCAGGCGCGTCAAACCATAATTATTGACAAATATTTCCACATTCGCAATCCGCATTTCGGATTGCAGGTTGCGAAAAGAAAACATTCCAAAACCAAAAACCAAGCTTCTACAATCCACATTGTGGATTGCGGGTTGTGGAAAGAACAAATTTTGGGAAAATTGCTTATTTCCCCAACTCAGAAAAACACACAAAAATGAAATAATTTCAAAGGGAAAATTACTTACTAGAAAATCCAATCATGGGAAAGCAATAAAAGCATGATGAAAAACCCCAAAATTACCATGGGATTTAATCATTACCTTTGCATACAAAAATTTGGGGCTCCCATGTTTTCATTAAAACATGGGATATGTTGTACCTACAACAGGTACCATCCAGAAAGATAAAGTGCAAGAGTTTATAAAACAAGAATAAGAGAGAATATTTTCTTTACATAGGTTGAGGCAAAGATGATTCACACACAGTTTGGGAATGTCACGATATGGTGTTTTGAAGGAACAGTTAAAACATCTCTCACGAGACGGAAGGACAACAAACCGACTAAGGCTGTCACAAACAAATGAAAAAGCTATTATTTGTAGAGACCAAGTACTTAGAACGCCCAAATATTTTTAGTGTGCTCTAAAATCCAATAGTACCAAATATATAATTTTATAATTATCATCTTATCATCTCCATATATATCTGTATACTGAGTTATTTTATATTTAACAATGAGCATATCATGAATTTCAATATATTTGTAGTTTAAATTTTAGACCTTAGAATGGATTAGCAAATATGTTTTTAGTATATTGTAAGAGAATGAGACAAGTGTACTCTAATGCATAAATAACCATCACTTTATAGTAAAACATAAACAACTATATAGTTATCGTTACAGGGCCACCACAAAGTGATGGGAGTGAAAAGGGCTTAGTCACATGCTGCCAACTTTGATATGAATCAATAAAATGATACTTACAATCTGCTATGGACTCAGGGCATGATGTTTTCCAAATGGCTCTTAGAACTTATTTAAAAATCAAATATCAATCCAATTAACTCATAGCAAATGGGTTCCGTATCAGTTGTAATTTTCAATTAATGGCTTTTCTGGTTTCATTCTTTCCTGTTCAACTTCCCTGCATATTCTTTTTTCTTAAATACAATTTTAATCTATTCTTGTTTTAAAAAAAGAGAAATTAATAAGTCCATGAAAGAAAACATTTCACCATAGGTTTCCAAAATAACAAATTAGTTTTAAGTATAATCAGGCCCAAGCATTATAGCTAGAGATTCACTAATTTTATCAGATCAATTAAGATTAAGTCATGCATGTTCAATAACCAAAGGAAGGAAAAAGTAGTATAACCACAATAACCCTAAATCATTGTTTCTCATTATGGGCTCGAATGATATGATCATATAATGCTTGCAATACACGGTTCTGAATAGTATCATATCCTTCAAGACCTGATATAAGAAAAATGATTCTGCAAAACATTTATGGAATTTTTTAATAGATTTGCAAAAAAATCTTCCAAAAATAAAGGGTATAAGAAAAATGCAATATAAAGAAAAAGAAAAGAGAGAGGGAGTTGAAGAGGGCGAGTGGAGTGGAAGTTTGAGAGGTGTTGGAACCCCAATATTTACAATGGAAGCATGAGCACAAAGAAAATAAATATAGGTATGGTTTTTTTCACTTGAACATATCACAAACTAGATCTAGAAACCCAGTGAGTAACAACAAATATGAGCAATTTTAGCAAGGAAAAAGAAAGAGAAACTAGAATGCAAAAAACTTGGAGATCCAGGTTATAAACAATGATGGGAAAAATGCTTGACATGAAATTTAACCCATAAAAGAATGTAATAAGATGCTCTTATTCATACCAACAGTTTTATTTGTGGGAATTCTTCATCCCCATCGCATCCATCAACATATGCGAAACAAAAGAAACAAAGAAATAAACAAATTATTGAAGTAGAAAACCATAGAATCAAGGTTTACCCGAGGGTTTATCATGGGAAAGTGTTAAATATTTTCTCTAAATTTGTAGAATACTATTGCTGGAGTGACAACCCATTCAAACGTAATCTCCTCTTGGACCCAAAGAAACCCGCCTCCCCTGTCACCTGGTCATGTATCTCTTATTTTCTACTAGTGATGATTCAAAGTAAGAAACATACCATTCCCACCTCTTTTATTTCTTTGGAAACTGCTATCAATCCTTTGGGAAATGAATGGATGGAAAAGGAAAGAGACTTGAATCTGTGTACGAGAAATAAAAACCTCTCCCCCATTTATGAAGCACAACTTCCTTATACCCTACCTTTGGAACTTTCTCCCCTTGAATCTGACCCCAACCCATGCTCCTCTTGTAGGGGGACAGATATTGTTCTTGAACTGAATGCTCATAAGGACCCCCCATATACTTCTCTGTTACCCCCATCCTATGCTTCTAAGGTCCCTTCCAGCTTAGGTACAAAGGAGATCAGTATTAGCTCCCATATCAGATCTCGGGCATCCCTGAGACCCTACAGTTTTTCGAAAATAATTATGGGCTACGAAAAAATATCAACCCCTCGGAAAAAAGGGAGAGGTAGAGGAAGACCCTCACATATATTGAAAATACAAGAAAGGGCTCAGAAAGAGCATCTATATGGTAGACAACAAACCATTCAAAGGATGCTTAGAGCAAAGAAATCCCTATATGGGGTTACCCCATGAAAATTTTATCTTTGAACTATAGGGGGTTGGCAAGTTACGCCAAAAAATATGCACTTCGAAGGTTGGTATTGACAAATCATCCTGAGATCATTTTACTTCAGGAGACAATGGGAAATGCATATGAAATTTCACTATATCTGAAGAATACACTAAAATACTTTGAATTCATAGTAGAGGATGAAAATGGACACTCGGTGGTATTGCAATAGCGAGGAATCCAAAAACCATAAAAGCTTTAGGAACTTGGGGTTTCCTGTCAGGTTTAGGGTTGGATTTCTTTTCTTTAGAAATGGGTGAATCTTTTTGCATTCTTAATGTGTATGGTCCTTATGAGGAAAGGTATCCTTTCTCGGAGTTTTTCTTCAGGAAATCCTTCTTGCAACATCAAAATATAATTTTGGGAGGAGAACTGAACTTTACCTTAGGAGCCCAAGAAATTTGGGGACAAAGATCAAGGGTATACCTATTGGAAACCTACTTTAAACATAAACTTAAGATAAGGTGGTCTATTGGATATAAACGTGGAAAAAATGAAACCTACATGGTCAAATAGAAGAATTGGGGAACACAACGTTGCAAAAAGGTTGGACCATTCTTGGTGGCAGGAAGATTTTTAGAATAAAACTTGATTATGAAGCAATGGGTAAATGTTGGAGGTGAGTTTGATCATGCACCTATTTTCCTGGAATTAAAGGGGGTGAATAACAAACCAACCACCCCTTTTATGTTTTGTGAGGTGTGGATAAAGGATGAATATTGTGTACAACTAATAAAGTCTACCTAGATTCCATACACTCAAGAAGAAGGGGGCCATGAAGCCCTACACTTTTCACAAAACCTAACAAGAACCAAAAAATAAGTGTAGTAGTGGGAAAAGGAAAAAATATCAAGGACGACCATATGTTTAGGTAGATTGACGAAGATATTGGGTCCATACTTGAGTATGTAGGGGGAGGATTTGAATCTTGGGAAGCAACGAATAGATTGGTTAGTTTGGAGGCCAATAGGAGGAAACTTAAAAAATATCAAGAATAAGTATGGAGACTTAAAAGCATATCTATCTGGTTGGAAAGCGGGGATGAAAACACAAATTTGTTTAGGCTTATGTGGAGTTTAAAGGATCAGAACAATGATACAATTTCTTCCTTTGAAGGTCTATCCAGGATGGGAAAATAACACTTCCAAAATTTATACAAAGTGACAGAAGCCATTTCAGATCCAGAAGTTATCAAGATGACCCAATTATTCCCATCTTTTCTAATGCTTAAAGACAATAGAGAAATTATGGAAGAGGTTACAAAGGATGAACTTAAAGAGGTGATCCATAACTTCCAAAAAGGAAAAATTCTGGGCTTAGATGGGAGAAATATGAAATTCTTTGTATCACTCTATGATACCATCAACCCTGATTTGAGGATGCTAATTAAGGAGTCTAGAAGGATGGGATTCATGCACCATCCACTAAAATAATGCTCATTTATCTCATCCCAAAGACAGACCATCCAGAAACTATGGAATAATTTCAGTCTATCTCCTTGTGCAACATTAGGTGTTAGCTAAAATCATTGTCAGGAGGCTTAAAGGGATCCTCTCAAAAAATATCTCAAACAAGCAATTTGGGTTTTTATAGGGAAGACAAATTCATGAGGATATTGGTCACTCTGGAAGGGTTGCATAGTATAAAAACAAGAAAATTGAAAGGGGTTGTATTGAAGATTGATTTATCAAAATCCTATGACAAGGTAAGCTGGTTATACATGAGGCTTCTCCTAATGCATTTAGGGTTTGAATGCCCTTTTTTCAAACGGTTTATGAGCTGCATTACCACCATCTCCTTTGCAGATCTAATAAATGGCGCAACTTCCCCTTTATTTCACTTTGAAAGAGGACCTTGTCAAGGATGTCCTCTATCCCCCCTGCTTTTTCTACTTGTTGTAGAATGTCTTAGTAGATCTATTGCCGAGGAAAAAAGAAGAGGATCCTTTGTAGGTATTACTATTTCTCAAATTCTTCAAATAACACATTTTTTATCTATGTACAATGCATTAATTTTCTTTGATGGATCAATTGGTGATGTAGATAATTTAGGGGAAATTCTTGAGCTATTTGGACAAGCTACTAGTAGGCAGATAAATGCCAGAAATTCGTCCATAACTACTATCAATATGGATGAAGTAGAAGTCAACATATATTGAATCATGTTTCCGTTTGAGATGAAAATCCTAGATGAGGGATTAAAGTACCTGGGTTTTATGCTCAAAGAAAACAACTATAAGAAATAATACTGGAATTGGCTAATTGGAAAATTGGAAAAAAAGGGCAAAAATTTGAAAAAAGGATATAATACTAGATTCATAGGTGTTTATAAAGAGTTGGAAGACTGGTTTTGGTAAAATCACTCCTAGAAGAAATTCCAGTATACTGGATGTCATTGGCTTGGATCCCAAAAGGGACTTTGGAGAAGGTAAGAAATTTTTTCTCAAACTTTTTTTGGTCTACTAAAAGTGAAAAATCAATAAATCCATGGGTTAACTGGGATGTAATTGCATAGCCGAAGATCCTAGGTGATTGGGGGATAAAAAATATATTCAAATTCTCAAAGGTCCTGGAAGCAAAGCTAGGCTCGAGGCTTATCTCTATTAATAGTCTATGGACTAAGGTGGTGTCTAAAAAATATATTTCTTTGGATACAGTGAAAGAATGTATCCATAGGAAAAACAAGTAGCAACATGTCGTTTCAGTCATTTGGAAATCCATGTTAAAATATTTCCACCTAATTGACGAAAAATTCACGTGGATAATTTGGAATGGTACTGAGGTTAGCGTTGGGGATGAAACTTGGAAGGGGTGCCAAAATCAACATATCATTCCACATCCTATCATACATCACTTACATCAACAAAAAATTTCCCACCTCAATCAAATTGTAGACCCCGAATCTTACACTCTCTTGAACCAAGGATGGAAAAGTGCAATTAGGTTAGGGATTGCAGAGGAACAACATGAGACATGGAAATCCTACCTAAATGCTTAGTGCACATGTCACGTGTGTATTATATACAATCCATACAACCTTATATGGATGGATTCCCCTCATGGAAAATACACTCCAAAGCTGGGATATGCGAAGCTTTCCACAAAAGGTCATAATGGGGTGATGATGTGGTGGTGGAGGGGTATGTGGAAATCAAAATGTCATAAAAAAGATAAACTCTTTATGTGGTGTGTTCTTGCAAAGAAAGTTCTGACCTGGGCCATTTTGATATAAATAATTAAAGGGACACGATGGTGTGCTCTCTGTAGGGATGATGAGGAAAACATCACTCATATATTTTTAAGGTGTCCTTCTGTTACACAAGTATGGGGTGAGTGATTTCGAAGGCTTGGGTTAAAAAATATATGGGCTAGGCAAAACGTAGATGAAGCTTGGAAAACATGGCAATCATCTCCATCGATGGAAAATTTCAGAGAATTACCTCTTCTTGTTATTTGGGGTGTTTGGATAGCAAGGAACAAAACAATTTTTCAAGACTCTCCTTTAGTTCTAGAAGTTGTTGAAACGAGAAGCCTAGATACACTTTCATATTTCCCACAACAAAAGGACACCCCTACTCCCAGATTTATTCAGGAAGGACAAATAAAAAAAATCATTCCCTGGGATTTCCTTGATGGGGATTCTCAAAACAATCGATGTGAAGGTGGGGCAATCCTTTTTCTTTCTGATAGTTCTTTATTAAAAATATAGATGGGATTAGGAGAAGGGACAAACAGTTATACTGAGCTTATGTCCTTAAAACCGTTGCTATGTTTTGCAAAAGAAAAGGGATGTACTTCCATACAAATTTTTGGAGATTCAAAAAATGTTATAAACTAGAAAAATAGAACAAAAAAATTTCAAAACATTTTTCTTGTTGCCTTGGTGGAAGAGATTCTTTGGCTCAGAGATAGTTTTGAATTCCTTTCTTGTTGGCATCTTTACAGGGAGAGGAACAACACTGCAAATTCTCTTTCCAAGGCAAGAATCCAGTTAAAATTTGGACAATGGAAGATGGCGAGTGCATAGAATGAATACTTCTATGAATTATATCATATGCCTTTTGTGGAAGGATTAAATATAGCAAGCTGAATCGGTGGAACATAAACCATGAAAATTCCAATATTTTTGATAATATCAGATTAGTATATGACCATGCATGTAATCATTAGTTAGTGAGACTAATTACATTTTTGTATGAAGATAACATAGATCATCTATATATATGATGTTTCTTCACATGACATGTCTTATAGCATGTTAGTCTTGATATCAGTGGCTCTATGGCCAAGGACAAGAAATGCATGGAACACATGTATTATGCAGAATGCAATTTTGTTTTTTCATAATAATTTTTTTTTTCCTAAGAAATATATATATATATGTATGTATGTATATGTGTGTGTGTGTGTGTGTGTCTATCTGTATATATACATATATACATATATATATATACACACACACACACATATATATATATGTATGTATATATATCTATATGTATATATGTATATATATATATATATATATATATGTATACATATATACATATAGATATATATACATACATATATATATGTGTGTGTGTGTGTATATATATATATGTATATATATATGTATATATATATATATGTATATGTATATATGTATATATATGTATATGTATATATGTATATACATATATACATATACATATATATACATATATACATATACATATATATATATATACATATATATATACATATATATATATACACACACACACATATATATATATATGTATGTATGTATATATATATATGTATGTATATATATATATATGTGTGTGTATGTGTGTATGTGTGTGCGTGTGTGTGTGTGTATGTATACACACACACACACACACACACACACATATATATATATTGTGCCTCACAGGTAACATAAAATATAGGCTTATGGGGTACATAAAAAATCATAAAAATAGATATACAAAAAGGATCTTTTGGCCCATGCATATCTATGCATATCCATTCCTACACTCCCTAGATGGGGGAGGAGCTATCAAATCCAGGGGAACCATTTCCTATGGAAGCACTATCACCTCTACTACTAGTGGTGGTGGTGGAAACCTTGCTATTGGATTTACTACTACAAATGAGGGTACCACTCCTACTCTTGTAGGAATTTCTAATCACCCTTGGATAACTCTCATATGATGAATTTCTCCAACCCCACATATTTTATGCAAGAGAATGCACCTCCTAGGGATAACACCCTCTGACATGTGGAGGTATTCTCCATCATCTGGTCATCTAATTCGGCCCATTAATTCTCATTAATGCCCTTAAGGATGACCACAAATTTTCACTCAAGCTTAACATACCTAGCATTGGGGTCACCCCCTGCTAGGGCTCCCACACTAACACCTTGAAATCCTTCCCCCTCCTAAGGGAATGTCTAATCATGTTAGCATTGCATATGTCAAGCTCATCTAGTATAAGATGTTGCAGTAACCAACATGACTCGAACTAGAGGAGGGTCAAGTCCCATATCTGTAACCAATGAACAACATCAAACCGTTAGTATATCACATGTATACGATAGCTAAAGCATGCATGAAATCCACAAAATAGTAATGTATGAGAAGTCTATTATAAGAATTACTTACCCATTGGTACCAAATGATCACTAGGAGCACATGTAGGGATATTGAGATCTCCTTATAAGCCTATCCTTGCTAAGAGTAATTCTCTATGGGGCCTCTCTTATATCTCTACATGGATAGGTAGTTCAAGGTGAATAGTTAACCCACCTAACAACCACCAACATAGGGAATCACCATGTGCTAAAATACCATGTGAGTCTCCTTCAACTCCCAAATAAGAACAACGATTTATAGCCTCAGTGATAAGAATAACTCAAAGAAGAAGGATCATAAGATCTATCCATAATGAAACTAGCCATGCCCCTCCAAACATCACCTAAATAACTAAACATGCATGTTGACAACCAACATTTTTTCCTAGGCCAGCTCTAGCCCATCACTCAGTACCTTCTCCATAAGGAGAAGCTATCCTCCAGAAATATAGTGGCTAGCCATAGCCCCCAGCACACTAACTATTATTGTCTCCACACCGTGTATTGTCAGATACAATATATGTGAAAGAAGGATGCCTCCATCCTTATTTGCATCAGATTTTCCCCATAATATTGAGCAATCAATTAGTTGAGGATATATTTCTGACTCAGTGATGGATGGGTCTCGTCTTGGATCCCCTATTTTGATAGACATGTAATAAATTAAATGTCAAAATGGTTGAGAGTGATCCTCTTGCTTTCCACAACAAAGAAATCTAGTTGGGGAATCCATAAGCCTATCAATTCTTTTATGATATGATCACGAGACCTCATAATAGGATAATTCCAATACTTTAAAAACCCTAGTTCTCATAGGTGTTGTTGAACATGTGGCTGTCAGGCCAACTCATCCCATGCGGCATTGGAATGCCACTCATGCCACTCAATAGCTATTTCCACAATATGTCCTGCAGAACCAATCAATCAAAAGATAAGTTAGTATCCCATAATTAACTTATTTAATATAAAAAAACCAAGCAATACAACAATTGCATGTTTTATTTTCCAAACAATCACGTGGCCCATAAGATGTGAAAATTGCATAGGTATAACATTAAAAAAAAATCACTATCATGCGAGTATCCTGACCCAGGTACACACAATTAAATTTTGTAGGTATTACACCAATAGGCTGCACTACCATGCAACATTTCTTAATAAATGGTGCATGTATAAACAATGTGGCAATAAACACCCAACTTCCATGTGGGAACAACTCTCTCCAACAAAAGGTTGTACATATTTCTCGAGTAAGAGATGTCCAACACAACTACACTATTGTGTGATTGTTGGAATATATAGTCACATGTGTTCACTATGCGGGGGCATGACCACACATCTCACATGGTGCATGAATATCAAAGGAACCATCGCATTGTTCTACATAGAAAATACTTCGATACCTACATGATTGCACAGAAAACACTTGCGGGATTCTGTAAGAATTCTAAGGGACCCTAAACAAAAAAATGGACAGAAATGAATAGTGGTGAAGATGTTCTACCTGGAACTTGTTGATAAAAAAACCATCGATCTAATTGTAGAGAATTCTGAAAACTAGGTTTTGGAAATCACAACTTGAATGGTAAAAATGTTTTTTCAAACATGGACCCCACCTCTATTTATAACCATTTGGATCAAACTTCAACCAAATCATTCAAGAGATAAGTGGATCCATTTCAAAAACCGCAAGCACCACCACATGAAGGATCATGAGCTTTTCATCATGGTACCATGAATTTCATTCCCCACAAAACTTCATCGGAACCCCTTTTTTGACCATTTCCTCTGGAATGTCAACCCATTTTTGTACCATTTGCACCATTGAACGTTTTTTCATGTACACTATTATGCTGTGTAATTTGTCTTATGTGTGCAGGATTTTGGTTGGAAATCTTGAATGATGTATTCTTCTAATAATTGGCCCTTTCCGACATTGATTCACCCTACACAATTGGATGAAGGTTTCCCCCTAGAGTTAGTTTCCCATTTGTAGTATGATCAAGGGAAGTCATCATCCTCAGACTTACCAACTTTTCTCATCTTGAGTTTTCCATCATACAAATCAATTATAGCATGTTCTTGATCCTCATCAACAAGGTAAGCATCTTACCATTTTTCCTTAGACCTCATAGACTTCAACAAAACCCACTCAGAGAGTTACAATAGTATAGATTGTACCTTGGTTACCCCTCAACTAAACAAGGTTAAATTTAGAATGAGTGAGGAGTGTCATCATTGCTCCTTCTCTTAGTAGTCTCCCCTATTCTATACATCAAATACTTTCTTGCATCAAGGGGAGTCATACATTCTAAATTTTTTATCATTCGCAACTATGACTGGATACTTTCAAGTCTAATACTTTAAGTTTCCCACTCGATTCCTTCATCCCACCCCAATGGATTTCTCGACATCATCAACAGTTAACCCCTCCCTCAGGTTACTATGCAAAGAGTCCCCAACACATTTGGAACACATTGACACACAATTAGTACTCCAAGCACATCTACTCAGCAAGGGAATATGGCCACCCTCAACCATACCTTATCAATTTAGATATTAGACCCCTTAGTCTCCTATTATTTTTATTTACTTTGACAACATTATCACGAGAGTAAGAATGCATACCTTGTTTGTATAAAACCAATTTTTATGTGGCATCTATCATTGTAGTGCTTCAGTAGTTATCACCAACACTCCCCCATGAGATACCTTTATACTCCCAACAATTTCTTGCTTTCCATCACAGCAATGAAATATTAAAATGAGGAAAATAAAAAATGATTTATTTTGGCTACTATATGGATCCCTCTCATGGTATCTCCTCACCTCACACATTAAGGGGCATCTATTAACACCTAAAGTTTGCAGACATGCGACATTTTGACAATTATTAGAAGAATACATCATTGACATATAACATACTACTCATAAGAATTCTTCATAAAAAAAATCAACATATGAAACAAAGAAATGAATGTATAAATCACACTTTAGGACAACTATGCAGGTTTATTAGAAGAAAACCATGCAATAAGTGGGTCTATCAAAGTAAACCCACAAGATATTGCATGTAAAATCTCTTGATACCCACACAGTCATACCAACACATGGACCATTAACTTCCACGATGAATTCAAAGATTTTCAACCACATTTTGGCCGCAAGGAATTCAAATTGGCTTTCTTCACATGCTTGGGAATTCAATAGCACTACATTTTTTCCTTGAAGTCACTCATGAAAGGGAGTATTCACATATATAACTAGTTTCTTGTGGACCATAATTTGGCCTATAAATGGAATCCATGAGCATGCATTTCATAAGGAGAAATCAAGATAAAATTTATGCTACACGAATCAGTTTGAGAGAGTCATCGTCCATCCTCATTATTATAATCAATTGGAGTTCAAATCTCAATTACATTCTTCCTCAAGAAACAATATTTTTCCCTTCATCATTCCAACATGGTAAGTAAGAAATTTGAGAGAGATCAAAGGACTGCCCCAAAGGAAGTGTTGGTTTTCATTTGCAAGGAACATTCTCCTAGGTGACAACATTGTATTCAAGCTTTTTTATTCACCATAAACATTTGGTTGAGGCTCATATCCTTGTTATGTTTTATGTCATTTATGCAAGTTTTATCTTCCAAGTAGTCATTATATGTGTTGTTGTTTCTTTAATAACTTCAACATAGTTTATTGGAATTACTAACAACCCACTTAACCTATTACCTTACCCACAACCCACAAGGAAATGAAGGGTTTTCTTTCCAAGTCACTATCTCAACCCAAAAATAAAAACCAAGTATAAAAATCCAAAAGCATTGGTTCCTCACATTGTATGAGTACATTTGTGATAGCCATCATGTACATAGAGGTAAAATTATAACTCATCATCACCCATGGGTTATCTTTAGAGCTATATTCTCATAAGCAAGTTTTTCATAGTGGTAGGTAGAGGTCATTAAATTAGGAGCAACACTATAATATTGGTAGGTTATATAAGAGGTGATCAATTGATTGATTATATTATCTATTTTCATAGTGGTAGACAAAAATTGTTAAATCATAATCAACATTATAGTATTAGTAAATTTTAAAAGAAACAAACACTAAACTTGTTAGTATAAAGCTACAAATTAAGTGCATCAATCACCGACCATATCGCATAATGAGTTGGACTTAAGCTGTAAATACAATGGACAACTCAAAAACACTATTTTGGAGTCTTTCCCTCATCTCCCCCTTGTACAAAGTCTCCTATTTTGCAATGGTTTCTCAAAAATCAAATGCAAGAGAAGTGGAAGTAACCACACGCGAATTAATTTAAATTATTTCAATAAAAATGCATAAAGAAAGGATGGATAGTTTAGCCATGACTTAGTTTAATTCCTTTCAATATAAATAAATAAAAAGAGGAGGGAAAATAATTTAGAGACAACTTAGAGAAGTAAAAAAATTAATAGGAATTTGCTATTATAAACTTCAATGGAATCACATTCTCATTAGTCTTATTAAACAATAGTTAACACTTTTCATGCACTCAACAACATGGGCAATGGCATTGATGCTCCTAAAAACTTCGGCCACGTTGCTTTCCATTACCTTGTTGCCTCTTTAGGGACTAGGACCTCGTTTCCTTCTCGTTCATTGGGATACCTTAGATTGGGCATAAATACATTATGGTTTCCAATAAGTTGTGTTATTATCTAAATATAAAAAAAGTAACACAAGTAATTTTAGGTTAAATTATAAACAACTAAGTTAAAAAGAGTACCTATGTATTTTAATCCATTTGCACTTAAAATTTTCATCTTAAGATATCAAACAATTGAGTAGAAAATATATATTAATTGTGAGGATTAATTTAGATATATGATTTAAAAATGTAATTTATTTATAGTTTAATCAATTGTAGAAAATGATATATATATTAATTTTTTGAACTTATTATTTTAAAATTTATTTTATATATTAAAAATGGTTTAAAATTTTATTTCATTAATAAAACTAAGATAAAATATTTTTAATAATAAAGAATTTTCACTCAAACAATTTTTTTTTAATATTTCAAAGTTATATGTTTCCTCATTATTATATTTTAATCAATATTTCTGTCATTGTCAATCGAGTTTGGACCATCATATTGTTGTCTTAATGTTTCGAACCCATGCTACTATCCGTAAGTATGCTATTTTTCATAACTATAAAATAAGTAGAGTTACATTTTAGGAAAATACAATTATTTTTAATAAATATAAAATAAGTAGAGTTACATTATGGTTAATAAAAAAATTACTTTTCAAAAATATAAAACTAGAAATTACTTTTAAGTTTGCAAGGGACGTTGTAAAAATAAGATATATTAAAATGTAAATTTTTTAATATGAATTTGAACATAATTAATGAGTAACAAGGTTGATTTGGATTTGAATTTTAGAAAAAAAAAAATCTTTCTATTTAGATTTGAAATAAAACTATGACTTCTTTCCCATCACAAAATTCTTCCCACCGTATGGATTTCAAATAGAAAACTATAACATTCATTCCATCACGTTGATATAAAAATATCCTTCATACCTTATAATTTGCACTATTGTTGCTAATACGAATCACAATCTAATAAAATTTTGCATACTTTCACTGCCAAAATTTCAAGTACAAAGATTTGATGTTGTGTCTAAAAACATCAATATCTAAAGATACTGAAGTAGAGAAAATAATTGCAATGATTTCCGAATTATCTTTTAGCATTTTCAATCCATTTTGATGGAATCGATTATCCCTTTATTCGACATTTTCATTTATATATGTGAAATTCCCTATGTCATTTCTATGTTATACTCTTCCAATAATCAAAATTCATCTCATATTTATGAATGCAATGTAAACATGTGTCTTCTAGAAGGTGAAGGAAGGATTGTCCACTAGTTAGATTCGTACATATTATGAGATAATATATGATAAGTTACTATGTTTTGATTGATTTACCCCTCCTAGTGATTAAGCAATCATGCTTGTCATGGAATGAGTCCTTGATCTAAGAATAGTCCTTACATGCCTCATGGTATGGTACAATAACTCATCACATGGGTTATTATATAAGGTATTGAAAATCACAACATGACTCTAAGGCTTTACTTGAGTTTCAACATTTGTAAGGCTTGTATCGCTCAACTATTTAGATGGATTTTTGGTCTCAAGTAGTACACAAAGGTCTAGATTAGTTGGTATATATTTGGTGGACACACTTTTCTATTATTGAACTATATTTATAAGTTATTATGAGAATCCCCTCATGGGTATAGGCACCCATAAGGTACTCATAATCTCTTTTTTTCCTTCCCTGGTATGTATAAAATCAACTATTCTCACAACACTTAACATATATGTCAATATTTATTGATCATTAAAATCGCAAGATCTATAACTATTCTCACAACACATGACACATATGTCAATATTTATTCATCATTAAAATCACAAGATCTATACATTAATCATAAAATTCCTTCAATATTGTTAGATTATGGTAACTTCGGGATGTCCTTCATGACTCAGATGCCTTGCATGGAGGTATATTAGTACCATAGGCATTAGGATGGAGTAGAGAGTGAGATGCACTCTACTCAGTGGCATGATCCCAGTAGGGGCTGCATGCAGAGCTTCAGGGGAGATTGACCTATGCATGCATGAGTTTTGCATGACCTGCCAGCTTTCAGTGAATGCATGCAAAAGTGACTTTTTGCATGCACCGGGAATTAGGGTTTTGGCAAACCTAATTCATCGGTGAGATTATTTATATAGGTAGGGGGTCCCCAGATGGGGTTAATCAGTTTCATTATCAGAGAGAGATACTGCCAGAGTGAGGGGGATGAATATGTCCATGTGGGGCAAATTTCTAAAATAGGGAGGAGTTGCTACAGGAGCTAGGAAGGTCAGATCTGAGCTAGATCAGTGACCTCCAGTTCCAGAGAGACCAAATCTCTAGTATTGTGAGCTGAGAGAGCTCCACAATGTGATTACTAATTAGATTGGAGGAGGCCGAGTTTCCTTGGAGGAGGAAATTTTTCTAGAGGAGGAGAAGCTCATTGTGAGCTGGATTGACCTAGTTGGAGTTCAAGACTTTCAGGATAGCCTTTCCTCAAGATTTGAGGAAGTTTAGAGACGATCAGAGCTCAGATCTGTTGAGATCTAGAGTAGTACGGGCATTTGACATCCAGAGGAGGAGGGAGCACTTATGCATGCAGAGAGGGTCGATTTCATTAGTGGGCAGTCTTCAGAGCGAGCATATTAGAGCAGAGTGATCTAGAGAGGGAAAATCAGTCAAAGGCTTCATCAGAGCACTCAGATCCAGATTGGCAGTTAGGGAAGATTTCATTAGTGCATGCATCAGCTGGATGCATGCAAATCTGTGTTTGTCCTAGTCAGAGGGATTGAGCTACCGGTTGAGGAAACTCTGTATTGTATCTTCTTATACATCTATATGATTTGGGCTCGATATTGAGAAGATAGCCCCGTAGTTAGCTAGTTTCTCCTGAAAGGGTTCCAGGGTACATCTATTGTCTATATGATTGCATTATGTGTTAGTTGGTAGATGCATACCTAGTTATTTGAATCTATGTTTTATGAGTATGTACTTCCATAGAGATTCATATCACTTGAGGTCTCAGACTGATACAGAGGAAGTAGTGATCTTTGTATCAAATATTTACATGGTATTAGATCCCTGGTAATGTTGATGTATATGTAACTTCGGAATGTATTTCATATATGTATATTGTACTCCTATAGAGATGGTATTATTCCTCTATACGGAAGTGTTTGTATTCCTATAGATATGTTATTATTCCTATATATGAAAGTGTTGTCATTTATATTGTAAGTGTCGTAACTTATACTTGATGGGTTATTAGACCACCTTGTTGGGGTCGGCCCTGTATAAGTCATGTGGGTCAAAGGGTTATTAGACCACCCTATTGGGGTTCGGTCATGTGTGTCAAAGGGTTATTAGACCACCCTATTGGGTGTTGGCCCATTCAGCATTGTGTTATGTGGTTAAGTTGAAGTCGACCTAGTAAAGGTTATTAGGCAAGTCAAGTCAAGTATAAATAGAGTGCAGGAGGCACTCTATTTTATCATTCTATTCTCTCACACACTCTTTGGAGAGTGGCGCACTTGTGGAGGAGGAGAAGCTACTACTAGGAGAAGTCTATCTCTTATGCTTGGGTTGTATCATTGCTCTATCTATCTCTGAGGAAGTTATTGGGGTTTTTCACCTTTATGGTTTTCCCCAAGTAAACTCTATGTCTCTTGTGTGATTGCATTATTGCGTCCATGATTGATATGCTGTAGATATGCTATACATGTTGTTCTCTCAGTTAAGATCCTAGATCAAACTAAAGTAAATTCTAAAAAACTAACATGGTATCAGAGCTAGCCTGAAAGAAGGCATGGTATGGCATGTATGACACTTGTTGCACTCGTGACGCTAGTGCTTGATATAGAAAAAAACCAGTCATCGTAGCACTTTCACTATAAATCCATTTTTGAAATGTTTTCGGATCTGAAACTTTTACACATTGAAGATCAGATCCACATGTACCTTGTGTCCAAAGGACAACTTCTAATTCATTTTACTTTTTGTTTTATGATCTATACAATCTAAGGTTTCTACCTCTTCCAGATCTGAGTCATAAACAGGTGACCTAGAAAAAAAGGTCATAACTTGGGCTAGGAAGCTCCAATTGAAATTTAGTAAAATGTGACAGGTATTGCATGGACTGTACTTTCTTAGGTAACTTGTTCAGAGGCCAAAACTGAACCAGTGACACATGGCACACCGTACAAGTTTTCTCTCCTATTTTATCCCATAAACAGGTCGCGTTGCAACACTTGGCATAACTTTCTCTCAGAGAATCCAATTGAGTTCAGACCTGTGGGGTTGGAAACATGAAAGGTTGGGCTACCATAGGTAGAAGTTTCAGACCCTGTGGATTGGAAAGTTCAGAGTTACACTAGAAACAATCAGGTACATATTTCTGTCAAAACAAAATTATTTTTTAGCACCTTCATTCATGGCTTCGGGAATTTAGGGTTTCGGAGAAAGTTGGAATTTTTGTAATCGGAGACTACGGCTGAATGCTACTCATCAAAATCTAAATTTAGAGACCAATATCATATTTTTTGGTTGGGAAGAAGGTCGGGCTTGATCAGACCCTAGTTCGGGACTTTGATCGGAAAAGTGGAAAATTAGGGCTTCTCCAAAAATGGAAATTTTTTAAGTCTGTGACCACGGCTAGAAGCTCCACAGAAAAATAGAAGCTTAGAGATTTGGATCGAACCTTTTGATTGGGCAGAAGGGTGGGATTTATCAAACCCTAGTTCAGGGTCATGTCTAGTGAATCTAGAAGTTTCAAAGGCAAATTTGAGGGGTGAAACTTTGCAGTTTTCAAATTTTGAGTATGTCGGCTTGATCGGCTCCACATCAAGGAGCATCTTTCTATCCTTTCATAAGTTTGAAATTCAAAGTTTGAATTTTTAGGTTTTCTCTAAGAAACCCTAATCTAGCTCCAGATCCAGTTCCTACAAATCAAGTGGATTGGGTTAATCCTAGAAGAGAATGGATTGGTGACCTACTTAAGTGAAGAAGTTCCTTTTTTAGAGGGAGATGAGGCTAAGGCCTTACATAAGAAGATTACAAGCAATCTCAACAGGTATGACTTATCCAGGTATGTTTCGAGATTTGTTCATGATTAAGTTTATGGTATGTTTGTCTTCATATTATTACGATTAGTACAATCTTAATTAAATTTAGACTTGTCGTATCACCTTAATAAAATTATGAATGCATGATAGAACATATTCATTGATTAGGGAGTTGACACTTATGATTGTACTAATGCATTGTTGTGTTGTATGAGGTTGATGTTGTCTGCTAACATGAAAGGTACATCAAGAAAGACAAATCATGTTCCAGTTGAAGAACATATGACCATGGTGACATGAAGACAAAGGTTCATCCATTGCCATGGATCACATAGAAGATCTGCTTACGAGGTATGTATAACTTGGTTCTATAATGGTTAACCTATGAGATATGCAGGTTACTAGCACAAGTCATTGAAGAGAACAAAAAGACATTATGCAGGTATGTTGGACATAACTAGCTAGCATGCTAATCCAAGATTGTTTTTCCTATATCAAGGTAGAATCCTACCTTGTGTTAGGATCTTATACTATTGTATGGTTGATAATGATTATTCATGAAGTTAGAAATGCAAGTAATCAAGGGTTTATGCATATTATGTTTCTTACCTTAATTGATGATATGACTAACTAGAAGAGTCATGAAAGTATAGGTTTGAGTAATCACGGGTTTAGGCATATTATGTTTCTTAATTTAATTTATGATATAACTAACCATAAGAGTCCTTGAATACTAATGCTTATTATTTGAAATGATCATGACTATACATGCTTGACATTATTGTGTTTTGATAGTATTGAGAATATACTAATAAATGTATGATTATCTATGAGATCTTGAGGATATCACAATAATGATACTTGTAAGCATGCATAGTGATCGAGGATGGATATAAGTTCAAGGACAGGGAATCCAGGAAGCAAAGATCAAGAGGGAGCACACTCTAGTAGTTTCTGCAAGGATGCAGATATTCAGAGGGAGTCGACCACTTCTCACAATCCACATCAGAATGGAGTTGCAAAGATTTAGAGGGAGTCCACCCAACAACCAAACAAAGATAAGTATTTGAATTTTCATTTCTTACATATTTGTTTGTTTAAATAATGTTGTTCAATGATGTGTATGCTTATGTTCCTAGACTTAGGTTGTGTATTATGCATATTAGAATAATTGCATTAATGAACAGTATACTACTAATATGCATGTGATGGGTAAGTTGCCTATGGCACTGTAAAACATTCCATTTCTACTTATCTAGAATGAAACCTCTTTGCTGACATGTTGGGAGTAGTGCAAACTCATAACAATGTTTTGGTAGAGATTGGAAGGCATCTAGAAAGTTACAGGATATGGACGAATGTTGTATTGCATCATTGGCTAAAATAATTGCATGATTGTATGACATATTTCTTTATGTGTAAGAATTTGTTCTAAAAACTATGAGATGTTTCTAATCATGCAATTTAACTTGTTTTGTAGGAAAGATTGTATACCTTCACCTACAAAAGAAGGACTACAACATTTGTTCCAGCAACAAAGATATCTATTGAAGATATTAAAGATATTGAAGTTCCCAAGATCTGTGATGAAGTAATGAAAGAATGCCATGATCATGAAGAATGATGTTTGGGATGTAGTCCCAAGACCTGAAGGGAAGTTTGCTATGACTTCCAAATGGATCTATAAGATCAAGCATGCTGCAGATGGTAGCATGGAGAAATACAAAATGAGGGTTGTAGCTTGTGGCTTCTCCCAGAAAAAGGGATTGAGTATGAAGATACTTCTACACCTATAGCCAGGCACACTTCCATCAGATCAGTACTTTCTCTGGCTACAGTGATGAAATGGAAGATACACCAGATGGATGTCAAGAAAGCTTTCTTGAATGGTGTAGTCGAAGAGGAAGTGTATGTGGAGCAGCCACTTGGTTTTAAGACACATGACGAGAAGTCATATATGTGCAGAACTTGGTATTGTAGGAAAGACAACTTCCTATCTAGTTTGGGATTTACCAAGAGTAAAGCGGATTCCAACCTTTACTACAAGGTTGAGGAAGGAAATCGAGTGACACTACTTTTGTATGCAGATAACCTATTTGTTACAGGTGAAGATAGATTGATTCCTGACACACACCGGAAGCTTTCTGCCAAGTTCGAGATGAAGGACTTGGGGATGATGCACTACTTTCTAGGAATGGAGGTGTGACAGAGTGCAGATGGAATCTTCCTTGGACAAGGGAAGTATGCAGTAGAGATCCTGAGGAGGTTCGGGATGATGGACTGCAAGGCCATGGCCACACCTATGGCATCAAACCTGAAGCTTCTGTGTGATGCTTCATCTGAGCTGATTGATGTCAAGGTGTATCATCAGATGATTGGGTCCTTTGATGTACTTGACATATCCGAGGAGTGTTCACCTGGTTGCTGTAAAGCATATTTTGAGGTACCTGAAGGGTACAGTTCATTATGGGCTCAAGTATGATGCGAATCAAAAGTTTAACCTGTAGGGTTATGTTGATTCAGATTGGGTAGGTAGTGCTGCAGATAGGAAGATCACTTCTAGGTGCTACTTCAGTATGGGATCAGGTGTGATCTCTTAGTTTAGTAGGAAGCAGTCCTATGTAGCACTAAGTACAGCCAAAGTAGAGTATGTTGCAGCTTGTTCGGCTATTTGTGAGGCAGTATGGCTTAGGAAGCTACTGTCTAAGTTATTTGATCTCTCGCTGGAGGCTACTGGTATCTTTTATGACAACCAGAGTTGTGTGAAGCTGTATGAGAACCCGATGTTCCACGACAGGTCGAAACACATAGAGATCAAATATCACTATATCAGCGATATGGTGTAGAGAGGAGTAGTGAAGCTTCTATATGTTCCGACGGATGAGCAGATTACAGATGTGCTAATAAAGCTACTAGCCAGAGTGAAGTTCAAGTACTTCAGAGAGAGGCTTGCTGTTCTTCAGATCGATGACACTTCGAGGAATAAGTGATGGAGACATTTGCTGAAGCCATTCCAAGCATGTTGGAAGGAGGATCCTTCACATGGCTGTGGATGTAAGCGCTGGATGATGAGCATTAGGACGATGCTCCAGTTACTGCTCTGTATATGTATATGCATCATGTTGGATGTTGGATATGATCAGTTCAATCATATATGTATGTATGCATCTTGTTGGATGATGGATATGATCAGTTGGATCATGTGTACGTATTTGTATATGTATCAAGTGGATACATTGTATGATTAGGTAGATCATGTATGTTGATATGTATCAGGTATGATCAGGTGGATCATGTATTTGTATATGTATCAGGTGGATACATTGTATGATCAAGTAGATCATGTATGATGATATGTATGAGGTAGATACTGTGTATGCATCAGGTGGATGCATTGTATGATCAAGATGATCATGGATGATGAGCTTCAGGATGTTGCTCCAGATGACATGCATTAGGACGATGCAATGATGATGATTAGGATGATCATGTGTACATCAGGATGATGTATGGTGAGTATCAGGTTGATACTCTGTGGCCATGGATAGGTTGTGCAGATAAGCATATAATAGCACCCTCAAAGGTTTGCAGATTCTCTTTCCAGGTTTTTCCGCTGGCATATAATAGCTCCCTGGGAAATCTGGAAAATTCTCTTTCGAGGTTTTTCTTTGGGAGGACATATAATAGTGCCCTGGGAGGTTTGTAGATTCTGTTGCTAGGTTTTGTCGTTGGCATATAATAGCTCCCTAGGAGATCTGGAAAACGCTCTTTCAAGGTTTTGTCCTATGGCATGTAAGTAGACCTGCGAGATCTGGACAGGATGAAAAAGGCCTCAGATGCTCTTTCAAGGCATTGCCATGACCACATGTAATAATTCTTGGAGATTTGGACAGGATGAAAAAGGCCTCAGATGCTCTTTAGGCTTCTTGCTTGACAAGACACTCTTTTAAGGTTTTGTGGTGGGGGTCACATGTAACAAGTCCTAGGGATCTGGACAGGATGAAAAAGGCCTTAGATGCTCTTTAGGGTTCTTGCTAGTCAAGAGACTCTTTTAAGGTTTTGTGACAGTCACATGTAATGTGCTCCTGGGAGATCTGACAGGTAGAGCTGTGTGCTCGTAACAGCCTGGAATGCTACATCCAGGTTTTGTGATGCATGTAATAATCCTTGAGGATTCCACAGTATGGTCAGTGATGATGAAGACCTGCAGATGGTGGGCCTGCATCTAGTATTAAAAATGACTAGCTCTGTAGAACTTTCTATGACGAGTAGATTCAAAGATTGATTGAGATAGCAGTAGTAGTGATGATGACGATGATTAGATGATGATGATCTAGAGAAGAAGACTTGTGCTAGAAGATCTGTGTCGATAAATACCTTCCTAGTTAAGAGGGAGTGTTGATGTATATGTAACTTTGGAATGTATTTCATATATGTATATTATACTCCTATAGAGATGGTATTATTCCTCTATACGGAAGTGTTTGTATTCCTATAGAGATGTTATTATTCCTCTATATGGAAGTGTCGTCATTTATATTGTAAGTGTCGTAACTTATACTTGATGGGTTATTACACCACCTTGTTGGGGTCGGCCATGTATAAGTCATGTGGGTTAAAGGGTTATTAGACCACCCTATTGGGGGTCAGCCATGTGGGTCAAAGGGTTATTAGACCACCCTATTGGGTGTTGGCCCAGTCAGCATTGTGTTATGCTGTTAAGTTGAGGCCGACCTAGTAAATGTTATTAGGAAAGTCAAGTCAAGTATAAATAGAGTGCGGGAGACACTCTATTTCATCATTCTATTCTCTCACACACTCTTTGGAGAGTGGCGCACTTGTGGAGGAGGAGAAGCTACTGCTAGGAGATGTCTATCTCTTATGCTTGGGTTGTATCATTGCTATATCTATCTCTGAGGAAGTTATTGGGGTTTTTCACCTTTATGGTTTTCCCCAAGTAAACTCTGTGTCTCTTGTGTGCTTGCATTACTGTGTCCATGATTGGTATGCTGTAGATATGTTGTACATGTTGTTCTCTTAGTTAATATCCTAGATCAGATTGAAGTAAATTCTGAAAAACTAACAGGTAAGGGTCAGGGTGGCAGTCATTTATAGATGTGCAGTGGTGGTGGCTAGATCTAAGATAGATCTAGTAGATCTGTGGAGATAGAGACTAGATCTACCAGATCTAAACATTCTCATACAGATCTGTGGTTGTAGAGGTCATATCTATCAGTTCAGTTGGTGAGTAGTCGGATTTGAGACAGATCTTCCAAGTTTGTGATCAGGAGAGATTTCTATTTACTGTGGGTTACAGTTTCTTCAGTTGGGTGAGTATGGCTACTGGTTTGAGAGTGGAGGACCGATTGGATGGTGCCTCCAACTATAGTGCATGGAGGGAACGTATTACTCTCTTGCTAAAAGAGAGTGAGTTATGGGATGTTGTGTATAGCATGACATCAAATCCCATTACTATTACGTCTGATTACACTGCCAAAGCAGTGCATGAAAAGAAGAATATAAAGGCCATAAGGATTCTACTTAATGCGATCAAGGATCACCTTATTCCACATGTCTCTACCAAATACAATGTGTATGAGATGTGGGATGCATTGATTAGTCTATACCAGAGCTCAAATGAAAACAGGAATATGGTTCTCAGAGAGAAGCTGAGAAGCATCAATATGGGGAAGGATGAGAGCATGGTTACCTATCTCACCAAGATATCTCAAGTGAGAGATGAGTAGCAGTCGGTGAGAAGGTAGAGGACAGTGAGCTAGTTCGGCAGGCCTTGAATGGCGTGTCTATAGCATGGGCAGTGTTTGTTTAGTCCATCATAGGTCGTGAGAACCTTCCAAAGTGGGATCAACTGTGGGAATATTTCACACATGAGGAGACCTGGAGAGGGTACTTTCAGAGTTTAGCTTCTACCATTCCTGAGGAGGAGGATGTTGCTCTCGCAGCAGGCAGGAAGAAGAGGGGCAGACAGAAGAAGGATCTGAGCAAGATCAAGTGTTTCACCTACAATGAGTATGGACATTATGTGGGACAGTGTCTGCATAAGAAGAAGGGGAAGTAGGCAAAGGATGAGCAAGTGGAAGCAGCAAAGGAGGTTGATGAGTTCTCTTCTCGGTTTGAGAAGGAGTTCTCACTAGCCATAGTTTAGTTAGGACATGATAGTAGCCCACCAGAGATTCAAGCTAATCAAAGATGGAGAGTGGACATTACTCTCAGCAATCATATGATAGGAGTGTGAGATGCATTCCTAATCCTAGAGCATACGGTAGTACAGTTGACTCGGGATGGTTAGGGGATTGACCATTTAGTTGCTGGTGTGGGTAGAGTGATATTTTTGCTTGACCGTGGGGAGCTCCTAGAGGTATCAAGAGTGTTCTTTGTTCTAGGACTAAGAGGGAGTGTTCTCTTAGTGGCAGCATTGACAGCTGCAGAATTCCCTGTAGTGTTTCATAGGGATCAGTTCTTCACCTATCCGAGAGGAGTAGATCGAGTGTTGTTTGGTCACAGGATTTATGGTGAGTACTTGGTTCATGGATATCCTACTTTAGGCACATCAGGTTGGCTGAGTGCATCCTCTTCATACAAAGAGGGGGATGATGGGAGAGATTCTCACAGCAGAGATGAGGCCAGGAGGAGTGGGCCTATTCATCAGATGGGTGAGCGAGAGTCTCACCATGATGAGGATCAGGGAAGTGATTGCGGAGTTCCAATGGATGAGCGTGATGCTCAGGATAGTGATGAGTCATAGGAGATTGAGCCTTTGGGCTCATATCATATGGATGATCATGTTGCTCATACAGGTACTAGTCAAAGCGTGAGTTGGTATGACATGGTTGAGATGGACTTGGCTCATGAGAGAGCTCAGTCAGTTCAGCCACTACAAAGATAGAGGGAGTTGATGTACAGAGCTGATTCAACTCAGGGTCATAGACAGATGGTCTACAAAGTAGTAGATCCACTTGATAGAGGTCTTCAGGGTTGGTTATAGCAGCAGAGACTCAGAGGGAGTCTGAGTCAAAGTACAGTGACAGAGTCACCAGTGGTTGATAGAGGGGCTTCATCAGAAGCCACTCATTGACCAGGGTGGTTCAGGTCAGAATGCAATAGTGTCAGGTAGATCAGTTAGATTAGAGGCAGCAGCAACAAACTTGATGGATCCAGGCATTAGTTTCAGGACTTCCCTCATTAAGAGGGAGTGTTAGATTATGGTAACTTCAGGATGTCCTTCATGACTCAGATGCCTTGCATGGTGGGACATTAGTACCATAGGCATCAGGATGGAGTAGAGAGTAAGATGCACTCTACTAAGTGGCATGAGCCCAGCAGGGGTTGCATGTAGAGATTTAGGGAAGATTTACTTATGCATGCATGAGTTTTCAATGACCTTCCAGCATTCAGTGAATGCATGCAAAAGTGACTTTTTGCATGCACTGGGAATTAGGGTTTTGGAAAAACTAATTCATCAGTGAGATTATTTACAGAGGTAGAGGGTCCCTAGATGGGGTTACTTAGTTGCATTATCAGAGACAAATACTGTCAGAGTGAGGGGGACGAATCTGTCAATGTGGGCCAACTTTTTGAGATAGGGAGGAGTTGCTGCAGGAGTTAGGAAGGTCAGATCTGAGCTAGATCAGTGACCTTCAGTTCCAGAGAGACCAGATCTCCAGTACTATGATATAAGAGAGCTCCACATTGTGATTACTGATTAGATTGGAGGAGGATGAGTCTTATTGGAGGAGGAGAAGCTCATTGTGAATTGGAGTCCGAGACTTTCAGGATAGCCTTTCCTCGAGATTTGAGGAAGGTTAGAGATGATCTGAGCTCAGATCTATTGAGATCCAGAGCAGTACGAGCATATGACATCCATAGGAGGAGGGTGCACTTATGCATGCAAAGAGGGCTGATTTCATCAGTGGGTAGTCTTCAACGCAAGCAGATCAGAGCAGAGTGATCTAGAGAGGGCAGATTAGTCACAGGCTTCATCAGAGCACTCAGATCCATATTGGCAGCTAGGGAAGATTTCATTAGTGCATGCATTAGCTGGATGCATGCAAATCTGGGTTTGTCCTAGTCAGAGGGATTGAGCTACCGGTTGAGGTAACTCTGTATTGTATCTTCTTTTATACATCTATATGCTCTAGGCTTGAGATTGAGAAGATAGCCCCAAAGTTAGCTGGTTTCTCCTGAAAGGGTTCCATGGTACATTTGTTGTCTATATGATTGCATTATGTGTTAGTTGGTAGATGCAGACCTAGTTATTTGAATCTATGTTTTATGAGTATGTACTGACATAGGAGTTCATATCACTTGAGGTATCAGACTGATATAGAGGGAGTAGTGATCTCTGTATCAAATATTTACAAATATCACTCATTCTAGTTGCATGTTTTTATTGAAGAATTCATTTGATCATTATGTAACATTTCATCTTTTAGTTTATATTGTTATTTATGATTCATTGATATACATACTCATTTATTTGACATTCTATCATCTATTTGAATAACCAAATATCTAATTAAGTACCTTGTAATAAATATTAAGAGATAACTAATTGTACAAGATATGAATTATAGGCCAATATTATCATCATAAAAGAAAAAATGCATATCATATATAGGTACCCAAGCCATCATGAAATTTTTTAATTACCTTTTACTTTCGATAAGTTATGAGTTGGCATAAAAAAATTTAATTACTTTTTATTTTTGATAAATTATGAACTGACATGGGAATTATACATAATGTAACATGCCTCATGTGAAAAACATGACAAATGTGACAACATCTCCCATAGAATGGGTTGTAAGCAGCTCATTACTCTTAGTGCAATAAAAGTATAAAAGTCATAGATTATCTAAGAAGAAACATGTATAAACACACATATAACAGTTTAGAAAAAATAACATGTCTAATTATCTAGGTGGATATTGGTAGCCACCAACTTATTCCATTGATTTAGAATGGCTCCACATCTTAGTAGTTTTACTTTAAATTTTTAAGTCCTAAACTTTCACACGTTTTTCAGGCATTTCCATTGTGTTTTTGGCAATGAAAATAGGACACTAAATCTTTGATTGCATGGCTTACCAAACTCATAAATCACAAGTTATTCTTGAAATGGTCCTAATATTACCCAAATAGATTTTATATGAAAAATATTCTCCCTCGACAATTTGACATATCAACTAACCTCTTTGTGGCCTATATTCCCTTTTCTACGCCATTTCTTAGGGTTAGGGTTTTGGATATTTATGGGGTTTGCATCCTAGGTAATCACACTTTGTATGAAAAAGGAAATTTTATCCAATTGTAACGCCTACTTGTGAGTAAATGTAATTGACACATCTCCCTTTAGAGATAAGCTACTACCATTCTAGCTAGTTTGTATTGGTCTATAGTTTATAGTATTTTTCCATTTTCCATTTCATTCATTAATATAATTTGATTTTTAATGTACTAATGTGCTTTCTACAATATATTTGTGCATGTGTTTCCATTTTATCTTTATTTATTCATTTCCTTCCCTAAATAATTTAGATTGGTGGTATTAGAGGATTCTTATCTTTATTGTTTTTTGGTACTTGTCTCTGACGGGATCCATATAGTAGGAGTTTGGGGTTTCAATTCAATCAAAACAGAATCACGGTCAAGGTATCCTTAAATCACATAACGAAATACAAATAAAGAATAACCAAACTTAGGATAACTAGTACAAGCTGTAGGGGAATAAGGGTAATGGGAAGTTGAAGAAGGACACATAAAAGTGGCCCGAGTTCTAGAAAATGCCTTGGAAAAATATTGATAATTATCACTCGTAGTAGTAATTTCATGCTGAGATGAAAGCCTCCATGTCAATACTTATCTTGGATTGTGACTTAGAACTAGATAAAAAAAAGTGGATTATTGATGCAAAAACTAATGCTAACATCGCAATCACAAATATCTAACTACAAGAACTAGAGGAAGGTGAGACCCTCTTCCATTCACATATGTGGGTAAAGGGGACTCTACTATATTTAATTATTGACAGTGGTATCCAAAAGAACTTGATTTTAATTGATGTTACTATAAAGCTGTAGCTACATAAAATAACACATCCCTAATCATGCACCATTGATTTTTTGGGATAGGGATGAGACATCCACACCAACTACCAATGCCAACTTCCCTACAACATTAAGCCCTTCATATAACATCATATCATTAGGGTTTTGGATAAAATAACATCATAAACTTTAAGGAAAATTTGTCCTCTTCATGATTATGTAAAAATTTGAATGAAAGATCACTATAACCACTAGAACCTATGCACTTGATCTTAGCACATAATAGAAGAAGGTGGAAAATATAGTGGAAGAATACAAAGATATCTTCGCTTCACTTGCCAGGTTTCCCTACAAAACTAGGTGAAGCATTCAATTGATTTGATACTTGGAGCATATCTTACTAATGGCACAATATAAAAGAACTTTCTTCTCAAGAATGAAGAAATCAAATGTCAGATTCAGAAGCTCATCCAAAATGGATACATTTCACCAAGATCCTCACCTAAGTTTGTTGATGTATAAGAAGGATGGGACATGGAGACTTTGTATTGATTGTGGAGCTTTGAACAAAATAATAGTAAAGAACCAATATCTAATCCCTAAGATTGATTATCTTCTTGATCATGTCAATGGTGCTAAGTTTTTTAGTAAGATTGATCTTAAGTTTTTCTACCACTAGGAAGCCATTGAGAAAAATTATGTATGAAAGACAACTTTTAAGTCTAAAGAAGGTATTTTCAAGTGGTTGGTCATGCCTTTTAGCTTGACAAATGCTCTAACAATGTTCATGAGGGTGATGGACAATATCTTGTGGCCATTCAAAAATTATTTTTTGGTTGTATGTTTGGATGATATCCTCATCCTCATTAAAATTTGGGTAGAATATTTGCATCACATTCAACGAATCCTAAGCATATTTTGAGAACACAAGTTATATGCGAGTATGAATAAATGCTCATTCAACATGCAAAAATTTTAGTATCTAGGATGTATTGTGGATGAGCATGGTGTGCATGTGGATCTAGTCAAGATCCAAGTCATTTACAAATGATCAACCCCAACAAATATTACAAATTTCCACTGTTTCTTGGGCCTTGAAAAATTCTATGGTGGTACTAACCCAAGTTCATTTGGACGTAGTGACAATGGAAACATTCAAGGATATGAAAAACATCACCTTTGTTTGACACCGATACTCACCCTATTAGACCTACAACGACCTTTGGAGATTGATACAAATGATTTGTATTATGTTGTTAGTGTAATTGTCACTCATTATGGACATCATATGGCCTATCTTAATGAGACACCCACTCATGTAGTTCACGGGTACCCCACCCATGACAAGGATATGTAATCCATTATAAATACCGATATTCAATGGAAACATTATATCATAGGGAAGGAGATGCTTAGGTCCATACTGAAAAGAATCCCCTGTAGTTCATGTAGACACAAGAAGACTTACAGAATGACCACCATCAAAAGTGGTCTACATACCTGCAACAATCAATCTAAACATCAAGTACATGAAGGGAAACTTCTTGACCAAGAAAAGTGGCTCACCAAGAGTTAGATTGAACATAACTTTCCCCATATGATGGAGAAACTTGAAGTAATGGGGAGAATTTCTCCCTAAGGGGGGACAACTGATCCATGCAATTTTACTTTAGTTTTTATGTCCCAAACTTCTCATGTTCTTTTATGCATTTCCCTTCAATTTTTTGCAATGAATGTAATCCACGCAATCATTGACACATATTTGATCGCCTTGCCTTCCAAACTCATATATCATGATTTAATATTTTTTGTAGTCCAATAAATTCCCTACGAAAAAATTACATGCCTATGAAAAGTTGTTGTATCAACTAGCCTCTTCGAGGCCCACATCCCTTTTGGCACAACATTTCTTACCATTATGGGTTTTCATCCTAGGGAATCACACTTTATGTTAAAATGAACTCTTTTCCTCTTGTAATGTTTAATTGTGTGTAAGATTATCTAACATCATCTCTCTTTAGAGATAAGATATCGCCATTCCAACTGATTTGTATTGCTCTCTAGTTTACATTCTTTTTCTATTTCATTCATTAATAGAATTTGGGTTTTAATGCACTATTGTTCTCTCTACAATATCTTTGTGTGTGTATTTCCATTTATATTTTTTCCTTCATCTCATTCTCTAAATAATCCAATAATTTGAATACTCATATACAATATAAGCAAAATGACATCATATCTAAGTACACATATACTAGTTTAGGCGGAACAATGGTCATTACATGTACTCTCCCTTTGCAACATTGTCCTAAAGTAAAGTATAAACAAAAATACAAAGAATATCTTGACATATATCATTTTCATATTCCTAAGTGGCAGATTCTAAACTACACTAGTCCCATTAGAGCTTGACATGTTTTAGTAGCTAGTTTTGAAGCTATTGATCCCTTCGGTCTTGAATGACATATGGTTATACCATGAAAATTCCCTCCTCATAAACATGAAATACATCATTAATACTTTTGAAATGGGTTGGAAGCACGAGACAATAAGCAATGCATCCTACATTTTTTGTTATTTTAAATGGTTCTATGAATCTAGGAGATATTTTTGTTACTTGTACAAATTTGAAGGAATTTTTTCATGGTCTAACTTTGATAAAAATTTCATCATCTTCCTTACAAATTCTCTTAATTCTCTTTCCATTAGTGTAACTCTTTTGGAAATCCTTGGTCACCTTACATCTACTCTTGATTTATGTCATTTCATCTTCCATCTCTTGTAGTATCATATGTCCCAACACCTCCCAATCCTTTGAGAAATCCTAATTCATAGTGGTTTTGGAAGGTCTCCCATATAAAAAACCATATGGAGATAGATGAATGGAAATCTAATAGTCATTGTTGTATGCAAATTCAACTAAGTAAATATACTTTTCCCACTTGTTGTACTAATAAACTACATACATCCTTAACATATCTTCCAAAACTTGGTTAACCCTTTCAATTTTACCATCTGTGTGAGGATGATAAGAAGCATTGAAATTTAACTAAGTTTTGAATGAGTTATGAAGGAAAGTCGATAACCCAAAGGTGGAATGAGAGTCTTGATATGAAGTAATTTTTCACAATATTCCATATCCTTGTACAATTTATTTAAGAAACGCCTCAATTGTTGCTACAACATCATAGGTACTCTTAATTTGAATGAAACAATAGGTACTCTCAATTGGCTAGATTTTTTCCCCTTGTCCCCCTCCCCCCTCCTCCACCTCCTAGACCTCTCCCACTTCCCCATCCTCCGTGGTCTGCCCCTCCACTCCATCTTACACATTAATACTCCCATTCTTTGTGTCCTCCTCCACCCCATCACCCCCCTCCATTTTCCACCCCTCCACCTACCCATTCCTCCTTCTCACCATGATCACCTCCCCCTCTCACCCTCCCTTTCCTACTCCTCCTTTTCTCTTTCCTCTTCCTCCCTTACCCTCGCCTTACCCTCTCCCCCTCCTTCCCCTCCTCCCTCCTCCCAAATCATCCTATCCCTCCCCCCTCTTCTCCCACTCCTCCCTCCTCCCACCCCCTCCCTCACCACTCCCCCACCCCCTCCCTTCCCCTCTTCCTCTCCAACCCATGCCTCTTATTCCCCTTCTCCCCCGCTCCCACCTCTCCTAACCTCCTCCTTCCTCCTCCTCACAAAACCCCCTACACCACCTCTCCCACCCCCTCACCCTCAACCTCTACCTGCATCCTCCTCCTCCACCCCCTCTACCTCCTCCTCATCTTCCTCCTCCACCCCCTCTACCTCCTCCTCATCTTCCTCCTCCTCCCACACTCCCCCTTCTTCCTCCCCCCTTCCCCTCCTCTTCCCCTCTTATGAAACCCTTCAACCAAGTAATGATGAACGATGGCTAACTATGTAATTGAAGGATAGTCAAATTACTACCCTACCAAAACTCTCCTCCTCTCACCTCCACTCACCTCCTCCCCCCTCCCCCCCATTAATACTCCTCCTCCCTCCTCCTCTTTCCTCTCAGCCAATCCATTACCTTCCCTCCCCTCCCCCTCTCCCCTCCTCCATCCATCTCCCCACCCCTCCTACTCCTCCTACCCCTCTCTACCACCCCAATCCTCCTCCTCCTCCTCCACCCTCTTTCCCTACTTCTCTTCCTATTCCCACTCTCCCTTGTCCTCATCCCCCCGCCATCCTCTTCCCACTCTCCCATGTCCTCATCCTCCCCACCTCCACCTCCTCCCACTCCTCCACCCCCCTCCCCCTCCTCCACCCTCACTCTCTCCTCCTCCTTATACTCCTCCTCCCCCCTCTCTCACTCTCTGATATCCTCCTTCATCCCCCTCCCCACCTCCCCTCTCAAAATATCCCCCTCCCTAGGGCCCCTCTTCCTCTACTTCTCCCACCCCCTCCTCTCCTTATCCTCACCTCCCTCCCCTCCCATCCATCTCCCCCTCCCTTATTACCCCCCTCTCCTACCCACCCATCTCCTCCTCACCCTCCTTCTCCCCACCCCCTCCCCCTCCTACTCACCCTCTCTTGTCAATATCATCCCTCGCTCATCCCCTCCTTCCTCTTCCTTCACCCTCTCTCCCCCCTCCTCCTCCTCCTCCCACTCTTTATTTCACTCCTTCTCCCCTTCTCCCCTTCCCTTACCCTCTCCCCCTCCACCTCTCCCTCTCCTCCTCCCTTCCCCTCCTCCTCACCCAAATCCCCTATGCTTTCACCCTACCATCCCCAAATCTCCTCTCCCCTTCCTCCCTCCCCCTACCCTCTCCCCATATCCCCTCCTCCTCCTCCTCAACCTCTTCCCTTCTCCAATTCACCCCTCAACCCCTCTTCCCTCCTCCTACCTCCCCTCCCCCTCCCTGTAAGCATGCTCATCCTCCCCACCCTCCTCCATCCTCCTCCTCCCACTCACCCTCACCTCTATGATCTTACTACTTCTTCTTTTCCCCCTCCCTCTCCCGCATCTCTTGTCCCCATCCCCCCATCTCCCTCCACCCTCCTCTCTCTACCGTGGACCCCTCTTACTCACTCCCTTCCCTACCTTCCCTCCCCTTCCCCTCTTATCCTACTCCCACTTCTCCTCCCTCCCTTCACTCTCATTCCCCTGTCCTGATGCCCCCCCTCTCCTCTCCTCCCTCCTCCCGTTGATCCACTTTACCCCCCCTGATCTCCTTCTCCCTCCCCCTGCTCTTCTTCTCCTCACCCCCCCTCCCCTCAAATCACCTAACCATCTCCTCCTCCTCCTCCTTCTCCTCCTCCTTCCATTCTCCTTCCTCTCCCCCTCCCCCCCCTCCTCGCCCCCCTTTATCCTTCTCTACCCTCTCTCCCTCCTCTTCCTTCCACTCTTCCCCATCCTTGACCTCATGCCTCCTCTCCTTGCCCCTTTCACCCTCCCCTACCCCATATCCACCTCTCCTCCATCTTCCTCCCCCCTCCTCGTCTCTGTATCCCACCCTCTGCTCCTCCCACTTCCCCCTTTCCCCTCTCCCCTCTTCTCTCCTCCCTGTCCCCCTCCTCCCCCTCCCCTCCCCCCTCCACCTCTCCTTCTCTCAACCACTCCTAACCCCACTCCCTTTGACTCCCCTCCCCACCTTTCCCCATCCTACAAACCCATCCTTATACTCCCCCTCCCCATCTCCTTGACCCCCTTCCTCCTCATCCACGCTCTCCCCCTCCTCCTCCTCCTTCCACTCTTCCTCATTCTCCACATACAACCTCCCATGCCCCCTTTCCACTTCTTTGCCTCTCCTCTCCTCCCTACTCCTTCCTCCTCATCATCTCTTTCTCCCACCCCCTCCCCTTCCCCTCTCATTCTCGCACCCCCTCCTCTCCACTCCACTCCCCCTCTCCTACAAACCCCTGATCTTCATTCTCCTCACCTCCTCTCATACTCCTCCTCACGCCCATCCCCAATCCTCTCCCCCTCTACCCCTCCCTATCCACCACTCACACCCCCTCCCCTTCCCCTCTCATTTTTGAACCCCCTCATCTCCACTTCCATCCCCCTCTACTACCCACCCCTCCTCATCATCATCCTCTCCTCCTCCTCCTCTCACCGATCCCCAACCCTTTCCCCCCTCATCCCACTCCCCCTCTACCCCTCCCCCCTCCCCCCCTCCCCTTTTCCCCCTTCCTCCTCCCCCTCCTCCTCCTTATCCCCCTTCCTATACCCCCTCTGTCATCCCCCTCCCTCTCCCCATCTCCCCACATCCTACCCCAGCTCCATTCCCTTACCCTCCTCGACTCCATCCACCCCCTGCATCCTACACTCAACCCCTCCACCTTTGTCTATACTCATACCCCTACCTACCCCCCTACCCCCTTCCTCCTCCCCATTCCCCTTCCTCCTCCTAGTCCCCCTCAAATCTCCTCCCCCTACCTCCCTCCTCCTCCTTATTCACCTCCCCCTCCCTCTCCCACCTCCCTCTCTCCCTCTCCCAGCCTCCTCCATCCTCACACCCACCCTTCCTCCTCTTGTAATCACCATCCTCCCCCCTACACCATCCGCATATCCCCTCCTCCTCCACCACTCCAACTCTCCCCTATCTACCCCCTCCCACCCCCTACCCCTACCCCTCCCCCTCCCCCTCCTCCCCCTCCTACTCCCCTCCCCTTCCCATCTCATGCTCCCCCCATCCTCTCTTTGCCTCCTCCACCCTCTATCCCCATTCCCCTTAGTCTCCTCATCCCCCTCCCACTACCCTTTCCCACCTCCCTCCTCCTCCTCCTCCTTCTCCTTGCCCCCTCCCTCTTTCCCCTCTCTCCTCCCCCTTTCCCCTTTCCCTCAAAATCCCTCTCTCTACACCACCCCACTCCTCCCCCCTTCCTTCCCCTTCCCCTCTCCCCCTCGCTCTCCAACTCTCCCCTATTCTCTACTCCTTTGTCCACCCGCCACCCATCCCCCCCTCATCCTCTCCTTCTCTCACACCCTCCTCCCCTCCAGTTCCCTCACCCTCTTCCTCCTCCTCCACCCTCTCTGCTTCCTCCTCTTCCTCCTTCTCCCCCCCTCTCCTTCCCACCTCCTCCTCTCCTTTTACCACCCTCTCTTCCTCCCACTCCCACTCCTCCTCACCAACATCCCCTACCCTCCCCTACCCACCTCCTCCTCCTCACCCCCATCCCCTACACTCCCCCCGTCCTCCCCATCCTACTCTACCCCTCCCCCTCCCCTTTCCCCCCTCCCTCATCCTTTTCCTCCTCTTTCTCACCCTACCCATCCCTCTACCCTCTCTCTCCTCCCCCTCCATATGCCCCTCTCTTCACCTCCTTCCCCACCCCAACCTTCCCACCCCCCACCCCTGCCTCCAGCCATCCCCCTGCCTCCTACCCTTTACTAGTCCCCGCCCCGTACTATCCCCCTTGCCTCCTACCCTCCCCCCTTTCTTCCTCCTCCCCCTACCCCCTCCCTATCTCCTCTCCTTCTCCTCCAACCGTCCACCTCGGCTTACCTCTCCCCTTCTACCCCTCCCTTCCATTGATGCCTCTCTTGTGCACCCCTATATAAGATCTACAGCAATAAAAATATATTAAAGTGCTAGGCTATAATAATATAAATAGATAACCTATAAGAAAAAAAGAAAAATAATATACTCCTCATGATTTTAATATACTTTACATGCAAATAGAATAATAATAATTTTCATTAAAATATATATTACATCATTATATACTTTTATAAAATGTTATTTTGAAAATTATTAATATGCATTGTAACATATACTCCATTTTTACACATGAAAATTGCATATTTATATTTTACAATCCACGTTCCTAAATATTACATCCATAAATCAATAATAATTAGTCAAAACTCAATTATTCATTAACTAAATAATCTCCAATAATATAATAAAGAGAATTCAAGAAAGCTAAGTTCTCAAAAAAAATAAAGAATATTTATTTTAAATAAAAATTAAAAAGTAATACCACTAGCATTCTATTTTTTATCATCACTCTATTTCCAATCTCATATCAAACTTAAAAAAAAAAAAACTATTTCCAATCACATGTCATTCTTAAAAAAAACAGAATTATATTTCCAATCACATGTCAAACTTCAAAAAAATAAGTTCATGAAATTGAACGGTATGTGAAAATTAATATTTCCAATCACATGTCACACTTCAAAAAACAAAATCTTGAGATTGAAGTGTGTGAAAATTAATCTTTCTCTAGTTAACAATTTCTACGCTTAGTATTTGCAATAATTTAATAGCATGTTTTTCAAAAATTAAGAAAAAAGAATCCAATAAAAATTCACTTTGGGAACACTTAAAAAAACATATAATTATTCAGAATATCAACTTGTTACTCGTTAAGAACTCACTTTCTATAATAATATAAATAGATAACATTATAAGAAAGAAAGAAAAATAATATACTCCTCATAGTTTTAATATACTTAACATGCAAATGGAATAATAATATTTTTCATTAAAATATATATTACATCATTATATACTTTTATGTAATATTATTTTGAAAATTATTAATATGCATTTTACATTACATTGTAACAATATGTACTCCATTTTTACACATAAAAATTGCATATTTATATTTTAAAATCTACATTCTTAAATATCACATCAATAAATTAATAATCAATTAGTCAAAATTAGCCAAAACTTTATTATTGATTAACTAAATAAATTCCAATAATATAATAAATAAATTTCAAGAGAACTAAGTTTTCAAAAAAAATAAAGAATATTTTTTTTAAAATAAAAATTAAGTAATACCACTAACATTCTCATTTCTAATCATGATTATATTTCTAATCTCAGGTCAAACTTAAAAAAAAACAAAATTATATTTCGAATCACATATCAAACTTAAAAAAACAAAACAAAATTCTATTTCCAATCACATGTAAAACATAAAAAAACAAAATCATGAGATTGAAGTGTATGAGAAAATTAATATTTATTTAATTAACAATTTCTAAACTTAGTATTTGGAATAATTTAATAACATGTATTTCCAAAATTAAAAAAAAAAAATTCCAATAAAAAAAATCACTTTAGCACTTAAAAATAATTATTAGGAATATCAACTTGTTAGTGCTTAAGAAACTCACTTACTTTTTCTTTAAACCTTTACCTCCCTTAGTTGAGTAACATATATGAAATAGAATGTTAAGATATGAGGTTTAGATGTTTCTTCATAGTCTACATGAAAATGTTTCCGGTTTGTATACATTTAAAAAGAAAACGTATACGTATGTGACACTATATTTATATAAATAATTTTAAAATCATGAACCATTTTCATAAAAAAACGTTAGAGAAAAGCCTAACACAAATCTAAAACCATGTTCATAGAAATGCAATTAGGAGATGCTAATGGCAAAGCATCAAACTCGACGCCGAAGCAATGGAAAACAACAAGACGCAGAAGCAACCGAAAACAAAAGTCTTAAAAAATGAACAGGCAGATATTCATAAAGGTCTTTGCCAATTTTTAATTATGGCAAAGATTACACGAGCGAAAGGGTAGTCCATAGCAGCTGGTTGAGGCTAGAAAAAAACCATAATAGGGATAATGTGGAGAATATAGAAACCCTAGAAAGAAAATGGTAAAAAAAATGATGAACTCGGCTGAAGAATGACCAATATTGGCTAATGGCTGAAGATAGAAGAAACACTGGAACGGGGAGAACGAAGAAACCCTACAAAGCAAATGATAAAAAAAATGTTGAACTCAGCTCTAGAATGATCGTTCGGTAATGTGCAAGAGAAGACTGATACGTAGAAATAAATGAGGATTCAGGAACATAATGGATCCATGGGCTCTTCATTGGGTTTGAACATCTCATTACATAATTTTGAAACTCTATCTCTAGAAAATGTCATCATATCGCATCCCCACAATGCAGTAAAATCATAGAGTAGACTTGGAATGCAAAGACCTCATTGGAGCAAACATGTAATCCAAAATTGAAACTCCAAATAGACGGTAGAGGGAGGGAATGGGCAAAGGAAAAGGAAAAGTACACGCATCACACTGTCCACTGTATGTGCATCCATATATGTAGAAGTGGGTGAAATTAGAAATAAGAGAAAATAATAAAAAACAGAACAGAACCCAACCCTCATCACTAATCTATGTTCAAGAAATAAGAATTATGATTTATGTACATACATTCATTTTTTGTCGATCACGCTGAAATATACCAACAACTGCAATTCCAGCATATTGAATTTTCTTTGTCCTCCTTCACCGATAGTAGCAAGTTATAAACTATATCTATGAGATCAAATAAATATATCTCATTTATAAACTCCAACCCAACTTACTCCCATGAGTATATATTTAATGCTTAAATAGCTGAGACTCACTCAAGAACAAACCCTACTTACATTCAAAACAAACCCTAATTAAGAGTTCGGTTACTTGCTCCTTATTATAATCAATCAATTAAATAAATATATTCTAAAATTTTTGGCCAAGGAGAGCCATTTGTAGGTCCTGCTCAAGCTTCGGTGCTAACATGATATGGTTTGAAATTTTTACTGTGCAGAAGGAAGAAACCCTACAAAGCAAACGATAAAAAGGTTGATGAACTCGGCTCTAGAATGATCGTTCGCTAATTTGCAAGCGGGAATCCCTCCCAGAAGACGTAGACACAAATGAGGATTCAAAAACATAATGTGGTCTTCATTGGGTTTGGGCATGTCATCATAAAATTTTGAAAATGTATCTCTAGAAAATGTCATTATACCCCATCCTTACAACGTAGTAAAAACATAGAGTAGATAGGAAATGCCCTCTTTCCTTAACTGTAGAGGTGGTTGAAATCAGAAATCACAGAAAATAATAAAAAACAGAACCGAACCAAACCAAACCAAACCCTCATCGCAACGGTCAAGAACTGAAACCAACCCTCATTACAACTCCCAAGAGATTAACAAAAATGAATGAGATTGCTTCTAAGAAACTTGCAGAGAGGGAATAATAATAGAATCTACCTGGAATTGAATCCCCACAATTTTTGAGATAACACATTGGTGTCAGCTGCATCCACGATTCCCCTTGAGATCGTTTTCCTCCATTCAAGTTCATCAAACAGCTGAACCATTTTCCTGGATGTGCAGCGCTTTCGTAGCAGGGTTCCCATGGAGTTTAGCTTTCATAGCAGGGTTCCCGTGGAGATTAGATTTGTTCGGACCCGTGAGCCATTTATTTACAGACAGAAGAAAGGGAGACTGGACAAATGCACAGACACGACACTCCGTGATAGAGTGAACAATGGGACAATGGAAAGCAGAAAATCCACCGCCACTGTGATAGAGTGAACAATGAGACAATGGAAAGCATAAAAGCCACCGCCACAAAGGTAGTTAAATTTCACTAGCCATTAGATTGTCAGACGTATTCAAACTCAAAAGAGATACTCGAATATTTGAATTTCTCTACCGTTGAGTCAAGCTCATCCAACCGTAAGAATATTGTTATCTTTCAACGGTCAAATTTCAACTCTCTAGAGAAACACTATCTGGGTTAGAGTGTGTTCCAGCACCACCACTATGACATATCATTTCTGTAGATATATCAACTCTATAGATAGCCTGTGTCTTTTCATTATCCATTTGATCATTAATTACTGTTCGACTCCATTAACTACCATTAATTACTGTTCGGACTGCATGGACACCACAAACAATAGGATTTATCTCAAAAAACATTTACCACTTGCGACTTAAGTCAATTATACATGTCGATTTCAACTAACTCGTAGCCATGATTTGGGGTCTATTAATTAATTATAATTAATGTAAAATAAGAAATACAAATTTTAAAAATATATAAATAATTTTTATTTTTTAAAAGAGTCTAACTAGGCATTCAAAATTTCAGAGTTAGATAGTTATAACCAGAGTTAGAAAGTTATATTCAAAATCATACCAAAAAAATCAATCAATTTTTTCCATTAATCTAACTTTTAGACTATAAATTTTTTAAATATTTACTCTTAATATAATATATATATATATATATATATATATATATATATAATTATCCTTGATAATATATGCTTAAATAATTTATATTTTTTAAAAGAGTCTAACTAGGTATTTAAAATTTCAGAGTTAGATAGTTATAACCAAAGTATAAAGTTATATTGAAAATCAAACCAAAAATATCAATCAATTTTTTCCATTAATCTAACTTTTAGACTAATTTTTTTAAATCTTTACTCTTAATAATATATTTATATATATATATATATATATATATATATAATTCTCCTCGATAATATATGCTTAAGTAGATTGAAAATAATCTTAAGAAATAATTCATTCTATATTTTTCAATAAACTCATTATTAAAATAGTGTTTTCAAATAACTTTCTTTCATTTATTCACAATATATAACTATTTAAATTATTATATAACAAATATAAATGGTATATTAATTTTAAATTAAAATTTTGAATTATATGCTTTTTAAAGTATTTATTAAATAATTAAATATTAGTATTAAAAAATTACTTATTTATGGTCTAATCATTATTTTAACTTAAATCTATATAAACTTGAATAATCATAATATGTTGAGTTGAATAATATCTTCCTACTTAAGTACATGGCCCATTATTTATCGATCCACTCTTCTTCCAACCCACTCTCCCACCTACCCCACACCCTCTATCCTCTCCTCCTCCCACCTTCCCCACACCCTTTATCCTATCCTCCTCCTTTTCCTAGAACCTCTCCCTCCACTCCTCCCTTACCCACCTTTTCATGGTCCATCCTTTGCACAAAATATGAACCGAGCTACAAACTTACATTTTTGTCTATTGAACTTAATCATACAGGCATCCATGCACTCAAATAACCCATATGAGACCATTAATGATAATGACCATTATCAAAATCAACCCACTGGTGATGCTATCAAATTATATGAAGCTAATAAATTAAGATGACATTCTTTAAAAATGTGAACCATAATTAAAAGGGGGAGTAAGTATCATGAAGTTAAGACTCTGTATTAAAGTAATTAAATTTTCATCACGTGAAATAACAAGTAAACCATATGAAACTTTGTCAATTACATAAACAATGGCTCATTAAAGGTAAACACAAACTAAAAATATTTTAGTATTTAAGAAAACCCAAGGCACCAGGTTATAATAAAGTCTGAGATGTTTTCAAAAAACATCGTTATCTATCAAACTCAATTTTAAATCAACAAAAGAGTGTAAGAGGAAATATGAAGAAAAGTCAGGATATATCGAAAGGTTCAAATTAAGACTATACTCCCTTAATCAAAGCCTTACTTTCTACCCCGACATCACTTAAAAACATAAATGTATGGAAAGAATATTTGAGACTTGAATTCAAGGAGAAAAGTGATGCCTCAATTTTTAAGTATATGCATGATTCCCTTGAGAAGGACCACATGATAATTTCTTTGCTTAAAGATATTACATTAATTTGGTTCCAATTAATTCATAGAAAAAGTTGCACTTTTATCAAACGTGAGAATTAATTAAAGAAATATTATTATCTAGATATATGTTGAATGAGTCCACATATTTGTGAAGAAGTTCTTTTCCATGTGGTAATGAAAAATGGAAAACGTATTGGTGTATATGAAGTAAAATTTATGGAGTTGATGATACATTGTGGAATTGTGAGAAGAATAAATATTTGTATATGGACTTTTTCTTTGAGTTGGAACATAATTTCATATGTGGCAACATTCCACATTACCAAATACCATCAAATTATCCCAATGGGTCAATAGATGGTTGATTTAGGGATATGAAGTGAGTCATCTAGGAAAGGAAAATCTCCTTTTCATGGCTCCTTCAAGGGAAATATTAACATAATTAGAGGCATGTGATTTGGAATTCATTAGAGACGGTCATCTTTCTCCCATGTTTCTAATGGAAACTCAATGATTTATTTAGTTGGCCAAGGAACTTCGAATTAGTCAAGGGGTGTGTTTGGTAGAGGTTATAGCTAGAGGAACTAAGGATTCCCTTCTAGTAGAAAGAAAAGTTATTCAAGGAGGCCTCGATGGGTCTAGTATTGGACTTGTGGGGGACCACACCTTCAGATAAATTGTCCAAAATTTTGGAATAGATTGGACAATGTGATGGAAAATATAAATCCAACTAGTCTCAAGGTAGGCACCACATTGAAGAACCATTAGGTTGATCATTTGGCCACTATTATGGAATCATCTTTTATCTATTTATATCTTGTTTTATACTAACGATACCTATAGCTTTATGTATCCCTCATCTTTAAGTAGATGTTGTTTGGAAACCTATAAGCATCATTCATTCAACTATGGAGCAATAGAATCTAGGGTGAAGCAATGAAATAGTCCTATTGTTGAAAATTGTATGGTGGATATAGGATCTTGGGTAATCTATATGGACCTTTATAGAATACCCTTACAAACCTATGACTTGATAGTAGGTATAGATTTAGGCTAGAAACCCATCAAGCTCTCTTTGATTATTTCCATAAAATATTCATTGTGGAAATGAAGAAGGAGAATTGGTAAAGATTCAAGGAAGCAAACACCAAGTTTATATTCATTTTATTTTAGAAATGAAGGTAAGGAAATGTTTAAGGAAATGATGTAATATTTATGAGATTGAATTTGTTGATGAGAGCATTAATCCTACCCAAAACCAAACATGTTATTGTCAAAGTGAATGGATTTTTTTTCATTCAAAACTACCTAGACTACCTCTTGTTACATAGATTGAATTTACTAATACCCTTAAAAAAAGAGAAAAAACTGTATCCAAGACCCCTATCGAATGAAAATTCAAAATCCTAATGGACTTAGTATCCAACTTAAGAAATTATTGATCTTTTAATGATTCGACTAAGTGTATCCCCTTGGGGTGAACCAATCATTTTTATCAAGAAGAAAGAGGAGAGTCTTTGGCTCTACATTGATTATAACTACTTGAACTAAGAAACAATAAATAATAGGTCTTCAATTCCTCAAATTGATCATCTATTTGACCAGTTAAAATGAGATTCAATGTTCTCTATAACTGACTTGTGTTTTGGGTATCACCAATTTAGGACCAAGAAGGAAGATATTGATAAAAATTTCTTCCAGACTTGATTTGGTAATTATGAGTTCATGGCAGTACCTTTTGGTTAGCCAAATAATCTTAAATGGATCATTATATAATTTTTCATCTGATTTGGTACTCTTTGGATGGATAAAATGGAGGTACGGTCTTATAGGGTTCGTTTTATAGGTAGGCCCCACTTTGTTGATTTCAGATCCAGAACCTTATAAAGCCAATTTGAGGCCTTAAATTACCATTTTTGGGGTGAAAAATTCATTACCATCTCTTCCATCCTCATGATAAGTTACTGTGGTGCACATTAACATATTTCCATTGATACAAAAATCACCTCAATCGGAGTTCATATGCAAAACTTACGCATCCCAAAAGTGGAACTATCTTGTTAAAAACCATGGTATCAAGTGGATTTTCCATTAGTTTCGAGTAATCACACATGTATACCTATAATAAAATTCTAGAGGGTCTGAAACCCTAGGGTTAATTAGGGGTTGAGGCATGCAAAAACCCTATACCTAATCCTAAATCACTATCACATTATGTGTAATACTTGGTCACTAGGAGAAGAAGGAGTTATGTTCATTTTGTATTGTTATTGTTACATATTTGAGTGGATAATTTGTAAGTGGGTTTTTTGTGTATAATAGAGGAAGTATATTATCCTATAGCAACCATACTATCGATAGTGTCCAAGGAAAATTCATAGTGAGTTCCCCTTCTTTTTCCTAACCTTCTAGTTGGGTTTTCCTATATTGATTTTTTCTAGGGTACATATTGTTTTCATTGTGTGGATGGTGTATTCTTTGATTACTTCTTTCATTTGAGTTCTATTTTATTTAAACACTAAACTAGTATATTAAATCTACAATCCAAAGTAAAAAAACTCCGTAATAAAATATTATAAAATATTAGAAGATATGTTATGACAAATTGTTTCTAGTGGAATATCCACAATAGTTTAAAGATCACCAACACTCCTACCACATCCATGAAGCTAATGAATATTGTCTTTCACAAATATTTGGAACTCATGAAAGTTTTTCTTGATGATATCGTCATCTATTATCACGATGAAAGAGAACATGAAGAACACTTGAATGTTTCTCTTCAATGTATTTGTGAGCATAAGTTGTATGGGAAAATTTCCAAATGCACCTTATTTTAGAAGAAAAAAATCATTATCTAGGATGTGTGATCACATGGGAAGGTATAGTTGTAAATCCCAGTAAGATTCAATCATTATTGGAATGGACAACACCAAAAAACTCTTAGGAGGTGCAAACTTTATGGGGATAGAAAGATATTACAACATATTTATTGAAGGAGTTTCAAAAATCACCAATCTTATTACCTTTCTCTAGTGGAAGGGAAAAGTATTTGAGTGGACATGATGAATGTGAGTCCATGTTTCTAGAGATAATAAAAATTGTTAACTATTTTCCATGTTCATATGGTGCCTTATATAAATAAATATTCCTTAGTTTGTAAAAATGCATCTAAAGCATGCATGGATGTAGTACTAATGTAGCAATAAGGTAGTATAGCCTATGCACTTTGAAAAATTAAGAATAATGAAAGACACTAACCCACTCATTAATAAGAGTTAGAAATGGTTGTAATGGCGCTAAATATATGGAGTATGTATCTAATAGAAATAAAAATCAAATAGAGGATTTCTCATAATAGTCTTCAAAATATCTTCACTCAAATATACCTCAATGCCCGTAAGCAATGTCGGAATGAGTTGTTTAATGAATATGATTGTGTGATTTACTATATAAAGGGAAGAAATATAAAGTGGTAGATGAATCAAGTAGAAAACCTATATTATATTCAATTATGTCCTTAAAAGTAGATCTAAAATATTAGGTGTTAAGTCACCCTTACGAAGATCATTGGTACAAACAAATAAAATCTATTTTGGAAAATGGGAATACCTTGGAGGATAAATATAAAGGTTACTAGATATACTCAAATGGAATATTGAAATAATTGGTGTTGGGGATCCCACACCAACAACTTTACCCCCTTCCCCCTCCTAGGGGAATGCCTCTATTTGTTATAATTGCAGATGTCGAGATCGATTAGTATCAGTGTTGCAGCAACTAGTGTGACTCCAACTAGAGGAGGGTCAAGTCCCATATATGAAACCCCCAAACATCATCAAACAATTATTATATCACATGTGTATGATAGTTGAAGCATACATGAAATGCACAAAAAAGTAAAGTATGAGAAGGATATGATAAGAGTTAATCACCCATTGGTCCCCAATTATCACAAGGAAAACATGGAGGGAGATTGTTATCTCCACATAAGTCTATCCTTCCTAAGAGTAATGCTCTATATGGCCTCTCTTCTATGTCCACATGACTAGGTAGTTAATGGTGAACACTTGGACCACTTAGACACCACTAGCATAGTGCATCACCATGCCCCAAATACCATGTGAGGATCCTGCAGCCCTAGAGTAAGAACAATGATGGGAATCCTCAGTGACAAGAATCACTCAAAGAAGAAGGATCATAAGATTGAGCCATAATGAAACTAGCCATTCCCCTCCAAACATCACCTAAATAACTGAACATGCATGTGGAAAACCAATTTTTTTTCCTTGGCCACCTCCATCCTGTCACTTGGGACCTTCTCCATAAGGATAATATATCATCCATAAATCCAATGGATAGCCATAACCCCCACCACACTAACTACTGTGGTCTCCACCATGTGCATTTTTAAATATAGTATATGTGAAATAAGGATGCCTCCATCCTTTTTGCGTAAGGGTTTTCCTTGTAGTAGTAAGCAATCAAGCATTCGAGGGTTTGTTTCCCACTCAGTGATGGATGGGTCTCCTCTTGAATCTCCTAAATTGATAAAAAATGAGAAATTAAATGTCAAAATGGCCAAGAGTGTTGCTCTCGCTTTCCACAACAAAGCAATCTAGTTGGGGACTCCATAAGCCTATCACCTCTTGTAGGATCTCATCACTAGACCTCATCATAGGATAGTTCCAATACTTTAGCAACCCTACTTATCATATGTGTTATCAAACATGTGGCTACCAGGCCACCTCATCCCATATGGGATTGAAATGGTACTATCACCACTCAATAGCCATGTCCACAATATGTACTATAGAACCAATCAAGCACAATATGAGTTTGCATCCCATACTAAACTTATTTAATCTAAAAAACCAAGCAAAAAAACAACTGCATGTTTTATTTCCCAAACAATCATGTGACCCATAAGACGCGCAACCTACATAGGTATAACATTCAAAAAATATCACTACCATTCACCATTTTTTAATAAATGGTGTATGTATGAAACGTGTGGCCACATACACCCAGTTTTTGCATGGGGTGCGACCCTCTCCAATAGAATTCCGTACATATTTCTTGAGTAAAATATATAAAACACAACCACAATAGTGTGTGATTGCTAGAATATATAGTCATGTGGATTCACTATATGAGGATATGACTACACACCTCACATGGTGCATGACTATCACATTATTATACATAGATAATCCTTTGATACCTGCACGACTACATAAAAAAACTTGAGTGATTCCATAAGACTACTAAGGGACCCTAAACAAAAAAAAATGACAAAAATGAATAGTAGGTGAATATGTATTACCTAGAACTTGTAGATTAAAAAATCACCAATCTAATTAGGTAGATTTTTAAAAAATAGGTTTTGACAATCACAACTTGAATGGTAATTTTTTTTTTTGAAAAGTGGGCCCCACCTCTATTTATATCCATTTGGATCAAAATTCAACCAACTCATTTAGGAGATCCATGGATTCGTTTGAAAAATCATAAGCACAACCACATGAAGGATTGTGAGCTATTCATCGTGGTAACATTAATTGAATTCCCCACTCACTTTCCCTTTTTTTTACCATATCGTCATGAATTGCCACCCATTTTTGTACCATATGCATCATTGAAATTGTTATCATGTACACTATTATGTTGTAGAATTTTATTTATGTGTGTAGTATTTTGGTTCAAAAGCTTGAATTTCCCACTCATTGGTGCATGATTTACTTATTAAGTATATCTTCATAACACATCATATAGGCATTGTATCACCTTTGTATACATTTCATATATCAAGTTATTCCATTTGTAACCTTAAGGTGCTTGGTTCTCGACAAATCAAATCACAATCTTTGTCATATGGTGTCTGTTGTTGAGCCATAGCATTCTACTAGCATGGGTGTGCATGAAATTAGAACCCTTTTTATTAATACCATGTTGTTTCACCCTAAACAAGAGGAAATGTGTTCACTACCTCACCAAGGAAACCACATATCTTCTCCTTCATGTATTTTTTTTATCATCACTTCAAATTCCCTATAATATTATGGTTATGATTCAAAATGGCCTATCATCCTCACCATGATCAATATACCATTTTCATTCATATCCATATCATCAAACCCTAACAAGGCCCACAATGGGGCCCTACCATGATTATAACACCATTGACACCTAGGCATCCTTATAGGAATGCTAGACATGCTATTTACTCATTGGGAACCCAAAAGGAGGAAACATGTAATGTCCCCATCCAAATAAATCACTAGAAGGGAAAATTCCACCAACCTACTAGTTCCCTAGGTTGGGGTGGAAACATTTAGATTTGGAATAGGGGAGCTAATAAACACCAAATGGACATTAGCTTGAAAAAATATATTAAAAGGGGCTAAATAAATATTTATAATAGGAAAATAAGATGGCACTTGGTCATGATGGAACATTGGTGGTGTGGGACCCACACAAAGCAAGATTCTCCATGCCACATGGAATATTACTCTCACCCATTCGAATCCAAGGTGGAGTCTAACATTTTGGGGGGCATTGGAAGGGCATTATACTTGGAATGACTCAATGAGGGTCGAATTTGAGAGGAAGAGTAACTCCCATGGAAGAGGAAGAGGGATCTTAAAGGTATTGTGACACTTGGGCTAGATTCCCTAGCTTCTATGACAACAATGATGAATATGCTATGAAACTTATGACAAGGATCAGACTTGATTGCTGAAATATGAAATATATGAAATGTCAGTGATAAACATAGCCTCCGAGAGGGAGCAGAAGGGATTTATGGAAGCTAAATATTCCCCCATTCGAATTGATGGAAGAGGGAGGCTAGGAATTGTTGGACAAGTGCCACTAATTGGAATCTCTCCCCAATTCGAGTTGGAATGAAGCTCTTAGAAGGAATTCAAACCACAGAGGACTTGGAAGGCTTATAAAAGACTATAACAAAGAAGGATATGGTATTTTGATCATTTGTCAATTGGTAATTTGGAGAGCATAGCTTGTCCATGCAAGTTGAGTGTTTATTCTACATGCCTTAGAACCAATTTCAAGAGTGAAATATTCCCATCCTAATTCGAAATTGGAGAGGCCATTCATACCTTTAATTTGGAGCTGAAATGAGTTCATTTGTTATATGTTGAAGTGACATGGATTCTTGTGATCACTTCTTCTTCAACTTGTTCCCACATCTCTCTTACTTTTCTCTTCATATTCTTTCTCTTGGAGGAATGACGCACATGGTGAGATGACGATCTCTCTAGGGAGGTTCAGGGGGGGAAATTGATTTGTAATATGATTTATACACTATTTATTTGATGCTAATATAAACCTCAGATTGAAAATCCAAGTGAAACTATGTAAAAATGAAAAACTATGTATGAATGGTGCCATTTTCCCCTATATCTTGTTGTAAGAGTTTGAAGTTGTTTGGTATCGAATTTTTCACTCAATCTCTACAATTTTATTTATGTATGGAGATCCATTAATGTACTGAAGAAGTTTCATAAATATTATACAATTCCTTGGAACATTTCTCTCAAATTTCATAACAAGTTATAGTGTATTTCTATCATTTCCTACTAGGTTAAGACATGTCTCCAAACCTACGATTTATGGGAGTTGAAGCAGCTATTAGGAACTGAATAATGATGTATTTGTGTGTCCATTTAATTCATATAACTAATCCATGTCTCCTTTATAAAATTTTGGAAGTTCGTACTGCATTTGGGAATCCATTAGTGACCACTACCCTTAGGGGTTTGAACCTCAAAATTACTAGTAAATTCCCCATTTTCTCCTGATTCCAAATGAAGGTTTCAGAAGTATTTTGAGAGTGTCTAAGAACCTATAAGATTCATTTTTATGTCTGAATACCCTTAAAATTCCTTCATACCCAATTGAAAATCCTTAGGATCCATTTGCAAGCCCTTGAGTCATCACTAGTCCAAGGTTCAAATTGACCAAAAAAATTGGAAATTTTCCAAGTTTTACAAATTATTAAAAAGGGAAACTACATGTGGTATCAGAGCATGGCCCTTGAACCTGATTTGGGTGACCATTTATGAGTTATATAAGTCATCCCGCACCCCTAATAACCGAAACTGAAAGTACCTTTGGTGAAGAGGAAGAAGCAGGAGAAGAGGTGCACTCTGTTGAAACTATGACTAAGGATGAGAAAGGAACCTCATATATGGAGGAGAAAGAGGATTTTAGGAAATTCATGAAACCATTTTTTGAAGACATGAAAATTAATATAATTCAAGGGTTTGAATTGATGGCTAGTAAATTTGGAAGCAAATTGGCATCAGGAGGAAGCAATAGTTCTACTTCTGTGGAAAAGAAGGCATTTGGTGAACACATTTTGTCAAGGAAAAGACCTCATAATCAATCCAATGAATTCCAAATCTCAACAAGAGCTACCACACCTAATTTTATTGATTCCAAAGTGGATCCTAACACCCAATATGGAATGCATGAATTTCTAGTAGAATGACAGTAGTTGAGTGAAGATTGCAGAAGGACCTTACCATTTGATCAATTCTTTATTGTCTCCAATAAGCTCAAAGTGAGAGGAGGTAGAAAAATTCCCTTTCAAAATAAATAATTGAATTATTCCATAGGTAAAATTCCCCTTCCTACCTTTGATGGATCATCTCAAAGTTCTACAAATACTTGGGTACAAAAGTTAGATGTATATTTTCAGCTGAATCCAGTGGTTGAAGAGGATGCTCTAAAAATGGCTATTTTGCATCTTGAAGGAGAATCCAATGATTGGTGGTTCCATGGGATTAAAAACTTGGGACATGATCAAGTCACAACATATGAATAATTTGTTAACAAGTATTGGAAAGATTAGAGAAAAAAATACCCTCAAATGCCTTTCAAGGAACAAGCACAGTTGAAGCAAATTGAAGCCCTGATGAGTACATCTTGGAATTTAAAAAATTATCAGTTAAGGTGGATGATATATCTATGGTTTGATTAGTATTTCTCTTTACTGAAGGTTTGGATGAACCTTTGAAGGGTTTAGTTAAATCCCACAGACCTACAATGAAATATTCCATGAACTTGGTAAGAGATCTGCAAATTGTGCTACCCAAGACAAGGTATTCCCCCAAGACCAACTTTCCTTCCAAGTTAAGATTTGAAAAGAAGCCATGGAAAAAAGATGCATTTGGAAAGGAAAAGAAAGAGGGACCAATAAAGGAAGAACTTAGAAGAAAGATAGTATGTTACACATGCTTCCAACCATGGGTACTAGGGCATAAATGTGTTAAGGGGAAAGCATAGTGCATTGAAGTATTTTCTAATGATGATGAAGGTGAATGGGACATGGAGGAAGAAGAACATATTTCATCCTAAGAAGAGGGATATGACACATCAGAATAATATCATCCATCACCTGACAAAGGGAGAATGACAGTGCTTTCAGGAGTGCCTCGTTTTCACACCATTCAATGCAAGGGAGTGGTACAAAGGAAAAGTGTTTCGGTATTGGTAGATGGAGAAGAAACTCATAAATTCATTGATGCATCCATGGTGGAGAGGATAAAGTTACCTACTAAACCATTTGATGGGTTCACAGTCATCATTCCAGGTCACAATGCGATAGAGTGCAAAACATGGATTCCAAAGATACAACTCACCATAGGTATACACATTTTATGATAGCTTTTATGTGGTGGATGTTGCTGATACAAATGTGGTATTGGGAGTGCAATGGTTGTACTCTATAGTGGAACATACAATGAACTACCAAATACCTGAAATGAAATTCAAATATTAAGAAGGAAAACAAAGGGTAGTGAGAGGAATGCACACCTATCTGAATCAAGTGGTGTCTTCCCACAGTATGAGGTCCATATTGAGGCATGGGGATATTGAATGGGATACTGAATGTTTCATCACTTCCCCCAATCCAAACATAAATATTACAGAACATCCAAGGGAGATAAAGAAACTACTACACAAATATGAAAGGGCTTTTGGAGACCTTCCTCCTCGAAGGCCTCCTGACAAAGGAGTTGAGCACACCATTGTTTTGGAGGTGGGTACTTCAACAATGAAAATACCACCATATAGATAGCCAAAAATGTTCAAAGATGAGATTGAGAAGGCTATTCAAGAGCTTTTGGAATAGGGACTCATTAGACCAAGCTCAAGTCCCTGTGCTTCTTACGTTGTTTTGGTGAAGAAAAAAGATGGAACCTTAAGGATGTGCATTGATTTTAGAGATATAAACAAGAATACAATAAAGAAATGATATCCCATCCCTAGAATAGATGAGCTCATGGATGAGATATTTGGAGGAAATTTATTCTCCAAAATTGATCTTAAATCTGGTTACCATCAGATTCGAATGAAGGAGGAGGATGTGCAGAAAAGTGCTTTCAGATGTCACTATGGTCATTTCAAATTTCTTGTCATGCCTTTTGGTTTGGCCAATGTGTTAGAAAAATAGGATCGCAAAGCAATAACAATAAATAGAAATGAAAATATAATCACACGCACATTACAAGAGAGACACAGATATATCATGGTTCACTCCAAGATGGGCTACATCCACACTGAAGTTGCCAGTTCTTATTATTATTCCATCCAGCAAAGTGAAGGGATACAACCTGCAGCACAACCGCTACACTTCCTCTTCACTGTCTCACAGTCTCTCTTCCTAATCTCAGATATATTTCCAATGCATAAAACCTGATACATCAACCCTAGCTATGTTAGAAAGTATTTCTTTTATAAGGGAAATACAATGGGAAAATACCATGGGTTACCCAAAACCATGGGACCGAAAACTATTCACAAAAACAACCCCAAAATTTTTTCTCGGGGGCGTTGCCCCCGATCCCCATTTCTCAGGGGCGCTGCTCCCGGACCCCCCATCTAGGAGGGATGGTCGCTCCTAGAACCCCATGGGGGGGGCAATGCCCCCCCACACCGTCCCGCTGGTGTGAGTGTACAGTCCACCTACATATCATATAAAACTGGGGTACAAACATGGTTGAATAATAATATCTCTGAATCTAGAGATCAAGCTCCACAACCAACAATCTCCCACTTGGAGACTGATCACAACAACTCCACCTCTGCTGCACTTACTGGACTTGAACTTGGAAACTTTCTCCTCTTCACCTTCATGCTAGAAGGCCAACTGAAACCGAGTAGGAACTCAGCTTCTCTCTAGTCACTACCTTTGTGAACATGTGTGCAGGATTCTGGCTAGTATGTATCTTTTCCAGCTTCAACAGTTCATCTTCCAGAATAGAGCATATGAAATGGTACTTGAGCTGTATATGTTTAGTCTTGGAATGGAATGCTGAGTTATTTGCAAGATGAATGGCACTTTGGCTGTCACTATACAACCTGCTATCCTTCTTCTTCTTACCCACTTCCTCCAAAAACCTCTGCAACCAAATCATTTCTTTACTAGCCTCTGTAACAGCAACATACTATGCTTCCGTTGTTGAAAGTGCAACAACCCTTTGCAATCTCAAAATCCAACTTACTGATGTTCCACCTACAGTAAACACATACCCTGTGGTGCTCCTCCTGCTATTCTTATCACCTGCCATATCTGCATCAACATATCCCTATAGAATAGTGTCTGAACCTCCAAAACATAATGCTTGAGTGGTAGTACCTCTCAAATACCTAAGAATCCACTGCACTGCTTTCCAATGTTCTTTACCTGGATTGTTCATATATCTACTCACAACTCCCACTGCTTGTGCAATATTTGGTGTTGTGCACACTATGGCATACATCAAGCTACCAACTACTGATTGATAGGGAATCTTGGACATGTAATATGTCTCTTCTTGTGTCTTGGGACACATTTCCTTACTTAGAATGAAGTGGTTGGCCAAAGGTGTACTAACTGGTTTTGCATTTTGCATTATGAACCTCTCCAACACCTTTTGTATGTACTCACTCTGAGACAATGTCAATTTGCAATTTTTTCTATCTCTCGTTATTCTCATCCCAAGGATTTGCTTTGCAACATCCAAATCCTTCATCGCAAATGAATTAGCTAGCTTCCTTTTGAGTACATTTATATCCTGCATGTTAGACCCTGCAACAAGCATGTCATCCACATACAATAACAAGATAATATATCTTTCATTGTCTAGCTTCTTGAAATAAACACAGTGGTCAAAATGACATCTACTATAACCTTGTTCTATCATAAACTTGTCAAATTTTAAATACCGCTGCCTTGGATCTTGCTTCAAGCCATACAAGCTCTTCTTCAACCTGCATACCAAATCCTCCTTCCCTTTGACCTCATACCCTTGTGGCTGTTGCATATATATATCTTCCTCCAAATCCCCATGGAGAAAAGTTGTTTTTACATCTGACTGTTCAAGACGCAAATCTTCTACCGCCACTAGACTTAATATAGTCCTAATTGAAGTCATCTTAACAACAAGAGAAAATATTTCATCAAAATCTATACCTTTCTTCTGTGCAAACCCCTTTACAACAAGTCTCACCTTGTACCGCTTCTTACCTCCTTATTCTTCCTTCAACCTATAAATCCATTTGTTCTGCAATGCTCTTTTACCAACAGGAAAATGAACCAAATACCAAGTCTGGTTTCCTACCAATGAGTCCATCTCCTCATTCATGCCTTGCTGCCACTTCTTTCTAGTTTCCACCTGCATTGCTTCTTCATAACATTCTGGTTCACTAGAATCAGTCATCAATAAATAATACATTGAAGGAGAGTATTGTTCAAGGAGTCTACTTAACCTAGTAGATCTTCTTACACTTGCAGGAGTTTCAGGTACTTGCTGTTGTTCTTGATTTTCTGGCACCTTTGGAACTTCATTTTCTTTAATTTCATCAAGCACTGTGTACTCTATGTTTTATTTTTCCTATTTCTTTCCCTGCAACTGATCTTTATACATGACCTTTTCATTAAATATCATATCTCTAATCCTGATGATTTTTTTATTTTCATAATCCCATAATTCATCAACCCCATACCCAATAAAGGTGCATTTCTTGGATTTAGCTTCAAGCTTTGTTCTATTATCTTTATCAATATGGACAAATGCTTCACAACCAAACGTTCTCAGAAATGAGTAGTTTAACTTTTTATCTGTCCATGCCTCCTTTGGAATACCACCATCCACAGCACTTGAAGGTTCTCTATTTATTAAATAAACAATAGTATTTACAGCATCCACCCAAAACTGTAAGGGAAACCCTACATGCAATCTCATACACCTTGCACGCTCCATGATCGTTCTGTTCATCCTTTTAGACACACCATTTTCTTGTGGTGTTCCTAGGAATGTCTTCTCTCTACGAATCCCATGGTATGAACAATAACTATCAAACACATTGCCATAGTATTCACCTCCATTATCAGATCTGAGACACTTCAACCTTTTCCCTATCTCATTCTCAACCAAAGCTTTCCACTTCTTAAAAGTAGCAAACACATCAGATTTCTTTGTAATGCAATAAACCCAAGTTTTCCTAGTTACATCATCAATAAATGTAACATAATAATGAGAGCCACCAAGAGATTGTACATAAGTCGGTCCCCATACATTGATATGCAATCTCTAACTTTGCATTCTTCTTCTGTTTCCAACCCCTGAGAAATATGACTCTCTTCTGTTTTCCATAAACACAGTTTTCATAGAATTCCAAACTTACCTGCTTCAAATCTAGCAGCAACTTCCTTGAGTGGAGAATCTGCATCCCCTTCTCACTCATGTGGCCAAGCCTATGATGACACAATGCTATATCTGTTCCTGTGGAAGCTAAAGAGATAGAATGGTCAGTATTATGAGGACATAAATACAAAGTACCTACTCTGTCTCCTTTTTCTATCACCATTGATCCTTTAGTGATCTTCCACCACTTTTCTCCAAATGTAGATAGACAGCCGCCATCTCCCAACTACCCTGTTGAGATCAGATTTCTTTTCATAGAAGGAATATGCCTAACATCTTTTAACAACCAATTAGTTCCATTCTTAACTTTTATCCATACCTTACACATTCCAACAATTTTACATGGCTCATCATCACCCAATAAAACATGTCCAAAATTGCCTGGAACATAATCACGAAAGTATTTCCTACGGGGTTGTAGCATGACATGAAGCCCCTGAATCTACTACCCAATAATCACTAGTATTATCTAATGCAAGAATCAAAGCATCTTATAACACATCACCTGCTACATTTGCTTCCTGGGTAGTTTCCTGCTGTGCATCTCCTTTCTTCTTTAGAGATCTACAGTCTTTCTTCAGATGTCCTTTCTTTCCACAGTTCCAACACTCTATCTTTCCAGTCTGGACTTGGATCTTCCCATTTTAGACTTCCCATGATTACCTTGGCTCTTTCCTCTCTCCTTTTGTCTTCCACTTATCTCCATGGTCAATGCATTACCTGATGTCTCACCTATGCTTTTTCTTTACACTTCCTTGCTAGAATAACACCAATAACATCATCAAATTTCAAGGTGTTTGAACCAGATACAGAGTTACTTACAGCCATGACCAAGCTATTCCATCTTTCTGGCAATGAACACAAGATTATAAGAGCCCCTAACCTCATCATCAAAGTTCACACTTACAGAACTTAGTTGATTTGTAACCGTATTAAACTCATTTAAATGATCAGTAACAGATCCACCTTCATACATCTTCATATTAAATAAATGCTTCATTAGAAATACCTTGTTGGAGGGCTAAGGGTTTTTCATTACAGCTTACCTAGTGCACTCATCAAACCCTCCGTTGTCATTTATTTTGAGATATTGAAAGCCATCGATGAAGCCAGGCTCAGCCATATTTTTTCCAAAGGCCTTTCTGTCAAGAACCTCCCATTCTTTGTCCTTCATGGACGCTAGCTGCTTTGCTTTCCCTCTCAATGGTAGGAATAGATCCTTCTAGTACATATAGTCCTCCATTTGCATCTCTCCATAACTGAAAGTTTTGGCCATTAAACTTCTCGACCTTAAACTTTCCTTCTTATTCCATTTCTCCCACTCAAACCAGAAACCCTAGCTTCTTGTGGGTTTATTTGCCAAATAGACCTTTGGCTCTGATACCAATTGTTAGAAAAATAGGATTGCAAAGCAATAAAAATAAATAGAAATGAAAATATAATCACACACACATTAGAAGAGAGACACAAATATATCGTGGTTCACCACAAGATGGGATACGTCCACACTAAAAGTTTCCAGTCCTTATTATTATTCCATCCATCAAAGTGAAGGGATACAAACCTGCAGCACAACCGCTGCACTTCCTCTTCACTGTCTCACAGTCTCTCTTCCTGATCTCAGAGATCTTTACAAGGCATAAAACCTAATACAACAACCCTAGCCATGTTACAAAGTATTTCATTTATAAGGGAAATATAATGGGAAAATACCACGGGTTACCCAAAACCATGGGCCTGAAAACTTTTTGGCGAAAACAGCCCCAAAATTTTTTCTCGGGGGCATTGCCCCCAAACCCGCATTTTCTCGGGGGCACTTCCTCCAGACCCCCCAACCAGGGGGGATGGTCCCCCGTGGAAACCCGTGGGGGGGTCATGCCCCCCCACACCCCCCCTGCTGGGGTGAGTGTACAGTCCACCTACATATCATATAAAACTGGGGTACAAACACGGTTGAATAATAATATCTCTGAATCTAGAGATCAGGCTGCACAACCAACAAGTAGATGATTAGGGGCCACACTTAACATAATCCCTTGTAGTTCATGTTGAACACAAGAAGAGTTACAAAATGACCACCACCAAAAGTGATCCACATACTTGAAATAATCCACCTAAACATCAAGTACATGAAGGGAAACTTTTTGACCAACACCAGTGGCTCACAAGGAGTTAGATTCAACATAATTTTCCCCATATGATGGAGAAACTTGTAGTAATGGGGATAATTTCTCCGTAAGGGGGGGCAAATGATCCATGCAATCTTACATTATTTTTTATATCCCAAACTTCTCATGTTTTTTCATGCATTTCCCTTGAATTTTTGGTAATGAATGTAATCCAACCGAATCCTTGACACATATTTGATCACCTTTCCTTCCAAACTCATATATCATGATTTAACATATTTGATGGTCGAATAAATTCCCTAAGAAAAAATTACATGACTATGAAGATTTGTTGTATCAACTATCCTCTTTGATGCCCACATCCCTTTGGTAGATAATTTCTTACTGTTATGGTTTTCCATCCTAGGGAATTACACTTTATGTTAAAATGACATTTTTTCCCTCTTGTAATGTTTAAACGTGAGTGAGATTATCTGACACATCTCTCTTTAGAGATAAGATACTGCCATTCCAACTAATTTGTATTGCTCTCTAGTTTACATTCCTTTTCCATTTCATTCATTAACAGAATTTAGGTTTTAGTGCACTATTTTTCTCTCTACAATATCTTTATGTGTGTATTTCCATTTATATTTATTCATTCATATCATTCTCTAAATAATCCAGATAATCTAAATACACATATACATTATATGACAAGTGACATGTCTAAGTACACATATCATTAGTTTAGGAAAAACCAATGGCCATTACATATACTCTTCCTTTGAAACACTATCTTGAAGTAAAGTATAAACAAAAAATACAAAGAATATATTGGCATATATCATTTTCATATTCCAATGTGGCAGATTCTAAACTACACTAGTCCCATTAGTGCTTGACATGTTTTAGTAGCTAGTTTTGAAGCTATCGATCCCTTTTGTCTTGAATGACATATGTTATACCATGAAAATTGCCTCCTCATAAACATGAAATTCATCATGAATATTTTTCAAATGGGTTGGAAGCACAAGACAATAAGCAATGCATCCTATATTTTTTGATATTTTAAATGGTTCTATGAATCTAGGAGATATTTTTGTCACTTTTACAAACTTGAAGGAATTTTTCGATGGTCTAACTTTGATAAAAATTTCATCATCTTCCTTATAACTTCTCTCAATTCTCTTTGCATTAGTTTAACTCTTTTGGAAGTCCTTGGTCACATTACATCTACTCTTGATTTATGTCTTTTCATCTTCCATATCTTATAGTATATTATGTCCCAAACACTTCCCAATGCTTTGAGAAATCCTAATTCATAGGGGTTTTGGAAGGTCTCCCATATACAAAATCACATAGAGATAGATGAATGGAACTCTAATAGTCATTGTTATATGCAAATTCAACAAAGTAAATATACTTTTCCCCACTTGTTTTTACTAATCAATTACATACATCCTTAACATATCCTCCAAAAGTTGGTTAACCCTTTCACTTTGACCATTTGTGTGAGGATGATAAGAAGCATTGAAATTCAACTAAGTTTTGAATGAGGTCTAAAGGAAAGTCCAAAGCCCAAAGGTGAAATGAGAGCCTTGATATGAAGTAATTTTTTAGGATATTCCATATCGTTGTACAATTTATTTAAGAAAGGCCTCAATTGTTGCTTCAACATCATAGGTACTCTTAATATGAATGAAACAAGAAATATTGGTTAATAAATCCATAGGTGACATAATATAGTCATGCTTTTGCATAATCATCGGTAGACCAATGATAAAATCTAAAGACAGAACCTCCCACTTTCTTTCAGGTATGTCATGGGGTAGTATTCCTACATGATGATGGTTGTCAGCCTTGACCTACTAAGAATCAAGGAATCTATTAACCTATTTAATGATATCCCTTTTCATTCTTGGTGCACATAATGGAAAGCATCATTCAATTTGGCATACATTTTTTCTACACCAAGATGACTACCTACATAAGGTGCATGTTGAGCTTCTAATAACACCAACCCATTGAAGTTCCTTGTTCATAGACATATCATAGGTGAATAATAAAGCAATGTAATTGAAAATTTGCTATCAAGACATCTAATACGTGAACATTAAATCAATTTAATTTATATTGAAGCTAACAACAAGTGCAAGGGTATGAAAAGTAAAGTTATCGTGGAATTCAAAATTAGCATCGTGTAATTGCATCCAACATTATGCTAACATAAATAGTTCGATCATATTAAAAGGTAGTATAACAAGAAAATGTTATGCCACATTTTAATCCTACACCCCTCACTCTCCCTCCTCCTCCTCCTCCTCCTTCTCCCCATCCTCCTCTTCCCCCTCTCTACCTCCCCCTCCCCTCTCCAATCTCCCCCCTCCACCCTCCCCTCCCCCTTACCCTCCCCCCTCCTCATCCTCCACCCCACCATCCCCTCCCCCATCTCCCCTCCACCAACTCACCCTCCCCTCTCCCTCCCTCTCTCCCCTCCACCCCCCTCCCCTCCCCCCTGAATCTACCCAACATCCTCACCCTCTACCCCTCCCCCTATGCCCTCTTCCCTCCTCCTCCCCCCTCTCAATTCCTTTCCGCTACCATCCTCCTCCTCACACTCCACCTCCCCCTCCCCTACCCCTCCTATACTACTCCTCCAACTCCCACTCCCCCTTCCCTCCCCCTCTATTCCTACTCCTCCCCACCCTCTCCTCCCAAGCACTGCTCCTCCTCGCCCTCACCCCTTTCCATACCCCTCCTGTCTCCTCCTTCCTCATTCCCCTCCCCCTCTTCTCCCCCCATTCATCCTCCTCCACCACTCCCATCCCCAACTTATCCCCTTTCCCCCTCCTCCCACATCCTCCTCCTCCTCCCCCCTCCTCCCCCTTGACATCCCCCTCCCCCCTCCTCCTACATCCCTAACCTCTCCCACTCCCCTATCCTCCCTGCTTCCCCCTTACACTCCACCTTCCCCCCTATTACTCCAATTCTTTGCCCCCTCCTCCATCCCATCACCCCCATCCCCTCTCCTTCCCTCCACCTCCACATTCCTCTTTATCACCATGATCCCCTCCCATTATCCCCCTCCCCCCACCTCCTCCTCCTACTCTTCTCCCTCCTCTTCCCCCTTTCCCCTCCTGTTCACCTCTCTTGCTCCTTCCCCTACTCCATCCTACAATCTGTTCTATCCCTACCCCACCCTCCTCCCCTCTCCTCACACCCCACCCTCCTCCCCTCTCCTCACACCTCCTCACCTACCACTCCACCCCCTCCCCCCTCCTCCTGTCCCCCCTTCACCCTCCTCTTCCTCTTATCCGCCCTACCACCTCTCCTCACCTCCCCCTTCTCCCCATCCCCTATCCTCTTTCTCACCTTTCCCCTCCTCCTCCTTCTCACCAACCTCCCCTCTCATCCCATGCCCTCTATACCCCTCTCCCCTCCACCACCTCTCCCACTCCCTGCCCCTAAACCTCTACCCCCCTCCTCCTCCTCCACCCTGTCTACACCCTCTTCATCTTCCTCCTCCTCCCACCATCCCCTCTCCCACCTCCCCTCCACCAACTCACCCTCCCCTCCCCCTCCCCTCTCCTCTCCTACCTTAATCTACCCCACTTCCTCGCCCTCTACCCCTCCCCCTATTGCCCTCCTACCTCCTTCTCCCCCCTCTCCCTTATTTACCCCAGCCATCCTCCTTGTCACACTCTCCTTCCCCCTTCCTACCCCTCCCATACTACTCCTCTCACTCCCACTCCCCCTACCATCCCCCATCTATTCCTCCTCCTCCCCACCCTCTCCTCACAAGCACTGATCCTCCTCCTCACCATATTCCTCTCCTCACAATACCTCCTTCTCCTCCTTCTCTGACTCTCCCCTCTCATCTCATATCCTCATCCTCCTCCTCACCCTCTCCATACCCCTCCCTCTCACCTCCTTCCTCATTCCCCTCCCCTCATTCATCCTCCTCCACCACTCCCATCACCTTCCACTCCCATTCCCCACTTAACCCCCTTTACCCATCCTCCCACATCCTCCTCCTCCTGCCCTCTCCCTCCCACATCCCCAACCTCTCCCATTGCCCCATCCTACCTGCTTCCCCCCTGCACTCCACACCTTACCCTCTAATACTCCTCCACCCCATCACACCCATCCCCTCTCCTACCCTCCACCCTCCACATTCCTCCTTATCACCCACAATCCCCATCCCATTATCCCCCCTCTCCCCTCTCCTCCTCCTCCTCCACCCCCTCTACACCCTCTTTGTCTTCCCCCTCCTCCCACAATCCCTCCTCCCCCCCACTAGCTCTTCCCCTCTTATGAAACACTTGAAGTAACCAATGATAAATGATGGCTAATAATGGAGTTGAAGGACAGTCAAATTCCTACCCTCCCCCACCTCTCCTCCTAATAAATCTACTCACCTCCTCTCCCCTCCCCCAACATCTCTCCCCCCTCCTCCCTCCTCCTCCTCCTACACTTCAACCACTCCCCTCCCCTCCCCTCCCACTCTCCCACTCCCCATTTCCCCTCTTCCATTCACCTACCCACCCCTCCTACTCCTCCTCCCCCTCTTCCTTCCCACCCCCTCCCCACCCTCCTCAACCTCTCCTTCCACTCCCCCTCTACCTCCCCCATCCTCCTCCTCCTCTACCCTCTTTCCCTCCTCCTCCTCCTCCTCCCACTCTCCATTATACCTATCCTCCCCCTACCCCTCCTCCACCTCCACCCTAACTACCCTCCTCCTCCTCTACCCTCACTACCCTCCTCCTCCTCCCACTCTCTAACATCCTTCTTAATCCCCCTACCCTCCTGCCCTATCTAACTCCCCCCTTCCCATGCCCCCTCCTCCTCTCCTTATCCCACACCCTCACCTCCTTATCGTCACCTCCCTCCCAACCCATCACCCCACTCCACTCCCCTTCCACCCCCTCTCCTACTCCCGCATCCTCCTCTTCACCCTCCTCCTCCCCACACCCTCACCCTCCTACTCCCCCTTTCCTTTCAATCCTAGCCCCCTCTCACCCCGCTTCCTCTTCCTCCACCCTATCTCCTTCCTTATCCTCCTCATCCTTCTCTTATCACTCTCTATTATCCTCCTCCATCACCCTCCTCCTCACTCGCATCCCTTACCCATTCCCCCTACCCTCCTCCCATTGTCCCCCTCCACCCTCCCTCTTCCTCTCCTCCCCCTCCCCCTAAGAAAACCTCCTCCTACCCATCTCCCTACCCTTGCCCCCTGACCTCCTCCTCCCCCAACCCCTCCTTCTCTCCCCTCTCTTCTCCTACTCCCTCCTCCTCCTCCTCCTCCTCCTCCTTCATCCTCCTCCTTCTACTCCTTGCCATTGCCTACCCTCCTCCCTCCTCCACACTAGCCCCTAACCCAACTCCATCCCCAACCCTCCCCTTTCTCCCTCCCCCTATGCCCTCCCCATCTTCCCTCTTACTCTACCCATCTCTACCACCTCCTTCCTCCATGTCTCTCCCCACTCTCCTCCATCCTCCTTCATCCCCATCACCACCTCCCATATCCAAATATCCCCCTCCTTATATCCCCTCTTGCTCTACTTTTCCCACCCCCTCCTCTCTTTATCCTCCCCTCCCTCCCCTCCCCCTTTCCCCCATCCCCCTTCCCCCCATCCCCCTTCCCTCCATCCCCGTAACCCCCATTCCCTTTTACCCATCGCTCCTCCTCCTCTTCCTCCACCTCCCCACCCCCACCCCATCTTACTCCCACTCTCCTTCAAATCTCATCCCCCTTATCTCCCCCCTTTCACACCCAACACCCTCTCCTCATCCTCCTCCCCTTGTCCCTTCCCCTTACGCTTTCCTCCCTCCCTCCCTCCTCCTCCTTCTCCACTTGCACCTCCCTCTCCCCCTCTCCCTATATCCACCCTCCTCTCCTACCATCACCCTATCCAAACTTCTGCATGCACCTTGCTCCTCTCCCACTCCCTTTCCTCCCTCTACGTACCCCTCACCATCCCCCCTTCTCATCCACTCCTCCCTCTCTCCCCTCTCTACCCTCTCCCATCTACTCCTTTTCCTCCTCCTCCTTTCCTCCCCTTCCCCTTTCCTCCCATCCTCCCTCCCCCCCATCCCCCTTCCCCTTAGTCTCCTCCTCCCCACCCTAGTCCCCCCTCCTCCTCTTGCTACCCCTACCCTTTTCCACCTCCCTCCTCCTCCTTCTCCTTATCCTTCTTCCCCGAGCTCTTTCCCCTCTCTCCTAATCCCTATCCCTCTCCCTCTAAATCCCTCTCTCCACCATACCCCCTACTCCTCCCCCTTTCACTCCCCTTCCCATATACCACTCCCTCTCCAACTCTCCCCCTCTCCTCTCCTCTCTCATCCTCCCCCCTTCCCCTCCCTACCTCATCTTCTCTTTCTCCCACCTCCTGCTCTCCTTCTCCTCACCCAACTTCCCTCAACTCCCCTCCCCCTGATCCTCTCCTACCAACCCCTCCTCATCCCCCTACCCCTCTCCTTGCTCTTCCCCTTCACCTCTGTCCCTGCCCCCCCACTCCCCTCTCCTCTCTCCTCCTCTCCCCTCCCCTTCCCCCCTCCTCCTCTCCTTCTCCCACCCCCTCCTCTCCTTCTCCTCACCCCCCTCCCCTTAACTCCCCTTCCCATCTCTACATCCTCACCCCATCCTACCCACCCCACCTCATCCTCATCCTCCCCCTCCCCTTATCCTTTCTCCCCTCTCCTTTGTCTCCCCCTCCCACTCTCCTATCCACCCTATCCTTTATCTCCCCCTCCCACTCTCCTCTCCCCCCCCTCCTCTTCCTCAACCCTATCTCCCTTCTCCTCAACATCATTCAACTCTCCCTCATCCTCCAACTTTCCCATCTCCTCCTCCCACTCTCGCTCATCCTCATTTCCCCCATCCACTACCCTCCCCTCCCCACCTCCTCCTCCTTGCCCCTATCCCCTACCCTCACCTCTCCTCCCCCATCCTCCCCATCCCACTCTACCTCTCCTAAACATGTCCTTACCCTTGGCACCCTCCCTCCCTCGTCCTTCTCTACCTCCCCATCCCTCTCTCCCTCTCTCTACCTCCTATGTGTTCCCCTCACCCACTTCCCCAACTCCCTCCCACTCCCCTTCCTCAATCCCCTTGCCCCCTTCCAATATTCCCTCCACCTCCACCCCTCCCTCCCCCCTCTCCTGGACCACCCCTCCTCTTCTCACCTTCGCCCTTTCATTATCACCCCTCCCCCTCCCCTTTAATATCCTCCTCCCCCTCTTCCTTCCCTTTCCCACCTCCCCCCTCCCCCTCCTCCTCCTTCTTGTTGCTCTTTCCCTTCTATCCTCCCCTCGTCCCTCTTCCTCCATCCCTCTCTCTCTATCCCACCCCCCTTCCCTCCCCTTCCCCTCTCCAACTCCCCTCCTCTCCTCTCCTCCCTCGCCTCCCCACTCCCATCCACTTCACCTCTACCCCTCCCTCTCCAACTCCCCTCCTCTCGTCTCCTCCCTCACCTCCCCACTACCCTCCCCTTCCCCTCTATCGCTCCCTCTCCAACTTCCCTCCTCTCCTCTCCTTCCTTTCCATCCCCCACTCCCCTCCCGCCTCAGCCTATCCTTCTCCCACACCCTTCTCTCCTTCTCCTTAACCTCCTCCCCTCCACTTCCCTCCCCCATGTCCTACCCACCCCCCTCTCCTACTCCCCTTCTCTCTCCCCCTCCTCCTCCTCCTCCTTCCTCCTCCCCCTCTTCACCTCTCCTCCTCTTCTCTCCTCTGTCATCCTCCCCCCTCCCCTTCCCCCTTCCCCCACCCTCTCCTACCCTATCCTCCCTATCCCACTCTACCTCTCCCAAACCCACCCTTACCCTTGGCACCCTCCCCCCTCATTGTCCTTCTCTACCTCCCCATCCCTCTCTCCCCCTCCTCCTCCCCTCACCCTCCCACTCCCCTTCATCAATCCCCTTTCCCCCTTCCAATATTCCCTCCACCTCCACCCCTCCGTCTCCTGTACCCCCCTCCTCTCCTCACCTTTTCCCTCCCCGTACCACCCCTCCCCCTCCCTTTCAGTATCCTCCTCCCCAACTTCCTATCCTTTCCCACCTCCCTCCTCCTCCTTGTCCCTCTTTCCCTTCTCTCCTCCCTTCGTCCCTCTTCCACCCTCCCTCTCTCTCTATCCCACCGCCTTCCCTCCCCTTTACCTCTACCCCTCCCTCTCCAACTCCCCTCCTCTCCTCTCCTCCCTCACCTCCCCACTCCCCTCCCCTTCCCCTCTACCCCTCCGTCTCCAATTCCCCTCCTCTCCTCTCCTCCCTTTCCATCCCCCACTCTCCTCAACCCCCTCATCCTATCCTTCTCCCACACCTTTCTCTCCTTCTCCTTAACCTCCTCCTCTTCACTTCCCTCCCCCTCTCCTACCCACCCCTCCTCCTACCCACCCCTCCTCCACCCCACTCTCTCACTCCTCCAATTCTCTCTCCCCCTCCTCCTCCTCCCCCTCCCACCCTTCCTCTCACTCTCCCCCATCCCTCTCCATCTCTCCTCCTCCGTCCCCCTCTCCATCTCTCCTCCTCTTCTATACTCCCTCATCCTTCCCCCACCCTCTCCTCCCCCCACTCACAATCCTCCTCCTCGTCCACATCCCCTAACCTCCACTCCCCACCTCCTCCTCATCACCCACGTCCCCCAATCTCTACCCCTCCCACTCCCTCCCCTTCTCCTCTCCTTCTCCTCAACCCCCACCACTCCCTACCCTTCTTCCCCCTCCCCTCCTCCCTCTCTCCTATCCTTCTCCTCACCCCCCTCATCCTATCCTTCTCCCACACCCTTCTCTCCTTCTCCTTAACCTCTTCCTCTTCACTTCCCTCCCCGTCTCCTACCCACCCCTCCTCCGCCCCACCCCCTCGCTCCTCCAATTCTCTCTCCCCCTCCTACCCTTCCTTTCACTCTCTCCCATCCTCCTCCTCCTCCTCCTCCCTCCCCCTCTCCATCTCTCCTCGTCTTCTCTAATCCCTCATCCTTCCCCCACCCTCTCCTCCCCCCACTCACAATCCTCCTCCTCGTCCACATCCCCTAACCTCCACTCCCCACCTCCTCCTCGTCACCCACATCCCCCAATTTCTACCCCTCCCACTCCCTCCTCTTCCCCTCTCCTTCTCCTCAACCCCCACTGCTCCCCACCCCTCCCAACCCTTCTTCCCCCTCCCCTCTTCCCTCTCTCCATCTCTCCCTCCCCCTTCCCTTCCCCCCCTCCCTCCATTCCCCACCTCCCCTCCCCTCCCCTCCCCCTCTCCTCTCCCCTCTCCCATATCCCCCTCCCTTTCCCCTCCCTCCATCCCCCTCCACCCTTCCATTGATGCCTCTCTTGTACACCCATATATAAGATCTATCACAATAAAAATATATTAAACTACTATGCTATAAAAATATAAATAGATAACACTATAAGAAAGAAAGAAAAATAATATACTCCTTATAATTTTAATATACTTTACATGTAAATATAATAATAATAATTTTCATTAAAATATATATTATATCATTATATACTTTTATATAATGTTATTTTGAAAAATATTAATATGCATTTTACATTTCATTGTAACAACATGCATTCCATTTTTACACTCCATGTTTATATATATTACATCCATAAATGAATAATCAATTAACCAAAACTTGATTATTCATTAACTAAATAAATTCCAATAATATAATAAATATATTTGAAGAGAACTAAATTCTCCCTAAAAAAACCTTTTTGAATAAAAATTAAAAAATAATACCAATCTCATTCTAATTTCTAATCATCACTCTATTTCCAATGTCATGTCAAATTTAAAAAACAAAATTCTATTTATAATGTCATGTCAAACTTAAAAAAATAAAATTCTATTTCCAATGTCACTTCAAACATAAAACTTAAAAGAACAAAATTCTAATTCTATATCAAACTTAAAAAAACAAAATTCTATTTCGAATGTCATGTAAAACTTAAAAAAAACAAAATTCTAATTCCAATGACATGTCAAACTTAAAACAAAATTATGAAATGGGAAAATTAAATTTTTGTAGTTATCAATTTCTCAACTTAGTATATGGAATAATTTAATAACATGTTTTTCTAAAATTAAGAAAAAATAACCCAATAAAAAAATAATTTTTCCAGTTAAAAAAAAATATAATTATTGAGAATGTCAACTTGTTAATGATCAAGAAACTCACTTACTTTTTGTTTAAGCCTTTACCTCTCTTAATTCAGTCACATATATGAAATAGAATGTTAACATATGAGGTTTCTAGGTTTCTTCATAGTCTACATGAAAAAGTTTCCGGTTTGGATACATTTAAAAAGAAAACGCACAATTTAAAATGCACAAACTGATGTGACTCATGATATTTATATAAATGATATAAAAATCATCAACCATATTCATAAAAAAATATTATTCGGGTTTGGAGACATTTAAAAAAAACACAATTTAAAGCATACAAACTTAAGTGATGCATGATATTTATATAAATAATATAAAAATCATCAATCATAATCATAAGATACATTTAAAAAGATACGCACAAACTTATGTAACACATTATTTTTATAAATATAAAAAAAATAATAATAATATAAAAACAATCAACCATATTGGTAAAAAAATAAAAAAAAAACCAACACAAATCTAAAACCATGTAACACACTATATTTATATATAAAAAAATAAAAATAATAAATATAAAAATCATCAACGATATTCGTAAAAAAGAGTTTGAAAAAAGCCCAACACAAATCTAAAACCATGTTCATAGAAATGCAATTAGGAGATGCTAATGGCAAAGCACCAAACTCGATGCCGAAGCAACGGAAAATAAAAGTCTTAAAAAATGAGCAGGCAGAATTTCATAAAGGTCTTTGCCATTTTTTAATTATGGCAAAGATTATGCAAGCGCAAGGGGCGCAGTCCATAGTGAGGCTAGAAGAAACCACAGAACAGGGATACCAGAAGGTAGAAACCCTAGAAAGGAAATGGTAAAAAAATGATGAGCTCGGTTGAAGAATGACCAATATTGGCTAATGGCTGAGGATAGAAGAAACACTCGAACGGGGACAACGCGGAGAAGGAAGAAACCCTACAAAGCAAACGATTGAGGATTCAAGTGGGAATTCCTTGCAGAAGACTGATACGTAGACATAAATGAGGATTCAGGAACATAATGGATCCATGGGCTCTTCATTCGGTTTGAGCATCTCATAAAAAAAAATTGAAACTCTGTCTCCAGAAAATGGCATTATTAGATAAATCATGTCTATACAAGGCACGAATCTCTTGCATACATTTATTCCACGTGAATTCAGCGACGCTAAAGAAAGGAAAACACAAGCTGTTAAAATAAATTAAAAAACAAACCTAAAACATGTTCCGATGCACGAACATCTGTTTTGACTTGTTACGCAAAATCTGAATGGTTAAGGTTGGGCAAATACTTTTAATCTCGGCTTCCTTTCTCTTAGCAGGGTGTATTCTTGTTAGGGTTTTGGATTGTTAAATACAAACTTAAGGCTAAACTTATTAATTGTTTACTTCATTTTAATATTTTAATTTTGTTAAATATTATTATCAACCTAAATCTAATTAACCTAATTTCTATTAGCAATTAAGGCCATCAAAAACACACATGGATGATCTCATTTTAGACAGGTATTGATCAGTTATATGTTTCTCTTTTCAATGTTAAAGAGAACAATAGGTAAATGTACACAAAGATAATAGGAGGCAAAGCCAAACCATCAATAAACCTAACTACAACTAAGAAAACTGGCAAAGCCAAACCATCAATAAACCTAACTACAACCCCAAAAAACTCTCACGTACAGAAAGAGATATAACGCTGAAAAATAAATAATAAAAGCCCCATCTCCTTAAAGCCCTTTTGGAAAATTTGAAACTCTATCTCTAAAAGCCCTGTTTCCTTAACTGTAGAGGGATTTGAAATCAGAGAAAATAATAAAAAACAGAACAGAACCGAACGAAACCCAACCCTCATTGCAAAGCTGAAGAACATAAACCAACCATCATTACAACGTTTAACAGAAATGAATGAGATTGCTTCTCAGAGATGTGCTGAGAGGGAATAATAATAGAATCTACCTTGAATTGAATCCCCGCAATTTTTTAGATAAAACATTGGTGTCAGCTGCATCCTGCGATCAGTGCCGAGGGTATTTCGCAGCTAGAAAGAATATGTGGCCAGTGAAACCATTGGACGTCCAGCGCCATGAGATTTTGAGAATTGCAGAGCTTTCGTAGGAGGGTGACCGTGGAGATTAGCTTTCATAGCTTTTGTTCGAGAATATGAAGGTTTCTCACTTCGGCATCTCTACGATTAAACTTAGAACTCTGTTCCGTGCAAGGAAAGACGACGCCCACAACAAAGGCATCATCGAAACAGGGCTGTTATAAATTGTCACAAATCAGGAGTCCAGTCTTGATATTCCAGTTATCTGTCTCAGATCATGGTGAGATCAGCCCATGTCCGCACCAAATCTGTGGTCGCCCTCACAGATCGCTCTCATCTCGGACTCGGCCGCGCGCTGTATCCAACTCCCGTGCAGATGAAAAGCAACCAGACGGTTTCCTCCTTCAGCACTTCGGCCGCGCGCTGTATCCAACTCCCGTGCAAATATTACCATTGCCGGCTGAATCTTCATTGCCGGCTGAATGTTACCATAACGTTGGCAGGTTTGCTGAGACCGCAAAAGCCCCTCATTTCTTTGGAAATGGATCTAAAGGGCGTTCTCCAATACAAATATTGTTTGTTGGCTTTTCAGCGGCGACGGGGATTTTCGGCGAAGACCATTGCGTTCTAGCTTGAAGCTTCACAACCCAAGGCTCGGAACCACTCCTCGATATCTCGCGTCTCCCTTCGTTTTCCAAACGTCGGAGCCGGGGATTCATAGTTGGCATTATAGTGGCCGTTCTGTTTCTTTCGACCGACAGAAGAACGCGAGTCTGCATAAATGCACAGACACAAAACGAAGAGCTCCAGAACAATGCATATGGGACAAAGCAAATGAGAAAAGCCACCGCCATAAAGATGATTAAATTTCACTAGCCGTTAGAATGTCACACGAATTCAGAGATACTTGAATATCTGAATTTCACTACCTTTAATTCAAACTAATCAGCCGGTGTAGATTAAGAATATTGTTATCTTCCAACGGTCAAATTCAAACTCTCCATTTGGCGTTGGGATTCCATGCGCACCAAAAACAATAGGATTTATATCAGAACAAACTTTACCTCACGACTATATTCCGGCCACCATTACAGTTAGAAGTGAGACAAGCGGCTTCTCCAGAACTTAAGAAATTACTCTCCTTATTTTTTATTATTGAATTCAATAATTTTGTACATCCAGAGACAGGGACCACGTAGTCTATTTGAAATGAAATTCGGAACACGCTAGAATCTTATTTGAAATGCAATTAGAAACACGGTAGAATCTAATTTGAAATGAAATTAGAAACCCAGAGTATCATTCCAAACATGGAAAAGGCGGCTTTCCAATTCTTCTTCAGAAGGTCCGGGCCGTCTGGCACTCACCAAATCACAGACATGTTGATCTCCATTAACTCGTAACCGCCGTTTAGGTTTTATTAATGAATTATTATTAATATAAAATAAGAATTATTTGTTTTATTTTTCTTTCTTCTTTTAGTTTACAAGTTTAGTGGTTAATTAAATATTAATTTGTTTATGGGACAAGGTTTTTCTCTATAGGTATCTGATTACTAAAGCTTAATTATATATATAGATCCTTCCCTTATCTATTTGAATCTATGACCTCCTAAAAACGAATATATATTATTAATAATTAAAATATAATAAGATCTCTAGATGTAATGATTGAATGATTGAGATGTTTTTACAAAAAATTGTTATCAATTATAACCCATTTTAAATCAACACAAAAGTGTAAGAGAAAAATATGAAACAAAGTCTAGATATATTAAAATTGCTATACTCCCTCAATCCAAGCCTAACCTTCTACCCCCTACATCACGTAGAAACATAAATGTAGGAAGAGGATATTTGAGGCTTGAATTCAGGGAGTAAAGTGGTGCCGTTATTTAAAACCATATCCATGATTCCCTTGAGAAGGATCACTTGATTATGACTTTGCTTAAATATATTTTGGTGGATTAATGAAAAGAAAAAGTTGTACTTTTATCTGACCAAGGTAACTTGGGAATTAATTGAAGAAATATTATTATCTATATATATGTTGAATGAGTGCACAGATTAGTGCATAATTTCCTTACATGTCGTAATTAAAAATGGAAACGTATGGGTGTATATGAATAAAATCTATTGAATTGATGACACATTGTGGAATTGTGACAAGAATAAGGGTTTGTCTATGGACTTGTTCCTTGGGTTAGAAGAAAATTTCAAATGCGGAAACATTCCACATTAGCCAATACCATCAAATTCTCTCAATGGGATCAAGAGATGGTTAATTTAGGGATAGGAGACGATTCATCTAGGAGAGGAAAAGCTCCTTTCCTTGGATCCTTCGAGGGAAATATTAACATAATTAGAGGTAGGTAATTTGGAATTCATTAGATATGGTCTTCTTCTCAATTTTCTTTTAGAACCTCAATTATTTATTTAGTTGTTCAAGGAACCTAGAATAATTCAAGAAGGGCCTTTGGTAGAGGTTATAGCTAGATAAATCGAGGATTCATTTCTAGTAGAAAGAAAAATTAGTCAAGGAGGTCTCAAAGGGTCTAATATTGGATTTGTGGGGAACCACACCTTCAGATAAATTGTCCCAAATTTTGGGATAGATCGGAACAATGCGATGGAAAATATAAATCCATCCAATCTCAAGGTAGTCACCACATTAAACAACCATTAGGTTGAGCATTTGGCCACTATTATCTAATCATCTTTTACCTCTTTCTATTTTATTTTACACTAGTGATACCTATATCTTTATTTTTACCTCATCTTTATGTAGATTTGCTTTGGCAACCTATAAGCATGATTCCTTCAACTATAGAGAAATATAATCTAGGGTGAAGCATTGAATCAGTCCTATTGTTGAATATTTTATGGTGGATATTGGAGCTTGTGTAATCTATATGGACCTTTATAGAATACTATTAGGAACCCATGACTTGATAGTAGGTATATATTGGATAGAAACCCATCAAGCTCTCTTTGATTGTTTCCATAAAAGGTTCATTGTGGAAATGACGAAGGAGAATTGGTAAAGACTTAAGGAATCAAACACCAAGTTTCTATTAATTTTATTTTACCAATGAAGGTAAGGAAAATTTTAAGGAAACGATGTAATATTTATGCAATTGAAGTTGTTGATGAGAGCATTAATCCTACCCAAAACCCAACATTTTATTGTAAAAATTAATGGATTTTTTTCCTTCGAATCTACCTAGACTGCCTCTTGTTAGATAGATTGAATTTACTTATACCCCTAAACCAAGAGAAAAAACTATATCAAATACCCCTATCGAATGAGAATTCCAAATTGTAATGGACTTCATATCCAGCTTAACAAGTTATTGATCTTGGAATGATTCGACCGAGTGTGTCCCCTTGGGGTGCACCAATCACTTTTGTCAAGAAGAAAGATGGGACTCTTTGGCTCTACATTGATTATAAAGACTTGAACTAAGAAACAATAAAGAATAGGTCTCTAGTGAGTGCCCCTTTTTTGGTATTGGCATTTCATTAATGAGAATAAAATAGGCCTCACCTTCTAGTTGGGTTTTCCTATATTGATTTTTTCTAGGGTACATATTGTGTTCATTGTGTGGATGGTGTATTGTTTGATTACTTCTTTAATTTGAGTTCCATTTTATTTAAATTCTAAACTAGAATATTAAATCTGCAATCCAAAGAAAAACACTCCATAATGAGATATTATAAAATATTAGAAGATATGTTATGACAAATTGTTTCTAGTGGAATATCCACAATATTTAAAAATCACCAATACTCCTACCACATCCACGAATCTAATGAATAGTGTCTTTCACAAATATTTGGACCTCTTTACGAAAGTCTTTCTTGATGATATCCAAATATATTGTCACAGTGAAAGACAATCTGAGGAACACTTGAAACTTGCTCTTCAATGTATTTGTAAGCATAAGTTGTATGCGAAAATTTTCAAATGCACCTTATTTTAGAAGAAAAAAAATAATTATATAGGTCATGTGATCACATGGGAAGGTAAAGTTGTAAATACAAGTAAGATTCAAGCATTAATGAAATGAAAAACACCAACAAAATCTTAGGAGGTGCACAATTCACGAATTTCATAGATTGTACACAATAAAAATCCAACGGCTAATTTTTTTTGATTAAATCTAATGGCCAATTATTGAAAAAAAAATTAGGCCAAAAAGTTAAATGTGTTTTTGGCTGAACTATTTTTTGGTCAAAAACTTGTTAACACTGAAAAATGGAATGTTTTACAGGGTTTTGCATTTTCAGAAGGTAAAAAATCTCCTAAACTACAAATCAATTGTTGGAACTGATACCATTAGTTTCGTCATTGAATCTACTTTCTGTAGGTATAGATTTTGTTTTGTTTAGTTGAGATCTCATAATTTTAATTTTTTTTTTGTTAGCATTTGTCCATTCTAGTTTCATTGATTTCAAAATGTGGTGAAATGAAAAATCCATAACTTGAGAAATAAAGAATAAAAAAAATTTGAAAAAATATGGGGTCGTTCATTCGAGTGTCTACTTCAAAAGGGTACTCTTAGATTTTTTTTTAGAGTAAATTGAGAGAAATGTCCCATCAAAAGAAATATGTTGAAATTCGACAAGATTTCCGCATTGATCTAGTTCAAAAAATTATAATAATTAGTATATAGATCCGTTGGTTACGAAATTATAGTCATTCCCTAATACATTTTGTGTATATTTCCATAGCATATTTTGTTTTTACAAAACACAAGTTTAGAAATGATTTCAGGCTCGTCAAAAAACATGACTATTTATTAGTCATTTCATTTTATAAGGACATACTATCAAACATTTTCCAAATTGATGTATCAAATCTCAGTAAAAAAAATTGAAAAAATAATGAATAGAAACCTAACATAATTCTCTAAAAAATTTTCTTTTATTGAAAAGTGAAATTCTAAACACAAATATAACTTTTGTTCACCCAAAGTTGAAAAACATGAAAAAATCAGATTTATTTTCTCATAAGGCCCCCCAAAATAGACACCCATGACCCATATTCATGGATTCACCCACTAGCTAGAATCAAATGGAATCTTGCAATAATTGGAAAGGATGTATATGCCTAGGAACAAGGAACTTCAAAGTTTGGTGTTATTAGCAACTCATCATGAATCTTTTGCAACTAGTCATCTTGGTGTAGAAAAGATGTATGCCGAATTGAATGATGTTTGATACAATGTGCACTAGGAATGAACAAGGATATCATTAAATATGTTAATATATTTAGGGAAACGATGATAACCATCATCATGTAGGTATACTACCCCATGCCATGCCTGAAAGAAAGTGAGAGGTTCTATCTTTAGATTTTATCATTGGTCTACCCATGATTATGCAAAGGCGTGACTATATTAAGTTGGATATGGATTTATTTACCATGATTTCATGTTTTATTCATATTAAGAGAACCTATGATGTTGGAAAAATAGTTGAGGTCTTTTTAAAATAAATTGTACTTGAACTACATGGAATATCTAGAAAAAATACTTCATATAAAGACTCTTATTTCACCTCTAGGTTCTGGACTTGCCTTCAAACCTCATTCAAAACGTATTTAAATTTCAATGATTCTTATCATCATGACACATATGATTAAATTGAAAGGGTAAATCAATTTTTGGAGGATATGTTAAGGAATTATGTAATGGATTAGTATAATGAGTGGGAAATGTATATTTACTTGGTTGAATTTGCATACAACAATGACTATTATAGTTTTGTTCATATGTCTCCATATGATTTTTTATATGGGAGACCTTCCAAAATCCCCATGAATTAGGATTTCTCAAATGATTGGGAAGTGTTGGGACATAAGATACTAGAAGATATGGAACATGAAACGACATAAACCAAGAGTATATGTCAGGTGACCAAGGATTTATGAAAGAGTTACACTAATGCAAAGAGAATTGAGATAATTTGTAAGGAAGATGATGAAATTTTTATGAGAGTTAGACCATCGAAAATTCCTTCAAATTTGTAAAAGTAACAAAACTATCACATAGCCTCATAGAACCATTTAAAATCACAAAAAATATACGATGCATTGCTTATCATCTCATGCTTCCAACCCATTTGAAAAATATTCATGATGTATTTCATGTTTCAATTTTATGGAATCATAATATACCTAATAAATATCATGTTTTGGATTGTGATAATTTACATGTTTATGAGGAGGAAATTTTCAGAGTATAACCACATGTCATTCAAGAGCAAAGGGATTGATACCTTCATAACTCGCTACTGAAACAAGTCAAGCTCCAATGGGACTATTGTTGTTTAGAATCTTCCATTTAGGAATATGAAAATGATATATGTCCATATATTCCTTGTATGTTTATTTATAATTCACTTCGGGACAAAGTGTTTCAAAGGGAGAGTATATGTAATGACCATTGTTTTTCCTAAACTAGTATCGATGTACCCACACATGATTTTTTTTCCTATACTAGTATATGTGTGTTTAGATGGTATGGATTATTTAGAGAATGAAATGAAGCCATCAATATAAAATGGAAATATACACACAAAGATATTACAGAGAGAAAATTAGTCTAGTAAAACCCAAATTGTATTAATGAATGAAATGGAAAACAACATTATTGATCTTTGTACATGACCATTTCATTGAAAACCACATCTCTACTCCTAATTATTTTGTGATTTTCATAATCCCATAAGTTATAACCAAAGACATTAACTCTCTATCTAATAAAGGTACACTTCTTGGATTTTTCCTCAAGATTTTTTCTATTTTCTTTATCAATATGGAAAAATTATTCAAAACCAAAAGTATTTATAAATGAGTAGTTTAACTTTTTACCTATCCATGCCTCCTTCACAATGCCACCATCCAAGGAGATTGAAGGCCCTTTATTTATTAAGAAAACAAAATTATCTACAACATCTGCTCAAAACTATAAGCGAAATGTTGTACGCAATATCACACTCCTTGCACTCTCCATGATTATCTTATTCATCTTTTATGACATGCCATTTTCTTGTGGTGTTCTTGGAACTATCTTCTTGCTATGAATCCCATGGTATGAACAGTAACTATCAAACCCCTTTCCATTGTATTCAACTCCATTATATATTATCTGATACACTTCAACCTTCTTCCAATTTCATTCTCAACCAAAGATTTCCATTTCTTAAAAGTATAAAAAAACATCACATTTTTGTTGAATGCAATAAACCCAAGTTTTCCTAGTTTCATCATCAATAAATGTAAGATAATAGCGATAGCCAACAAGAAATGATACCTAATCAAATCACCATACATATGTGTGCACAAGATATTCAATCATATTTTTCTTCTCGACTCGAAGAAATATGACTCTCTTATGTTTTCCATAAACACAGCTCTCAAAAATCTAAATCAACATGCTTCAAATTTTGAAAGAACTTCCTTTAATGGAGAATATGCATCCCCTTGTCACTCATGTGCCCAATCCTATGATTCCATAATGTTGTATCCACTCATGTAGAAGATAAAGAGATAGAAGATTCAAAATTACTAGTACATAAATACAATGTGCCCACCTTCTCTCCTTTCGTTATTACCGGTGATTCTTTAGTGACCTTTGACACTTCTTCTGGAAATGTAGATATACAAACTTCAATTCCCAATTAATCTATTGAAATTAGATTTCGTGTCAAATTAGAAATGTCCCTTACCTATTTCAACAACCATTGGTTTCCATTCTTTAACTTTAAGTGTACCCTTTCCAACAATTTTACATGGTTCATCATCACCCAAATAAACCTATCCAAATCACCTTAAAATTAATGTCGAAAATATTTCCTATGGGGTGTGGCATGAAATGAAGCCCCTAAATATAATACCCAATATTCAATAATATTATATAATTAAAGGATTAAAGAATAGTGTAACACATAACTGCTACATTTTCTTCATAGTTATTCTCATGTTATCTATTAATCAAATGTCATTTTTTACTATAAGCCCCTTCCTATAATTCCCATGGTTCCCTAGGCTCTTTCCTAGTTTGGATTTTGATCTACCCTTCCTAGACTTCCCATGGTTCCATGGGATATTTCCTCTCTCCATTTGTCTTCCCCTATTATCCACAATAAATGGATTATCTTATGTCTCACCTATGCTTTCCCATCACATTTCCTTGCTAAGGATAACACCAACAACATCATCAAGTTTTAGATTGTTTGAACAAGAGATAGAGTTGCAACCATGACCAAATTGTTCCATCTTTTTGGAAACGAGAACAATATTAGAAGATCCCTAACCTCCTCATCAACTTAGACTGCTACATTACTTAATTGATTAGTAACCATATTAAATTCATTTAAATTGTCACAACATACTCACCTTCTGACATCTTCTTATTAAATACTCACTTCATTAGAAATATCTTGTTGGAGGCTAAGAGTTTTTCATATAGTTTAGCCAATGTCTTCATCAGATCCGTCATTATATTTTCTTTAGAAATGTTGAAATCCACCGACACTACTAGGCACAATAATATCATTCCTAGTTCCTTTCTATCATGAACCTCTAATTCTTCTCCCTTCATAGTCGTCAACTTCTTTGATTTTTGACCAAATGGTAGGAAAAGATCCTTTCGATATAGATATTCTTTCATTTGCATCTTCTATAGCTAGTACTTTTGGTTGTTAATTTTCTCGACCCTAAAATTTCCTTCATATGTCGTTGCTCCCACTTGAACCAAAAACCCTCCTTTCATATGATTTCATGTACCAAATAGAACTTCAACTCTTATACCAATTGTTAGAAAATAGGATCAAAGAGAAATAAAATAAAATAAATGTGGAAATAAAATACATAAGAAAAAATACATGAGAGACACCAATATACATGGTTCACCCGATATGGGATAGATATAGGGAAAAATGGGAAGTCCTTTCTTTTATTCCATCCAACAGAATGAAGGGATACAACCTACCACACATCCACTACAACCTCCTCTCGACTCTCTAACATTCTCTCTCACACACTACGTAGTTGTAATACATCCACTACAACCTCCTCTTCACTCTCTAACATTCTCTCTCTCACACTACTCAGTTGTAATACATCCAATACAACCTCCTCTTCGCTCTCTAAAATTCTCTCTCACGCACTACTCAGTTGTAATAGAGTGCCCTCTTTAAAATAGGGTTTTCATCTAGGGAAAAAATACACAAACATAATATCTATCATTAGATCTGTAGCCTAATGATGAATGGTCCAGATTGACCATGAATTTACAACATTTTACAATGTGATTTTTCCAAAAAAAAAATAGTTATTTTATATTGTTTAAAGTAGAAATAAATATATTTTATAAGTACATGGATGTACTTTAAAGTTTTGAAATTCCAAAGAATTTAGTCACTCTATAGCTTCTCAAAAAAAACAAAATATGTTGTTTCCTTGTCTTTATCAAATATTGTAAATTTATATTTTTTTATCAAAGATTATAATGTTTTGTCAACAGTAAATATCAAATTTCATGTTTAGAAAGGGGATAAAAAGATTATGGTTAAATTTTTTTATAAAAGAATGACATTAATTTGACTAAATGTTTTTAGTTTAAAGATAAATTGTTAAATAAAAAATTATATAAAGAATTAATAATAAGAAAACATCTTGAGTAGTTTGTGGTCTTAGTTACCAATGATGCAACTATTCTCATTAGTAATAAGTGTACTAACACTTTATATTGGTCACTTAGTGTAGATAGTGTGGGTTAACCACACATCTTTCGCAAGTGACAATTAATTATGTGGGTTCATCTCTAGATAGATATCTCTATTCTTCTGCAGAAGTGAGGGCCTTCTTTGAGGATTGGGTATATAAATTGTGTTATGTTATGTGAATTTCCCATTTCTAAATATTGGGCACACAAGGCTTAACTTGATATGAGTTTTACATATTGAACCATCATTTTTTCTTGACTCATGAAACTAGGCACATCATATCCTCTCCATTTGTCCATTATACTAGAATAGAGATGATACCTTTGAGTTTTGTTTCATTGGACATTATCACCATCTATTTCCATGCATTGGAACAACTATGATGGATATGCGCAAATCATAAGAGCATAAGAGTTAAACCAAATAAAGTGGAGAATGGAGAAATGAATAAATAAGGATATACATACATGAAACAGTAACACAACCTCTTTTGTGCATTTTACTTAGTATGTTCTCTTAATTCATAGAAACATTTGCAACAATTATTTTGTTTTCATGACTATTTGGATATTAATTTAGTATTGCTCATTTCTCAATTCTTCAAATTAATTTTCAATTTTCATTTTATTGTCATTATTGGTTTCATATTTTTATATCTCAGTACTGATTAAATCCTCCACCTATAACATTTCTATTCCATACATAATGCCCATCCCATCATTACAATTTTCACTTGGTCTCAAGGAAAGTTTTGGATTTTATGTGTTCTAGTAATATTTACAACCCTAGTGGCCTTCGGGCATGATCACCACAAAACGATACCATAAAAAAAAGCTCAAACACTCATTCTAAAAGGTAAAATTTCAATCTTTACATACAAACTTTGAATGGACAAGAAGGTCAATAATTAAACTCACCTAGATCCAAACATTTGATGAAGAATTTCTCCAGCTATAGATGCCCCAATATTAATCACCCAAATATCCAAGGGATGACATGAAAGTGAGCAAATATCTAATAAAAAACAATCACTATTGCAAAAATTCAAATTATAAAAAGATTTGTAAAATGACACATTCCAATTTCAACAATTGTAAATAGTAATTTAACACTTGAAATGGAAAGAAAGAGAGATTATATATATATATATATATATATATATATATATATATATATATATATATATATATATATATATAACAAGATACAAATGTAAATATGTCACATAATTCTCACTAATGCACCATTCTAAAGCTAATATCCGAGTTCTTAGAACCGAGCCCATGAACAGTCAACATCCAATCTGGTTTCTTCCTTGGGAAATATGCTCAAGAGAATCCCTGGCATTGTCTACCACAATAATAACGCCCAAGAATGACTGCAAGAACTATGTTCTAGACATGGGAAAGGGGATTTTGTAGACCAAGATAAACAAGTAATTTACATCTTGATTTCAATTAAAAAATATGAGGGCGTAATCTCCAATATTCAATACTTGTTTTTCCTTCTCCCATGCTTGTTTTATTTTAATGGGGATGAAACTAGGGAAGTTTGAGATAGATACTTATAGGATTGGGACAAGTGGGAACAGTTGAAACCCAAACCAAATGCCATTCCCTCGTGTGGCCAAAGGGCCACCACCAAGGGAAATGGGTAGGGGGAGAGGGCAGAGGGAGGGGAGGGGAAGGAGGGAGGGGAGATGGAAGAGGATCGGGAAGGGGGTTGGGGCTGGAGGGGAGGGGTAGTGGAGAGGGAAAAGGAGGGGTAGGGGGGAGGGAGGGAGCGGCAGGAGGGGAGGAGGGAGAGGGGGTGGGGGGAGAGGTAGGGTATTTTTTTTTATAATTTTTTTAAGTATTTAAAAAAAATTGTGAATTTTTAAAATTTGGTTTTTTTATAATTTAAAAAGAAAATTTAATGTTTTTTTCTTTATAAATTTTTTATACGTTTTTTCATTAATTTTTTTTTCTTAAATGATTTATTTTTAAACTTTTTATCATTTATGTTTTATAAAGTTAAAAAAAATACATTTTTGGAAGAGTTTTTAAATTTTGTTTTTTTTTATTATGAATATTTTTAGAAATTTTTGTATTTTATGTGAAATAATTTCTTGAATAATTTAGTTCTTGCTCAATGCAAAGGAATTGTTACTATTCTTACTAAGAAGAATGAGAAGTATATACATGATGTATACTATGTTCCTAATATGAAAGTGAATTTGATCAATGTGGGTCAACTGATTGAAAACAAGTATGATGTCAGATTTATTGATACTTTTTGTGCAATCTATGATAAACCCCCCACTAGAAGACTCTTTGCCAAAGTAGAAATGACCAAGAACAAAATATTCCCACTCAGTCTCATAAGTGTTATTTTATCACAGTTATATGCACATATTGTTTCCATTATAGATGAAACTTGGTTGTGGCACTGTAGGTATGGTCATCTACCCTTCCAGAGTCTCTGTCTTATGCAAAAACAATCCATGGTTAAGGGGTTACCAGTCATAAATGAACAGTCCAGTTCTTGTGAAGACTATATCTTAGGAAAACATTAAAGGGACAATTTTCCAACTTCCACATCTCGAGCCAAAGAACACCTGAAGTTAGTTTGCACATACCTATGTGGACCAATGCAAACCCCATCCATAGGAGGTAATATTTATTTTCTGATCTTTATTGATGATTATAGCAGGAAATTATGGGTCTATTTTCTCAGACACAAATCAAATACCTTCTCCTAGTTTAAAGAATTCAAGGAATTAACTGAAAATTAGTCTGGTAAATCCATCAAAATGCTCAGGTCAGACAATGGAGGTGAATATGATTCACATGATTTTGCAGAGTTATGTAAACAACATGGCATCCAACAACAATTGAATACCAAATAGACTCCACAACATAATGGAGTTGTTGAACAGAAGAGCCAGACCATCATGAACATGGCCCGAAGTATGCTCTCATATTAGAAGTTGTCAGATGGTTATTGGGATGAAGTTGTTGCATGTTCAGTTTACTTATTGAACAGATCTCCCATAGTGAGTATTAAATACAAGATTCCTGAAGAATCATGTAGTGGCACTAAGATTAGTGTCTCGCATCTTAGAGTTTTTGGATGTGTAACATTTTCACATGCACTTGATGAATTGAGAAAAAGGTAAACAAAAAGAGTGAGAATTGTACCTTTACTGGTTATAGTGAACATCACAAGGCTTATAAGTTGTATAACCATGTCACCAAAAAGGTTTTGGTGATTAGAGATGTCAAGTTTCATGAATATAAATGATCGAGTGATCCTCAAAATGATTCAGCAAAAAGAAAGTCTAGTACCACCAGATCTACCACTCAGAATGCCCAGAATGGAAGTACATCAATAGCAACAAGAAGATACATCAAAAGACAGTCCACCACAAAGAACCAGAAGTTTGAGGGAAATATATGATCAGACCCATGTTATTGATGAGCAACTATATTATGCTCTATTTTCCTGTCATCCCACATGTTTTGATGAAGCAGTAAAGGATGCACAGTGGGTACAAGCAATGAATGAAGAAATTGAGGCCATAGAAAGGAATCAAAATTGGGATATAGTTGATCTTCAACCAGAAAAAAAACTTGTATTGGAGTCAAATGGGCCTTTAAGACCAAACTAAATGAAAAATAAGAGATAGAAAAGTATAAATCCAGGTTGGTTGCCAAAGGATTTTCTTATCAATATGGTGTGGAATATGATGAAACATTTGCTCCAGTATCAAGGATGGACACCATCATAGTTGTACCTGCAATAACATCTTATAATCAATGGCATGTTTATCAAATGGATGTCAAATCTGCTTTTCTCAATGGCTTACTTGAAGAAGAAGTCTACGTAGACCAACCACCTGGATATGCAATCAAGGGTCATGAACACACAATGTGCAAGCTGAAAAATGCCTTGTATGATCTAAAACAAGATCCCATAGCTTTGTACAATAGAATAGATTCCTACCTCATCAACAATGGGTTCAATAGAAGCAATAATGATCCCACTTTGTATGTCGAAACAAATCAGCAAGGTAACATTCTAATTGTATGTATTTATGTTGATGATATGATTTATATAGGAAACCCGAGGTTAAAATAATTTAAGATATTCATGAAAAAGGTGTTTGAAATGACTGATCTTGGCCTTATGAAGTACTTCCTTGGTTTGGAAATTAACCAAATTGAACATGGCATATTCATCTGTCAGCATAAGTATGCTATAGAGATTCTGTGGAAATTCAAAATGGATAAATGAAAACCAACAGAAATCTCCATTACTACATGTTGATGTATATGTAACTTCAGAATGTATTTCATATATATATATTTATTGTACCCTTATAAGAGACGTGTTATTATTGACGAGTGTCGCAAGTAGATTAACTTGCCGATGGGTTATTAGACTACCTGATGTGGGTGTCGGCCAGATATATATGTAACTGGGGTTATTAGGCTGAGTTAGACAAGTCGGCCCCATAAGTAATTAGGCAGGTCAGGACAAGTATAAATAGAGTGTTGGGATTCTCTATTTTGATCATCTCAGAACTCACACTTCTCTCACTCAGAAAGTGGCACACATTGGAGGAGGAGGATCAGCTACCTAGTAGGAGACTATATATTGTATTTTGTTTGTACTTTGGTTGAGCCATTGCTCTATCTATCTTTGAGGAAGTTGTGGGGTTTTTCACCTTAGGGTTTTCCCCATGGAAAAATCTGTGTGTCCATTGTCTCATGCTTTTGATTCTTGTGATGCTTGACATGCTTGATATGATTGTTATGCATTGATATACTGTACATGTTATCCTCTCAGTGAAGATCCTATAGCATATTGAATTAATGCTTAAAATCTAACATGGTATCAGAGCTAACCTGAGAAGAAGACACTATACAGTGCGGAAGCTAGGGCTTCTTGTTTTTGGGTTTATCTCCACATATTTTGGAAAATTAATATGATGGATTGACTCTCCTCAGCAAGGTGAATCTATCTGTCCGATCAGAATTCAATTATGAGCACTTTCAGTTTTGGCCCTAAAAATTAGGGTTTCCTAAAAAATAGGAATTTCTGAAATTTGAAGACACAGCTAGAAGCTCCTTGGAAAATCAGAAGTTTGGAGCTTTGGTTCAATATTTTTGGTTATGTGGATCTCCGGGAAACTCAAAACCTAATTCGACACCACATCGAGTTTTCAGCAATCAATTGGTAAGACCTAAATCTTTTCTATTTCCATTTGAAGTACTCTTTAAGATGTCTCACCACACCAAGCTTGAGGATAAGCTTGAAGGAGCTGATACCTTCCTAGCATGGAAGTACAGGATTGGGTTAATCCTTGAAGAGAATGAGTTGGATACTTATATAAGTGAAGAGGTCCCTGTCCCAGAGGGAGAAGAGGCTAAGGCTCTTCACAAGAGGAATTTGGTTAAGGAAAAGAGGATCATTGGTGATTCTATTAAAGATCATCTCATCCCTCATGTGTTATCCCTAAAGACACCAAAAGAGATGTTTGATTCCTTAACCAAACTATTTGAAGGCAAGAACATAAATCGAAAGATGACTGTGAGGAATCAATTAAAGAATATCAAGATCTAGAATGCTGATACTATGCAGTCATATTTCTCAAGGGTCTCCTAGATAAAAGAACAACTTGAAGCTGTGGGTGAAGATAGAGAAAATGGAGAAGTGGTCATGACCACTCTTAATGGCCTCCTAGGTCATGGGATTCCTTCATCCAAGGAATTTGTGCTAGAAAGAAACTTATCTCTTTCAGTAGACTATGGGAAGAATGCTCACAGGAAGAAGCTCCAATTGTAGCCAAAGAAGAGAAGATGGGGAGTGAATACCAAGCACTCACAGCTCAGTCCAAAATACATGGTGACACAAAATCTCACCATCATGGCAAGAAAGGAAAATATCAGAATCAAAGAGGTAGCCCCAGACATCGTAGGGACATGTCCCATGTCCGTTTCTATACATGTGATGATAAGGGACACTATGCCAGAGATTACCCTAAGAATAAGAAAGAGGGTACTCACAAGAAGAAGAACTTCAAAAGAATACATCATTCTCATGCCGCAGAGGATGATGAACCTCCTAGGAAGAGGGCTAGAGAAGATAGTGAATATTCTTCAAGTGATGAAGAATATGTTTTGATTTCTACTCTCACCGAAACCATTACTCATGGAAGTAATGATTGGCTCAGAGATAGTGGGGCTTCCAAACATATGACAGGATTCAAAGAATCCTTTGTGAATCTATCTAAACATGATTCACCCCACAAGGTGAAGCTTGGAGATGACTACCAGTATCCCATAAAAGGGAGTGGTGAAGCCTCCTATACACTAGACTCTGGAAATTCTATGAAGATAAAAGATGTACTCTATGTTCCAGGTCTCCAAAAGAATCTACTCTCAATATCAGCATTGGATGCAAAAGGCATGAGGATTGCATTTATTGATGGCCAAGTCCTAATGTGGCCTAAGGGTAAGACTATAGATGATGAAGTTGTGATTGGAGAGCAAGAGGAAGGATTGTACAAATTGAAGGGCCATCCGGAACAAGCCATGGTCCATGATTCTATAGAGCCAAGTGAACTTTGGCATAGAATACTTGCACACATGCATTACAGAGCATTACCAATTGCAAGCAAAGCGGTAGAAGGTCTTCCTAAAATCCAGACAAAGCATGAAGGTATTTGTAAAGGTTGTGCAAAGGGAAAGAATACAAAGAAGACATTTCCAAGCAGTGAAAACAAGGGAAAAAAAATCTTGGAGATTATCCACTCTGATGTATGTGGTCCCATGTCATCCAGTTCTCTGAATAGGTATGTATACTATGTCTCTTTTATTGATGACTTTTCTAGGAAGACTTGGATCTACTTCTTGAAGAACAAAGATGAAGTGTTTAACAATTTCAAGGAATTCAAAGCCTTCATAGAAAACGAAACTGACTTGAAGATCAAGATCTTCAGATTTGACAATGGTGGAGAATTTACTTTAGGAGACTTCAACAAGATATGCAGTGATTCAGGGATTAAGAGGGAGTTGACTACTCCTTACAATCCACGGTAGAATGGGGTTGCCTAAAGGAAGAACAGAACAATCATGGAAGCAACAAGGGCAATGCTTCATGACCAAGACTTACTTATGCACCTATGGGCTGAAGTAGCAAGGATAGCAGTATATGTGCAGAAAAGAAAACCCCATAAGATACTTGACAACAAAACACCAGAAGAAGTGTTTACTGGTAAGAAACCAGAAGTGAGCCATATCAGAATATTTGGCTGTCCAGTATACACTCACATCCCAAAAGAGAAAAGGTCAAAGTTGGATCCTTCAGGAAAGAAGGGTATATTTGTGGGTTACAATGAAAGCTTGAAGGCTTAAAAAATCTACTTCCCTGGATTCAAGAAGATTGATATCAGCAGAGATGTAACATTTGAGGAAAGTTCAGCTTATCACAAATCAAGAAAGACACATGTTGAAGACAATGAAGAACCCAAAATATCTAGAACCCAAGACACTATAATGAATGAAGCAATTCCTGAAGAAGATTGAGAAATGGAAGATCCACAAGAACCTATGGATACACCTCGTGAGAAGAATCCTCACAAGAGGAAACCTACATGGACTAGAGAGCTCATCCAAGATGCAGAGAGATTTGGCATTCCAGAAGAAGAACACAGAGAAAGGAAAAGGACAAGGTCACATACTAGCTATGTTGGTTTACTCTGTGACATCATGGATAAAGAACCTTCCAGTTATGAAGAAGCTACAGAAAAGAAAGAATGGAAGGATGCTATGATCGAAGAATACCAATCCATTATGAAGAATGATGTTTGGGATGTGGTCCCAAGATCAGATGGGAAGTCTTTGGTAACTTCCAAGTGGATCTAGAAGGTCAAACATGCTGCAGATGGTAGCATCGAGAAATACAAAGCTAGGTTTGTAGCTCATGGCTTCTCCCAGAAAGAAGCAATTGATTATGAAGAGACTTTCGCTCCTGTGGCCAGATACACTTCCATTAGATCAATACTTGCTCTGGCTGTAGTGATGAAATGGAAGGTACACCAGATGGATGTCAAGATAGTCTTCTTGAATGGTGTAGTTGAAGAGGAAGTGTATGTGGAACAGCCACTCGGGTTTGAGACACATGATAGAGGAACACATGTGTGCAAACTGAAGAAAGCCCTGTATGATTTGAAACATGAACCTAGGACCTTGTATGGTAGGATAGATGGATTCCTATCCAGTTTGGGGTTTACCAAGAGTAAAGCGGATTCCAACCTTTACTACAAGGTTGAGGAGGGCAATCCAGTGATTCTACTATTGTATGTGGACGACCTGTTTCTCACAGGTGAGGATAGACTGATTTCTGACACAAAGAGGAAGCTAGCTGCCGAGTTCGAGATGAAGGACTTGGGTATGATGCACTACTTTCTGGGTATGGAGGTGTGGAAGAGTGTAGATGGGATCTTCCTTGGACAAGGGAAGTATGCAGTAAAGATCCTAAAGAGCTTTGGGATGATGGACTGCAAGGCCATGGCCACACCTATGGCATCGAACTTGAAGCTTCTGTGTGATGCTTCTTCTGAGCCGGTTGATGCTACGATGTATCGTCAGATGATTGGGTCCTTGATGTACTTGATGAATACGAGGCCAGACATTTGCTTTCTGGTGAACACCTTGAGCCAGTATCTGACAGATACGAGACATGTTCACCTGATAGCTACAAAGCATGTTCTGAGGTACCTAAAGGGTATAGTGGATTATGGGCTCAAGTATGAGGTGAATCAAAAGTTTAACCTAGAGGGTTATGTTGATTCGGATTGGGCAGACAGTGCCATTGATCAGAAGAGCACTTCGGGGTGCCACTTCAGTATGGGATCAGGTGTGATCTCTGGGTTTAGCAGGAAGCAGTCCTGTGTGGCACTGAGTACAGTTGAAGCAGAGTATGTCGCAGCTTGTTCAACTAGTTGTGAGGCAGTATGGCTTAGGAAGCTGCTGTCTGATTTGTTTGATCTCTAGTTGAGTGCTACCTGTATATATTGCAACAACCCGAGTTGTGTGAAGTTGTTAGAGAACCAGTGTTCCATGATAGGTTGAAGCACATTGAGATCAAATTCCACTATATCAGGGATATGGTGCAGAGGGAAGCTGTGAATCTCCTGTATGTTGCGATAGACGAGCAGATAGCCGATGTGTTGACCAAGCCGCTTGCCAGAGTGAAGTTTGAATACTTCAAAGGGAGACTTGGTGTACTTCAGATCAAGATTCCTTCTAGAGGGAAGTGATGAAGTCCGGAGACACAGATGCACACTGGGCCATTCTTGCATGGTGGTAGGTTAGTCCTCCCATGGCAGGATGTAAGGGCCGAGCCATTCTTGCATGGTGGTAGGTTAGTCCTCCCATGGCAGGATGTAAGGGCTGAGCCATTCTTACGTGGTGGTAGGTTGGTCCTCCCATGGTAAGATGTAAGGGTTGGGCCATTCTCACATGGTGGCAGGTTAGTCCTCCCATGTTGAGATGTAAGTGCTGGGCCATTCTCACATAGTGGCAGGTTAGTCCTCCTATGGTGAGATATAAGTGTTGAAGCATTTCCAACATGATAGTAGGTTGGTCCTCTCATGGTCGTTGATGTAAGTGCTGGGCCTTTCCGAAATGGTGGTAGGTTGGTCCTCCCATGGTCGTTGATGTAAGTGCTATGCCTTTCCGACATGGTGGTAGGTTGGTCCTCCCATGTTCATTGATGTAAGTGCTGTTAGCCTTTCCTAGATGGTAGTAGGTTGATCCTCCCATGCTGGTGAGTGTAAGTGCTGTGAGCCTTTCACATGGTGGCAGGTTAGTCCTCCCATGGTGAGTGTAAGTGTTGTGTGTGTGCATATGGGTTGTGATTCATGGAATTTGTGGTGATTTGAAGACATTGATGTGACAATTTGGTACACAGGTTTTGCAGAGGCATATAATCAGTCCTGAGATGCTCTTGCAGGTTTTGTCGAGGCAGTGTAATCAGTCTTGAGAGATCTTGCAGGTTTTGTAGAGGCAGTGTAATCAGTCCTGAGGTGTACCTACTTGATGGCTTGCTCGTAGATGATGATGATGATCAGGTTGATCATGTGATGATATACATCAGTTGGATGTATGGTGAAGTATCAGTTTGAGACTATGTGGTCATGGACAGGTTGTGCAGTGGCATGTAAAAGATCCTGAGAGATTTCAGAGGTTGAGCTGTGTGCTTGTAAAAGGCCTGGGATGATCTTGTGAGGTTTTGCAGACACACATGATGAGTCCTGAGGATTCCACAGTATGACTAGTGATGATGAAGACCTACAGGTGGTGGGCCTACATCCAGTATGAAAAAGGATTGGCTCTGTAGAACTTCCTATGACGAGTAGATTCATAGATTGGACAAGATAGCAGAAGCTATGACGATGACGATGATTCGATGACGATGATCCAGAGAAGAAGACTTGTGCCCGATGATCTGTGTCGAGAAATACCTTCCTAGTTAAGAGGGAGTGTTGATGTATATGTAACTTCGGAATGTATTTCATATATATATTTATTGTACCCTTATAAGCGATGTGTACTTCCTCTATAAGGAAGTGTCATCATTTGTATTGACAAGTGTCGCAAGTAGATTAACTTGCCGATGGGTTATTAGACTACTTGATGTGGGTTTCGGCCCGATATATATGTAACTGGGGTTATTAGGCTAAGTTAGACAAGTCGGCCCCATAAGTAATTAGGCAGGTCCGGACAAGTATAAATAGAGAGTCGAGATTCTCTATTTTCATCATCTCGGAACTCACACTTCTCTCACTCAGAAAGTGGTGCACAATGGAGGAGGAGGATCGGCTTCCTAGTAGGAGACTATTTATTGTATTTTGGTTGTACTTTGGTTGAGCCATTTCTCTATCTATCTCTGAGTAAGTTGTGGGGTTTTTCACCTTAGTGTTTCCCCCATGGAAAAATCTGTGTGTCCATTGTCTAATGCTTTTGATTCTTGTGATGCTTGACATGCTTGATATGATTATTATGCATTGATATACTGTACATGTTATCCTCTCAATGAATATCCTATAGCATATTGAATTAATGCTTAAAATATAACACTACATGCACCAAGTTAAGTAAGAATGATGATGGACCAGCAATGGAATCTACTATTTACAAATGATTGGTAGGCATTTTAATGTATTTGATTGTAACTAGACCTAATTTGATGTATGTTGTTAGTTTGATCTCTAGATTTATGGAGTCTCCCAAAGAATATCACTGGAAATTTGGTAAAATAATTCTGAGATATGTTGTAGGCACAGTTGGTTATGGACTTTGGTACTCTCATTCACCATACAATACCCTTACAGGGTACACTAATAGTGATTATTCAGGCAGTATTGATGATAAGAAAAGTACATCTGGTTATTCTTTCCATTTGGGTACCTATATGATTTCACGGGCCTCTCAAAACAACCCATTGTTGTCATGTCTTCTACAGAAGCAGAATATGTAGCAGCAACTACTGAAACATGCCACACAATTGGGATGAGAATACCTTTGAAGGATATGGGACACACATAAAAAGAACCAGGTCCTATTTTTTGTGATAATAGTTCTACAATAACATTTTCTAAGCATAATGTCTTTCACAGAAATAGTAAACATATTGGCACTCACTATCATTTCATTCATGCGTTATTCAATAATGGAGAGATCTCTTTTCTATTTTGTGGCTCTAAGGAGCAATTAGCTAGCATGTTTACCAAACCATTGGGAACACTTGCATTTGAGTTTCAGAGGAAGCACTTAGGCATTGATAATGCTGAGAATATTGTCATAGTTGATATTGAGGGAGTGTGTTAAGAATTGTAATCTCACTGGTCATTAGTGCATTAATTAGTGGTTGAATAATTAGTTGGTTAGTTTGACTAGGACACTTTGATGTCTCATAGTTTTGTGCAGTTTAATAACCTCTGAGTGGGAAATGGAGGTCACCAACGTACATCAAATTTTATTGCAGAAACATAAAGCAGATACATATAACATTCAACACTTCTTTCATTCATAAAAGGAATAGGATACAAGATGAATTTCATACCCAGATAATCAACAATTGATCCAAGCTTTTGAAATCCAATCTTCTCGATCCACTGCTACACTGCTCCAATTGATGAACCTGCAAACAAATAGACTACCTTTCTCATAGCAATTTGGATAAATAAAGATAAATAATTGAAATTGAAACTCATATATTGATTCATATGACAGATTCAAACATCAAGTTTATACAAAGACAAGTGTTATTGGAAGGGAAATATCTGATTTTATTTGCATAAATAACATCTAGCTATACCTGTCCTGCAACTGGAACCATTTTAACCATACCCTAGGATCTCTCTCCTCTCTCTTCAGTAAGTATTCCTCCAACATTTATTTATCCAAAGTTTTTCCCCTTCTCCCAAGCCCCTCCCCTTGTATTTATGGAAAGGCTAGGAGGGTAGGTTCGAAAGGAATTTGGATTGGGAAGTTAAGGTAGTTTGAATAACTTCCCTAACTAATCCATAATTTGTGTTTTTATATATATTTTTCAATATTTTTAAAGATAGCCACGAGTATGCCTTTGGACAACTAGGGAGTGAATCATGGCTATTATGTCTTGCAACTAGCAGGTGCAACATTTCAGATGACACCCACGGGTTGTCTACAGAGCACCTGCAATTAACCCGTGTGTTAGATTATATAAAAGTCACAGTTATGCTTCAAAATAGTTACAAAAAATATGTTTATTGAGGAAAGGATTGCAAAGTTCAGATCCAAATAATCTAAGGTCAAGTAATCTCTTCCATCCATAGTGTCCTTTTGTGTGACCTACAGGGAAATGTGATAACATATGGAGAAGTGCTAATTTGAATGATAATAGGTGCCCCCTAATGTACGAGGTCATAGGGAAAGTATGGTCAAAATGCATTACAATCCATGAAGAGGAGGAGCAAAGAGACCACAAGATGAGATCACAAATAGTACCTGAAGCATAAACAAGGTCAACGAGCAATTACAATCTTGATATCATGAAATGTTCAGAATGGTAGAACATGATCTCCAATACATAACATAAATATGTACATGTCATGGCCACTGAAATAAAAGCATGGATTCATGTCAAAATACCGGATAATAGCCATAACACTCAATTGGATCTATGTCTCATCAAGAGCCAAAACATGGGTGTGGTTCAGTCTTGTGTAGCTTCGGCAATAACCAAATATGATGATGCTATTATAGGCCCAATGTCTTCATCCAAATCGTCTCAAGGTACGAATCCTATCCATGCTAATAAATGAGTTGATTTCAAACATGGGGGACACCATTTTATTACCATCCAATGATGGAAACCATTAACAAATGCAAGGACACCCACCAATAATGAAAATGGGGCCCAAGGTACCTAGTACATTCTAACAAGTGTGAATAAGGGATCTTGAATTCAAACACCTGAAGAATCCATTGAGTAGGAGACATTGATGTATTCCCACTACTCAATAGTGAGGGAAATTTCCATTGATGACTGCAATCCCCAAGGTACTACCAAAAACTTTAAACTTCATTCCCAGAGCAAGATGAGTTGAAGTCAATGGGAAGAAGTCTGTTGGAAGGGAGGCACTAACGCATCCTCCATCATCCAACACGAGAGACAATCAAAGTTTGATATTATCTAGAGTAGGAATGAGTACATGATGAAACATACTGATACCAAGGAATGGCTGACACATGAGGTCAAGGAAACTACAGAATGGCTGAGACAGGTTGTATCCTTGAACAGTGAGCATGGCACAAAAGTGACTTAGACAGCTTTGAACATAAAGGGACCATGATATAAATATTTATAAACATAAAGAATTAGAATAAAAATATTTAAATTATATAACATATATAAATGTTATATTAATTTTAACATTAAAATTTTGAATTAATATAAATATTTTTTGAATATTTATCAAATAAATAAATATTAATTTTTTAAAATTACTGATTTATTGTTTAATCATTATTTTAACTTAAATATTTATATACATGAATAATCAATTGAAACAATTCATATGATATGTTTATTAATATTTTCCTAGTTACCTCTATATCACCCCCTTCTTTATCCATCAACTTTTCTTCCAACCCACTCTCCCACCTCCCCACACCCTCTATTCTCTCCTCCTCCTTTTCCTATCCCTCCTCTCCCTCCACTCCTCCCTTACCCACTTTATCATGCACCCATCCTTGGCACAAAATTTGAACCTACCTATTGAACTTAATCATAGAAGCATCTATGCACCCAAATAGTCCATATGAGGCAATTAATGACAATGATCATTACCAAAATGAACCCACTGATGATGTTATCAAAGTATATAAACCTAATAAATTAAGATGACTTTTCTTTAAAAATGTCAACAATAATTAAAATGGGGAGTAAGTATCATGAATTTATCAGAGTAAATAAATTTTGACCACGAATACATTCTAAAAGGTGGAGACAACCTCAATTGGAGTTCACATGCGAAACTTGTGGATCCCACAAGTTGACTTATCTTGTTAAACACCATGGTATTGACTGGATGCCACATTACTTTCCATTAACCACTATATAATTAGAAGAACATTATAGAGAGTCCAAAACCCTAACATTAATTGGGGGTTGAGGCTACGACCATCTTCATTGCCGGCTGAATGTTACCATAACCACTGGTCGGTTTGCAGGGACCGCAGAAGCCCCTCATTTATTTGGAAATGGATCTAAAGGGCATTCTCCAATAGAATTATTGTTTGTTGACTTTTCAGTGGCAATAGGGAATTTCAGCAAAGGCCATTGCATTCTAGGTTGGATCTTGACAACCCAAGGCTCGACACCTCCTCGATATCTCGCGTCTCCCGTCATTTGCCAAATGTAGTAGTTGGGGATTCATAGCTAGAATTATAGTGGTCGTTCTGATTCTTTTTCAATAGACAGAAGAATCAAGGGAAAAGCACACCGTGCAGTTATAAAGATTAACTATCTAGTAGATGAATATTTTATTTTTCTATCCTTTTGAACTTCTCTTCTCCTAGCATATACTTTGCGAAGTAATATTCTAACTTTTACTTCGAAAATTAACTGTGCATTTCAACTTTTTACTGTGCAATTGAACTTCGCATAAATGCGCAGTTCTTTAACTTCGCGAACTTGACTTCATAGACTTCTCAATTACTTTGGAAATCCTTTTTACTACACATTACTATTAACTTCGTGGATCTCTTAAACAAACTTTATATTGAAATATTTCTTTTTAGGACATAAGAACCAAAAAATTTAGTATGAAACTTATGCGCAGTTACTCCTTGGTAAAATAGAACTTTCACCATGGTGAACTATTTGGAAATCTTGATTTCTTTTACACATAGTAAATGTAAACAACATTCACTCAAGTAAATATGGATAAGATGTGCCACATGCAATATTCAACATTCTCGAGAAAAAAACATAAAACTATAGACTTATATATATTACCATAGTAAACTACGCAACTTGCCTCAATACATGAAGATGAGATTTACTTTGATTTCTCACTTTTTACAGAGCTTGGGCTCTTCATACACTTCATGGGATGAGCTTGTCGTCCTTTCGCTCTTCTTACACATCTCTCTCGAATATTGAATTAACTTCTTCTATATATAGGAATTGCATAACCACCGACTTAAGATCACTTCAACTTGAAGCTACTCTAATACATTTAAGACTGTAATAAATTTCTACCAAAGAATTCTTGATATGATGAATACTAACATGATTAGATAAATACTAACTTGACATGCACCAGATTGGCTACAAACTGACTGACTGCCTGACACTGCAGATTGACAGGGTGACTAATAGAGCCGACGCAGTTAGATACACGATCAACTCATAAATACATATTTCCAACACTCCCCCTTAATTATGAGTGGATGGGAATCATTAAACAAAAATAAAATTTTACAAAATATTTCAGAGCTGAAACATGCTCTGTGTATGATGAAGTTCACTGCGCAGAACTTGTCACTCCCAAACAACTTCGCAGAAATTGGAATGTGTCCCTTGCTAATGGTTTTGTAAATATGTCTGCTAGCTGATCATCATACCTGCAAAATTTTAAACATATTTCTTTGTTGTTTATCAATTCTATGATAAAATGATACCTTGTGTAGATGTGCTTGGTTCTCTTGTGGAACACATGAATTTTTAACAGTGCGATAGTTGAGTTGTTTTCGCAGTAAATGATTGTGGGTTCTTGTTGATTCTGTGATAGATCACTTAACATCCTCCGCATCCAAATGGCTTGACATGTAATGCTTATAACTGTGTCATACTCTGCTTCTGCTGAAGAAAGAGTTACTATGGGTTGTTTCTTTGAAGCCCATGATACAACACCTGTTCCTACATGAAATGTATTCCCAGATCTTCTTTTTCTGTCATCTATGCTACCTCCATTGTCACTGTAAGTGTATCAAATGAGTTTGAAATTTTCCAAGGTTGAATACAAAATACCAAAGTCTTTTGTTCCACTTACATACCTCAGAATTCTCTTACCTGCTTGCCAATGAGATTCTTTTGGTGACTCCATCAATCTTGAGATTAAGCTGACTCCATACATGATGTATGGCCTTGTCACTGTAAGATACATAAGGCTTCCAACAAGCCTTTTAAACAACATAGGATCTACATTGGATCCATCATCATCCTTGCTCAAATTCAAACCTGTTATCACTCGTGTTGGATATGTCTTGCAATTTTACATATTAAATATGTTTAAGACATCACTTGCATACTTCGACTAAGATATAAATATACCATTTTCAGTCTGTTGGACTTCAATGCCCAGGAAATACTTCATAAGCCCCAAATTAGTCATTTCAAATTCACTTTCCATGACTGATCTAAAATCCTCTATGCAAAAATCACCAGTAAATATTAAATCATCTACATACAAGCATACAATTAGCTTATTACCTTGTTGGTTGATTTTTGTGTACAGTGTTGGCTCACATCCACTTCTGTGAAATCCACTATGAATGAGGTAAGAGTCAATGCGACTGTACCAAGCTCTAGGAGCTTGATTCAAACCATAGAGTGCCCTTTTCATCTTGTAAACTTTGTGTCCTTTTCCTAGGACTTCATATCCTTTTGGTTGTTCCACATATAATTCCTCCTCCAAATAAACATTTAAAATGTAGACTTTAAATCCATTTGGTAAACAGGCCATTTCTTATGCGCTGTGATGGCCAAAACTATTCCGATAGTGTCCCTTCATGCTACAGGTGCAAAGGCTTCATTGAAGTCTATGCCAGGCTGCTGTGTGAATCCTCTTGCTACCAAAATTGCCTTGTGCTTTTGGAAATTTCCATCAGCATCTTGCTTGGTCTTATAAATCCATTTCACTCTTATCACATCCTTGTCCTTAGGAACATCAACTAATTCCCATGCTTGATTCTTCTCAATGCATTCTATTTCTTCATCCATGGCTTGTGCCCAGACTTTATCTTCAACAAGTTCTTCAAATGTTAGAGGATCATTAACTTGAGAAAATAATGCAAAAATGGAGAATGAATTAGGCATACCAGTCTCATATATCTCACGCGGACTTCTTATGTTTGGTGGAGTTATTGGTGTCGAACTGTGCGAACTGGTTGATGGAGTTTTCTGTGCATTTGGTGTGCTTATCAGAGTTGCTTGAACTGCGACTTATGTCGGAGCTCCTTGTGCTGAAACATGTTGCACTGTTCTGAGAGTAGATGGAACTGCAACATTCTGATTCACATGTGGAGTCTCAACCACATCTTCTGCGATGTCATCATGTGACACGATTTTAACATTCTTTTCTATGGTTCCATCCCATGCTTGATTCTCTACAAACTGAACATCTCAACTGATTATATCTTTTCTTGCAACAAGATCATATAACTTGTATGCTTTTGTGTCTTCAGAATACCCAATAAAAATGCATTTCTCTCCTTTATTTTCTAATTTCCATCTTAGCTGATCTGGAACATGTGCGTATGCTACACAACCAAAAAATTTTAAATGTGAAAAAATTTCCCAACATACATGAAGGCAGGAGAGTAGTACATTTTTTATTTAATGAAAATGTAGACATCATCTATAATTCCCCAGAGTGTGGGCCTTCCAGTTCCATCCCTCAATTTTTGCGCCGACCTTGAAAGAAACTTCTAAATTTGCCTGGACTCTACAAACAATTATCGGTGGTAATTATATATTTTTACTAAAGTTAGTGCCCATTAATTTATGCTATGAAATAACTTGTTCACACAACACCCATGAAAATATTATCTATATAGCTTGAGAAACCTACACGTAATGGCTTGTGTGTGTATATATTCTTGTTGATGTGTCGATAGGAAACATTCGGTCATATGAAGAGTTCTCGTAGTTTGTGCTTGCAAGGCTCAGAAGAAATGAAATCTCAAGTTAAGCCCAGCAACTCACATAGTGCGAGCGGTCACATAGCAGCAAACAAGGCTCGTGAGGATGGCGTCTCTCCTCCTCAGATCAGTTTATTCGTGGTGGATTTGATCTTAAGACTATTGGAAATTGGAGCCACCATATCTACTACAATCATGTTGGGAACCAACAAGCAAACAAAGAATATTCCCGTCGGTCTTAGTGCCGATCCTTGCCCCTCTATCGGCCAAATATCACTACTCTCCTGCCTTCATGTATGTTGGGAAATATTGATGATGATGATGAAAACAATTTAGTATCTAGGATCTATTGTGGATTAGCATGGTGTGCATGTGGATCTAGTAAAGATACAAGTCAATCAAAGATGATAAACCCCAACAACTCTCACAAATTTCCACTGTTTCTTGGGCCTTGACAACTTCTATGGTGGGACTGGACCCAAGTTCATTTGGTCCTAGTGACAATGGAAACATTCAAGGATATGATAAACATCACCTTTGATTGACACTGATACTCACCCTATTAGACCTACAACGACCTTTTGAGATTGATACAAATGATTTTTATTATGTTGTTAGTGTAATTGTCACTCATTATGGACATCCTGTGGCCTATAACAATGAGACACTCTCTAATGCAGTTCGTAGGTACCCCACCCATGACAAGGATATGTAGTCCATTGTAAATACCTATATTCAATGGAAACATTATATCATAGGGAAGGAGATGATAAGGGCCACATTGAACATAATCCCCTATTGTTCATGTAGACACAAGAAGAGTTACAGAATGACCACCATCAAAAGTGATCCACATACCTACAATAATCCACCTAAACATCAAGTACATGAAGGGAAACTTTTTGACCAAGACAAGTGGCTCACCAGGAGTTAGATTCAACATAATTTTCCCCATATGATGGAGAAAATTGCAGTAATGGGGATAATTTCTCCCTAAGGGGGGACAACTGATCCATGCAATTTTACTTTAGTTTTTATGTCCCAAACTTCTCATGTTTTTTCATGCATTTCCCTTGAATTTTTGGCAATGAATGTAATCCACCCAATCATTGACACATATGTGATCACCTTTCCTTCCAAACTCATATATCATGATTTAACATATTTGATGGTCCAATAAATTCCCTACGAAAAAATTACATGCCTATGAAAAAATTTTGTATCAACTATCCTCCTCGATGCCCACATCCCTTTTGGCACATCATTTATTAGGGTGGGAGCACAAAGTTGGTCACACTTTTCAGTGCCACTTTAGAAATCGGAAACGCATTTCCGAAATGGAAATCCATAACGCATATGCGTTATTGTGGCTAGGTTTGGACAAACCCAAGCCCAAAACTGAGGATAAGCTTAGTTAGCCTATATCGCATATGCGATATATCGCACTTGCATTATGTAAGAGTTGCAAGTCGCAAATGCAATATATCGCACTTGCGATATATCGCAAGTGTGATTTGTAATACAAAAATTGTGTTACAACATCTACAAATTGTTTCATCAGAAGACTTGGTTTCAGTTAGAGTGCACTCTTAAGGAATTCCTTGCCACTTAGTAGGTTCAAGCATTCATGGAGGTTATAGTGGTAGTGGAATGGAACCTGTGTCATTTGAGTATGAGCAAGACCAAGTTGTTGATTGAGCCAAATTAAAAAAGAAATTACAACATTTATGTGATATTTTTTAGGTTATTTTAATTACTAAGTTCATTTATATAATGGAAAGAAAGGTCTTTCTTTAATTTAATTAGAGGATGTGGATGGAGATATCTCCATTTGACACCGAATTTTGATCTAAATTTTTTTGTAATTTAGTTAGTGCACAACAACTCAAAGCTCTAAGTTGATGTAAGAATTTTTATTTCTGATGAGAAGTAGTACATTCTCCCAAATAGGGAAACTCAAATTAGGAGAAAAGGTTTTACATAATCAGTCTTATCTAGGTTGATGTAAGAATTTGTATTTCTGATGAGAAGTAGTACATTCTCCCAAATAGGGAAACTCAAATCAGGAAAAAGGTTTTACATAATCAGTCCTAACTTAATAATATAAAGACATCGGTTTGTGCACGAAGTTGAGGGACCCTTTAGGTGCAATTCTGCACCTAAATATGCATGTTTTTCACCACTCTCTACAGCATGACATACATGACCATTATTGGCGAAATTTTAGGCATAGATAGAATTTTTTTATGCAGATTCCAAATATGTAATTTAAAAAAAAAATTGAGATTTTCCATTTATTTCCTAATTTTCTTGTTTCATCACTCTGTTGGTCAAAAAACATACTGTTAGTGTTTATTCCGTACAACTTTTTTCATTTCACAACCATTTAAAAAAAATATGTATGTTGCGCTAGAAGACACCGACCTCTACATGCTATAAAAAATCCAAGTCGAAATAACTACATTAAGACCTTCAAAGGCTGCACCCATATTTGACGTATTGTTCTCGAGGTTTGATCACTTACATAGATCAAAAAAAAAAAAAACATTTAATTTTGGAAAAATAGCGCTGCATTGGTGCTACGGGTTCTATACATGTCTACCAATTTTTGTAGCCTAAAACCGTCATTTAGGCATTGAAAGGATGCACCCACAAAAACATATACCTTATCATTTACCAAAAAAATAAAAAGTGACTATTAGAAAACATGAAATTTGACATAGTTATGTAAATTTTCAATACTTAAAACCAATTTCCTACGTTTCATCTTTTTTAATCGATGCAAGATATGTTTTGTAATATTGTAAAAAAAACCAAGTAAGTTGAGGGATGCCTGATTTTTCATTTTTTTATTACATCTAACGCGCCAAAAGTGACCCTCAATAGCTTGCACATGCCCACTATGCATAGTATAAAGTAACATAGAAAAAGTGAAAATGATTTTAAGAATTCAAATAAATAATAATTTCTTAAACTAAAATGTTAGATTTTATATTAAATACAATATGTTACAACATATGTTTCATTATATGCATGGGAATCATCATGAAGGGATTGATGTGTTGTTTCCCAACTGTAACCATGATCAAGGCCATGCGACCTTTCCACAAGGCATCAAAAAACATTTAATGCTATCAATATCTAAACCTTATGTCAAAGACATCCTAGTGGGAGCTTGCAATGCTATAGATAATCCTCTACATTTTAGGTGTTATTCATGGTGCTTGAGATGAATAATCCGCCATTAAGGTTTAACCCCCTTTATTTCCCAGTCACCATATTTTTTCCTTAAGGTCCATTTGAATTTCTCAAAACCTACACGTGGCCTTTGTATCCTACTAGGATGAAGTAAAGTGGTTGTGGCCTAGAGAATCATTCTCGGTCTTCTTCTCATACCTACTCATTTTAGAGATCAAGACCTATTCCAATCAAACCCCTCGACCACAAAGTGTTTGAGAAACTCTCACATGTTTTCTTAATGTTTTTGTTGATATTTTGGGTCACTTTGTGAAATCTTGTAATAAGGATATGGTGCACATTAATAATGAGCATGCATTTTTTGTTAAATGTAATTGAAAATTCAAGAAGCATAATCTTATTTCTTACATTTATATGAGAGATTAAATGGCGTGTTCTATGAATTTACTTTATTTTATTGCTCTACTATATTGATTTTTATTTTGTTTAATATATTTCTCGACATATTATCATCCTAAATGTGAGTCGACATTGTCCAAATAATAACTATTGGCATGGCTACGGTGGGACTAATGACATAAAAATATCACAAGTAGGTGGGACTAATGAAATAAAAATATCACAAGTAATATATCGCATATGTGATATTGCGCACATGCATTTCTTAAGAGTTAGAAATCGCAAGTGCGATATATCGCACTTCGATTTGTAATACCAAGAAAATAAAATAAAAAAGTGGCCCGCGGCCTCATTTTCACATACACAGTCAAGGTTGGTGATAAAACGCATTGTTGATTTGAGTTTAAGAGAAGGAGAAGGCAAATTAGGAAGAGCCAATTCCCAATTGGGATACAATGGAAGGTAGGTGGCCCTTTCCTTCCAAATTCCTTTCAATTTTTGTTCTTCTATTTGTCAATTTAATAGTTTTTGTTTTTTTTAAACCAATTTAATAAAATTTTCTACATATTAAACCAAACAATGAAATTCATTAATTAAATTTTGAATTTGTTGTTGTAATCTTAACAGAGGACACAAACCCAAACCCAAATCCAGACACAAACCCAAACACCGAGGAGGAACAGGACCAGAATACAGAGATTCTGGTTCGTTTGGGTGCATTGAGGCGCCTTAGCTCACTGTTTAGAGGGGGGACCATTTAAGACAATCATTAGCCGAGGCATTAGATACCATAACTAAGACAATTTGCAATGCCCAAGGAGAACTATACAACATTAGATCATATAGAGATTCCCAGAGGAAATACTATTCCCCTGGGTTGAGATACAAAGACGTCAAAAAACTAAAGATAACAAAAGACCAATTGTTTTCATTATTCCGGGACCCTAGCACATGTCGACCAAAAATTTCCATAGACTGGCGCGTGGAACCAAATATTAAAGCCAATTGGATGGATCGCTGGTACATGGTCTTTAATGAAGACCCTCACGGGAATAGAGAAATCCCATTTTATTTCCTTAGGAAGCTGTATGCAGAATTTATCTTGGGGAAACATGTGAACTATTTTGACACTCTAGAGTTCGAGGGTGTAGTTCATGGGATGCCCCAAGATAGGGAAGGGGCTAGGACTGATCCTAACTATGTGCGACGCCCTCCACTCACACCAAACCCCCCTTGTGTATATCCTCCACTAGGTCTCATTATTGATGATACACAGAAGGCCTTATTCCATTTGGCAGATACATTGCTTCGACATGGGACTGTTGTTGAAGGAAATGTAGGCCAAGGGGCTGGAACTGCTGTTGGAGGAAATGTAGGCCAAGGGGTTGGCACTTTTGAGGCTGGCCCATCTGGTGTTGGATCATCACACACTAAGGATCCAATTACTAGGTCTCTAGACCCTACCAGAGCTACATATCGCACTGGAGATGCAGAGGGTTCAGAGCGTCATGTTATTCCACACCCTTGCACAACGTGTCGCAGCATATGCTATGGGCCTGCTTCAGATTTCGAGGGCGATGGATTACTCCAATATGTAAGTAAAACTGATTCTTTACATAATATATTTTGTTTTATATCATAGATTTCAATTGTTTCGTAATTTATTTGTATTTAATTATCTGACAATTTACGTAATTAAATATACAGTTGGTGTCCAATGACACCCCAGATTCGCATAATTCAGCCATTAATGTTGATGAGCTTGATGAAGCGGTCAATATTGCATATGATTTTGGTTCTTCACCATTAGCTGTAAGAACTTTACTTGTTAATTTGTCATCATGATTTACATATTTATAGTAGAGATTGCAACATTCAACGCCTTAATCTGGATATGTAATATGTTTTATGCAGGGTGGGAAAGATGAGTTTGTGGAATCCTAGGAAGGTCCCCCGCATGTAGAGGTAGATTCCCAAACACAGGTACATTCTTTTAGTTATGATTTTAATTAGGCTTTTAATGATTCAACATGTACATGCTTTTAATGATTAGAAATTTTCTAATTGTATCTTTATGTTTTGTTACGTAGCATGATTACTATGTCCAATCAGTGGCCTTGTTTATGGATGCATATTCCCATCCATTTAGGCTAATGTTAGTTATTGCACCCACTATTGACCCGCTTCCTCACCTTTCCCAGGTATATATATGTAGTATAGTTTAATTTGTATGTATGCACGTATGTCTCGCTTTCTTTGAAAAAGTCATTGTCCATCATGTAGTACATATATGTCTCGTTTTCTTTATATTTGTTGATATTGACATATATGTTACTTTATGCAGGCATCTACTGAGCTAGTGGTTCCTGAGGAGCACCAAATCGATGGTTTTGGTGACCCACATCTGCCCCCCCCAGGTATGTGTATGTCTCGCTTTCTTTGAAAAAGTCATTGTCCGTACGTGTAGTATATTTCTCGTTTTCTTTGTATTTGCTGACATTGACATATGTTACTTTATGCAGGCATCTACTGAGCTAGTGGTGACTGAAGAGCACCCAACCGAGGTTGTTGGTGACCGAACTCTGCCCCCTAGGTACGTGTATGTCTCGCTTTCTTTGAAAAAGTTATTGTCTGTCCATTTAGTATATTTCATGTTTTCTTTGTATTTACTGGCATTGACATATGTTACTTTATGTAGGAATCTACTAAGCTAGTGGTGCCTGAAGAGCACCCAACCGAGGTTGTTGGTAACCCACCTCTGCCCCCCCCCCAAGTATGTGTATGTCTCGCTTTCTTTGAAAAATTCATTGTTCATCCATGTAGTATATATGTCTCATTTTATTTTTATTTGTTGACATTGACATATGTTACTCTATGCAAGCATCTACTGAGATAGTGGTGCCTAAAGAGCACCCAATTGGGGCCACTGATGGCCCTCCATGCCCCCCCACCCATGTACATGTAGTTTCACTGTCGAGGACTTACACACGCATGGTAAGTAAAAATGTTATATTTGATTGAAATTTGAACAAATGTACATAGAGTTGTATTTATTTTTATAGCTTGGTAAACTAACTTACAAATTTTGGTTTGTGTGCAGTCTCCGCAATTGAGAATGGATCCTCCTGTGGAGCGTTGGGGAGCACCATCGAGCAGCCGAAAAAGAAGGATATACTTCTCATTAGCCACTGACATTGGCAGTGGAAAGGGGGATAAATAGAATTCATGTGTAGGGGGGGTAAATAGAAACCATGTATAGGTGGGATACATACATGTACCGTTTTGTTTGTATGTACACACAAATGTACAGTATGATCCACTATTTTGTATTATGGCCATGGCATGCCATTTTTGAAAACATTATATGTACATATAATATAAACCAATGTTCATATTTACCTATATGGTTGACTTGATATGGGAACATGATGTGCATTATATGCCTTGTAGATATATGCTTCACTATGTTTTTAGGTTTATGGCTTTGTGTTTCTTTGATGTTCCTGTTGCATTAAATGTTTAAAAAATTGAAAAAAACGTGTCCCAAGAAAGCCTTGAAAATTAAAAGAGATAAATTATGAAATGGTTAGTTACAAGGAAATATTGTAACCAATAAATTATTAAAATAAAGCAACAAACCAAGTTTCCATCCAAGTACATGGCTTCTTTGGAGAGCACAGTAACATTTCACGAAGCACATGATCAATGATATTTCCACACTCAAGAAAGCAACAAACCAAGGTGTGAGCTCAATCAACAAACCACTAAAATAAGAGCATGACCATTTTTTTAAGTTAACTTGAAACGTTTTTAGAACTACATTTTCCTCTTAACTTTTAGCAAAATGAAAACTTTATGAACAAGTATGTAGTTTATTTTTAAAGCAATATTTTCATCAACTGAGAACCATGAATGTAAAATCATCTTCGAGATTATGTACCTTGAATGTGCACAATGTAAAAGCATTTTCAATATTATCATGTGAGAACCATGAATGTGCACAATGAAAATTTAGAGATTATGTACCTTGCACATGTAATTTCTAGAATTAACCAAGAGTTTGTAAATCACTTGGTTAGGGTGAATATGCTTTATTAAAACAAAAGATTAATGCCCAATGAATTAGCCAATAATTTACCACTCAGAGATCTTATGAAAAACTTATGAAAAACCCTATATCTTATTCCAAAAAATACCCCCAAAAGAATACACATTTGTAGGAGCCAACGGCATGCAATCTTGCTGCTGCGTTTTCTTTTTCGCTCCCGGACCAAAAGTCACCGAGTGTCCTTGAACGACATTTTCATGCAACTTGCAACTCGACATAACTCGGCGACCGGAGGTCTGATCGACGAACCGTCGACTCCGTTGGTCTCCTCGCATGCGATTACCTCTAGGTAGCCCTCTCCCTCATGTTTTCATGGCCCCGTGACTTCTTTGTGCATTCATTTTGTAAACTAGGGTTTTTCTCAGTTTCCATCAATGCAATCTCGCATTGGTGGGTCAACTTTGCAAAACCATCCACCAAGCCAATGTTGGTATTCGTCCCACATCGACATTTCCCATACACACTTGCAGGAGTGAAGGGCACACAATCTTGCTGCTCCGTTTGCTTTTTCACTCTCGGACCAAAAGTGACCAAGTGTCCATGAACGACATTTTCATGGGACTTTCAACTCCACATAACCCGGAAACTAGAGGTCGGATTGACGAACCATCGACTCCATTAGTCTCCTGGCATGCGATTATCTCTAGGTATCCCTCTCCCTCATGTTTTCATGGCCCAGTGACTTCATTGTGCATTCATTTCATAAACTAGGGTTTTGCTGAGTTTCCTTCAATGCAATCTTGCATTGGTGGGTCAACTCTGCAAAACCCTCCACCGAGCTAGTGTTGGTAGTGTTCCCATGTCAGCATTTCCCATACACACTTGCAGGAGCCAATGGCATGCAATCTTGCTGCTCCATTTGCTTTTTCTCTCCCGGACCAAAAGTCACCAAGTGACCGTGAACGACATTTTCATGCGACTTGCAACTCGACATAACTCGGCAACCGGAGGTCGGATCGATGAACCATCAAATCCGTTGGTCTCCTGGAATGCAATTGCCTCTATGTAGCCCTCTCCCTCATTTTTTCATGACCCAGTTACATCTTTGTGCATTCATTTCGTAAACTATGGTTTTGCTCAGTTTCCTTCAATGCAATCTCGCATTGGTGGGTCAAATCCACAAAACCCTCCACCGAGCCAATATTGGTAGTGTTCCCACGTCAGCATTTCCCATACACACTAGCAGTAGTCAATGGTATGCATATTGTTCCTTCAATGAAACTCTTACATTGGTTGTTTCAACAACTGCACATGGGTCTTCTTCAAGTGACTTAATCATTCGTTGTATATCAAACTCTACATATGCTACATTTGAACATGTTGCAGCATTAAGAACACACTATGTGTCTAGAGATCACGGGATATATTATTATTGTACTAAAGTATAAGCCAACAACCATATGCCTAAGCTACACTTACAGATTACAAACCAACTAGAGTTTCATGAACTAGACACCGCATAATAAAACTAGGGTTCACAAATTGAGACATGGAACTACAAACTAGGGTTTTATGAACTCTATAGGTTTAGATCATTATATTGGTCTAGTATCATTTAAGTAGAAATCAAAAGGACATATACCTAGGCAATGCACATACATGAAACAAAATGAATAGGGTTCAACATGGATCACAAGTGGAAGTTCACATGCATGCATGACTTAGAAGTAGAAACACATGTACATGAATTACAAGCCAAAACAACTAAGGTTTAATGAATTATAAGAAATCCAAGAGTATAGAGATCAGAGGCTAAGTTATTTTCATTAAAGTAGAAGCCAATAGCCAATATACCTAGGCTACACTTAAAAATTGAAAACCAACTAGGGTTTGATGAACTACAAATTGCATACTATAACTAGGGTTCACAAGTTTAGAGATGGAACTACAAACTAGGGTTTTATGAACAAATTACGTTTATATCATAAGATTGGTTATTCTCATTCACGTAAAAACCAATAGACCATATACCTATGCTATGTACTTAAATTCATCAAACCGACTAGGGCTGAACATTGATCATAGTTGGAAGTTCACATACTTTCATGACTTAGAAGTAGAAACACACATGTACATGAATTATAAGAAAAACTAACTAGGGATTCATGAATTACAAAAATATGAAGTCCCAGAAGTATAACTATCAAAACAAGATTTTAATTCAAGCTTTCAAGGACATAAATATTTGTAATGTCTTTGTTTTGATAATATCTTCTATATCTCTATTAAACTTATACTTGTTTCTAGCCAAGTAATGAAACGTTATGCAATCCAAATATATTCCCAATCAATTCCAAGTGATAATAAAAGTCACATATGTATGGAAAACAAGCTATGGAGGCAAAACCAAGTTTCTCTTACAATTTCCAAAGTCAAATTTTACTTGCATACCACTGTAAAAATCAACATCATTAAAGCTGGAAATTACTTATGTTTGACAGTCCTTAAAATGTTATTGTAGCATGTTTTGGATGGCCAAGTTGTTGAAGACTTTAGGGAAGTTAGGATAGGGACTTTAGGGAGTGAAATGATGTGAAGTAGGGTTACAATAAAGGGTTAGGACAGTCCAAAAAATTGGCAGTCCTGTAGGTGTCCATGAAGTAAAAGATGGCAATAAATACCTTTCTTTGAGAGTCTAGGAAGCCTAGAGGAAAGGGGTATGTCCTAGATTCAGTTTTGGAAAGTTTAGGGTGTCAAAATAGGAACTTAGGGCTACCCAAAAGGGAATTTACAGTCAGTAAAAGAGGTAGTCCTGTAGGTTGTTTAGACACAAAAAAAAATTGGCAACTAGTGCCGTACCTTGAAGGATTATGATACTAGGGATGTAAGTCTAGGTATCTAGGATATGTTAGAAGCCTAAGGAGTGGGAAATACAGGTTAGTTAGGGCTTCAAAATAGTTGAGGTTTGCGTTTATTTTAGGAGCAGAAGTAGGTTAGTTAAGGTTTATTGATCATTCATAATCTTAGGGTTTATTGGTCATATGTAAAAATTGGCATATATTCATAAACTTGACATACAAGAGAAATTTTGGCATATGAAGATGATGGTGATGATGAAGAAGAAGATGACAATGATGGAGATGTTGATATGATGATGAAGATGATGATGGTGATGGTGATGATGATGAAGATGTTGATGATGATGATGATGGTGATGACGATGATGATGATGAAGAAGATGATGATGATGGAGATATTGATGAGGAACCTAGAAGGGACAATGATGATGATGATGGAGATGTTGATGAGGAACCTAGAGATGACTCGAGAGCATGTTATTTTTCGATTTCTTTTTGTTGGTGTCTAAATACACCGGTTGTTCTTGGTGCCTCCAATGTGCCACAGATAGTGTTTGTATCATAGGCACATGAAAGGCTAAACATTAGTACTCTTATAAGAAAATAAAGAGAACCCAATGAAAATGTGCAAACGATATTTATAGATAACTCACTGAAGGTTGTAGGATCGTGTTTATAGTGTCCTGTATCCTCTGAATTGTAAATTATGTCTGTGAATGGTATCCAACAATCACAAGTTAGTACATCAGGAATAAACTAAAGGCTAAATAATTGAAATTGTGCTTCAACACACACTTTAAGGATAAAATTTTACACATCTAACAATATAGCCACACTAGACAATCTAGTAACACCTGACAATGCACTCACTCGAGTAGGCCATCTAGATCATCTCTGCTGTCGATGGTGTCCACCAATCTCTCATGCTCTAAATGAGGTAGCAAGTATCGCACATGTGACCTATTTTTGTTCGAAATTGTGCACAGCTTGATGTTTATACCAACTACCAGGTTGGTGAAGTGGTATACAATAGCTCCTGGTCTATAATCCTGATATACATACCCACCCTTCCTTTTCTATTGTGCTACTAGTGTCAAGTACTCCCCTTTTATAACCATTGAGCCAGTTGGGAATTCCATATTTTCATCATCTGTAACAGGTTTGAGAATGGTTTGTTTCCCCTCTAAGCAATGTGCCAACCAATAGTAAGAACCCCATTCATTATTTTTTGGGGAAACCACTGTATATATATGACCTGTGAAAGGAAATGGAAAAGGGTTAAAAATTCATTTATTAAAAAAGGTCTTGCATGTAACATAAATAAAATTTCTTTCAATGTAAAGGCTTGTAGTAATTTAGGTACTACTAATTTACTTTTTTGTACCTGCTTGTATGAGATCTGATATGTGATCATATTGTGTAGAAATATATGTCTAATCATCTTCCAAATTGTCTAATTCATTAACCCCCTTGAAATCAGTTCCAAGTGTCACTCGATCCCATGTATAAACTATATTCGTATACTCACAATCATCCCATTCATCGATGCTATAGGAACTGCAAAAGAAAGCCTTCAATCTTGTCCAAATTTGTAGGGCCGAGTTGTCTGAGCTTCTAATTGATTGAAACTGTCGAGTTCCATGCACTATGTTCACCTGATGTGTTTGGGATCGGTCCACATCTGTCACCTCCTAGAATATTCTCCTTACTAGGTGTTTTCTTGTTGCTTGTTCTCCCATCACATATGCATACCATTTAACTATAGATGAAGAGTCATGAAGGAGAGCACCTGTAAAATTCATCTCTTCCCTTCGAAGGGAAATTTTTATGCATGCACCAGCAGCATCGTCCTCTCCTTTTCCATGACCCGTTTCAAAGTAGTTCCATGTATGTGGCACCTTGTAATTTATGTGCAACAAACACAACCATTGAAATACATGTGCATTCTTGAACTGTCCAGCACAACCATCTGACCAAATCAAATGACGATAAAATGGTATATCCATAGCTATCACATGATCATAAATCAATTGAAAGAAATGTTACATGTAATGGATGTCATGGGTCCAGTTGTCACTTATGTAAAAGTGACTTTCTTTCAATATCACACGTTTCTCTTCATTGCTATATGGCCCATGTCGATAAGTGATATGGACCATTATGCTCACCTGCTATGAGTGATAGTATTGACTTTGTATTTCATTTTTTTGTTGTAGGGTGTAATTTTCAAACAAAGTCAACCACTGATAGTATTGTTCTGAGAGGGAAGGTGTCCCGTCATATTCAAAATTTCTCATCTTGCCACCATGCCATATCAACATGCTGAATGTACTGTTGGATCTTTCCACGAAACTCTGAAATAAAATCACGTACTTGCATCTAGTAGAAAAAAATAAATAGTGTTATAAAACAACATAAAAAGAAATTAATATGTGAATATTTAGCAATGTTATAAAACAACATAAACAATGTACACTCACCTGTGAAGTCACCAATTTAATCTTCTTGCTTTCGTTCCCATCACATAACTGATATGTCTCGTACTGAAAGTTCTGCTTCTCGATAATTGCATTCCCAAATGCTTGATCTTCACTCTCATGGGTGCAATCGGACAATAATGATACCCCACCACAATTGTTGCAAGAACCCTCTACACATTGTTTTAAGTAGTGTGTCTTCCCATCTTGCCTCGGACACATTATGCTATGGATGAAATCTCTAGATGAAATTGGCGGTACTATACTTGAGCATTCCTGCACATGGTTAGGATGCAAAAACGACATATATGTGCAAATGTATGATAATATAGATCAAAATCTATGTGGTATCTACAACAACAAGTGTTTTGGATGGTATTGATTCTAACATACCAAGGCTTGCATTTTTCAAAAGATCTTTGCTTGAGCCTTAGCTCTGTGTGGGCAACTTTAAACATCTCGAACAATTGAGTTTGTGTAATGTCAAGATAATGTTTAACATGAGTTTCATTGTTCATAGAACCCCTACAGCATTTTAAGACATCCTTTGTGTTAGAAGAAGGCCTAGTGTTATCATGCCAAAAAGTGTGCACTAGTCCCTTCACTGCTTTGACCAACTTCATGTCTTTGCGGGGCAAGTTACTTCTAAATGCCCATAATGTTTCCATTTTTCCCTCTACATCAAGGTTGTCTCTTCTTACTAAATATTTTTTAAGTGTCTTTGGATGTAAAGGAACAATTTCTGATGCGCATTTAAGTAAACGACATTGTCTTGTGGATCTACATACAACTGATTAAGCGAATATGCGATGAGCCACATTACAGTCTTTTGAACAAATTTTTTTACCAATCGATGTGAATACAACAACAAGAGATTTAACAATGTGATTACTGGATTTGGTATTCTTCAATGTTCTTATGCCTAAATTTTTTCTAACAGTTTCCATGCTACTAGATTCAATCAAAGCTAAAAACAATTGGCATTTACTGGCTTCAGATTTTGGTTCAAAATATTGTTTCATTATTTGAGAACAATGACGAAGGATAATCCATTTAGCCACCTTACTTTCCATGGAAGTAAATTCGCTCTCGTCCACTTGTATGCGTTTAGGAGTTCTCTTTCATTTTGATGCAAGATTTCTTGTCGTTTGAAATGTTGGAGTGACGTTTATATCCACTACAGGCTGACAACTTTGATTAGGAGATTGAACCACCTAGCATGGTTGTTACAGAGTCTCATCGGGAACATAATGATTGAACTCTTCACAGGTATGTCCGCTTAATAATGGACCAAGATTTTCATCTTGGCTATAACCAGCTTGCATTAAAGTTGCAATACATTCCTCGGCCTCTACGTCAGGTATCTGTTGAGTGGGAATGGGAAGTATTTGCTCATCCAATGAATGCCAACAATTTCTTGAATGTTCCCTCTTCTTTTCTTTTTTATTTTCAGCTTCTTCGGGTGTAAGCATCTTCCTTGCTGAATTTCGACCTCTATTACTTTCATTCCCCATTGAAATACACCCAAGCTTGTACAAAACCTATGGATCTGTGTAATAAATGATTAAATTGCAAGTTCAACAATATGCTCTACATGGGTTTTAGAAGAATTATGTCTTTTTCTACAGTAAAACCGGCCCATGGCTTGCAACCCAATATTTTTTATTAAACACATATCGCATATGCGATATGAATTCTATGCTTTTTACTAACGGTGAGGTTGTATAATGTGATCACTAAATCACATATGCGATATATCGCACATGCGATTTAGTGCATATCAAATATTGAAACATCATTTAACCTTATAATGGAACCCATACCCATGGTTAAGACCTTGAAACCTATCCTCAAAGAACATAACCTCATAATGTAACCCATACCCAACCTAGAGGCCAAATATCCAATCTAGAAGGCATGTGTGGTGATTAAAGGACTCATTTATAGCTCATGAGCCATAAAAGCTTCATTTAGGTCCTAAGACCCTACCTTTTCTTCCATGACCATGATCAAAGTCCCAACCTTATAATAACACCCTTATCCCATTTAGACTCCATTTATAGGGCTTATCGTAGTCTAGGACCTTGTCATTTTTCCATGAACCATAAAAACATCATTTAATCCATAGAAGATTGGATTTATCCTTGGACCATGGTAGTGTCTTCATAACTATGTCTTGTCTGGAAATATTCATAATGGTTCCTATATGACCATGGTCAACACCTCGAGAACAATATTCAATCCATAAAATAGTCTAATGGCACATATATCCCATATTAAGGCTAAATATCCCCTTTAAAGGGCATGTGTAGTGGTTTAAGACTTGTTTCTGTTACACTTTTGTCCCATTACCTTGGTTAAGACCCTGAGACCTATCATTAGCGGATAAAACCTCATAATGACACCCATATCCCACTAAAGGCCAAATATTCCATCTATAGTGCATGTGTGTTGATTTAGAGACTGATTGTCTTTTCTTCCACGACTATGGTCATGTCCAGAGACCCATCCCTCCCATCCAAAACCCTATAAGGGAAGCCTTATCCCCTTATAATACAATTTAGACTCCCAAGATTCCATCCAGACGATCTATTGGCTAGCTCATGGCCCAACATTACATTGATTAAACTAAAAGAGGGGTGGGGGGGGTCAAAGGAGGGAGAGGAAGGTGTAGAGGGAATCAAGGGAGGGAAGGATGGGTAGGGGAGAGATATGGGGGGGATGAAGGGAGGAGAAATATAAGGGGAAGGGAGGGATGCGTCTCTCGACATTAATAGAGGAGGAACTGAAGGGAGGAGAAATATAAAGGGAAGGGATTGGTGGGAGGGGAATAAATATAAGTGGGAGGGAGGGAGGGAGGGGGCGGTGAAGAGATGTAGGGGGGATGGAAGAGGGATATTTATAAGAGGGAGGGATGATTGGGTTCAATAAAGATATAGGATAATGGATGGAGGAAAGATATAGCATAATGGATGGAGGGACAAATGGGGGGGTCATTAAAGAGTGAGAGGGAGGAGAGGGATGGATGGAGTGGTGGTATAGATAGAGGTATAGAGTGACCGAGTGAGAGAGACAAATGGGGGGTGGTTAAAGAGTGAGAAGGTGAGAGTCAAAGAGAGAGAGAGAGAGAGAGAGAGAGAATGATGGATGGAGGGATGGTTAGAGGGTGAGAGAGTGGGATAATAACAATGAGAGAGTAGGGATTTAGGGAAATTAAGGATGGTCAAGGATGGTTACATCGAGGGATAGAGATGAGGGATTGTGTGTGTGTGTGTGTTAGAGAGAGAGAGAGAGAGAGAGAGAGAGAGAGAGAGAGAGAGAGAGATGGATATTAACAAATGGAGAGATGAAGGAGGGATGAAGGCTTGAAGGTGGAGAGAGGACGTAGGGGGAGAAAGTGAGGGATCGAGTGAGCGATAGAATGGAACACATGGAGGTAGAAGGAGAGGGAGGGAGGGAGGGAGGGAGGGAGGGGGGAGAGAGAAAGGGTTTTGGCCGAAGGGAGGGGGGAAGAGAGAAACGGTTTTGGTGGGAGGGAGGGGCAACAAAGGAATTGTTTTAGAGGGTGCATGGATGTGTGGATGTGTGTGAGAGAGAGAAATAGTTTTGGCGGGAGGGAGGGGGGAAGAGAGAAAGGGTTTTTACGGGAAGGAGGGGCAACAAGGGAATTGTTTTAGAGGGTGTGTGGATGTGTGGATGTGTGTGAGAGAGAGAAAGGGGGAAGATTGGTTATAGAGGGAGAGGGGGTGTGGTGTTCCAAGACCAAGAGGTGTGTAAGTTTGTTTGAGGGGGGAGTGGTGAGATTATGAAGGAGGGGGGATTTAGGCAAAGAGGGGGAGAGAGAGAGAGAGGGAGGGAGGAAAAGGGGAGAGAGAAAGGGTTGAGGGATGGTTATAGAGGCAGAGAGATAGTGATGGAGAGAGGGTGTGTGGATGCGTGTGATAGAGACAAAGGTGGGAAGGTTGGTTATACAGGGAGAGGGGATGTGTTTTTTCAAGACCAAGAGTTGTGTAAGTTTGTTCAAGGGGGAGTGGCTAGATAAGAAAAGAGGGAGGATTTAGAAAGAGAGGGGGATAGAGTAAGAGAGAGAAGGAATTATGGTGGGAGAGAGAAGAGGGTGAAGAGAGAGGTAGGGGGAGAAAGTGAGGTATGGAGTGAGTGAGAGGATGGAACACATGGAGGTAGAAGGAGAGGGAGGGAGGGGAGAACCGAGAAGGGAGAGAGAGGGAAGGGGGAGAATGAGAGGGATGAGGGATGGTTATAGAGGTAGAGGGGTGGTGAAAGAGGGAAATACAGATGGTTAGATAAAGAGTGATGGAGAGAGGGTATGTGGATGTGTTAAATAGACAAAAGGGGGGAGGTTGGTTATAAAGGAAGAAATTGTATGGTCTTCCAAAAGCAATGTATATGTAATATTATTTTTTAAATTGACATATATTTATATACAGAGCCAGTTGTTGTTTACTCTATTCTGCTCATTGAGGTTCATCATGTAGAGGCAACAAGAAAGGCATCCTAACTTGGTAACCTCATCATCATAGTACCTCCTTTGGACTAGCCCTTGAACCTCCAATAATATGACCTTGTTATCCACAACCATTCACAAAGTTTAGGCTAAGCGTACTCCTTTTGCCACACTTACACTAAACCACCTTGGAGGGGCAAAAAATTACCATGATCTTTTTCTTTTAGATGGGGTTTCTCCCAAAGCCTATCCACTAACTTGGTAAACTCTTTTTTACTCTCCTACCAAGCTACTAAAGATAAAATGCATATGCGTTATATCGCATATGCGATATGAATCGCATATGTGAAATGAATCGTATATGCGATATGAATCGCATATGCAATATAAACAAGGATATAACGCATATGCGATTTTTTAAAATTTAAAAACTCGGCGAGAACAAGGCTTGGCATGATGTTCGGAAATAGCTTCGGACTACCGAACATATTGGCTAGAACAAATAAACCAGGGCTATTGCATGTAGTTTAGAACTCTATCAATATGCTCAGTTTCAATGGCGTGTTTTGCTATGACAAACACACCATTTTTTTATGAAAATATAGAATATTGTAGAGTACGATCTAACGATTCTGAATATGTATTTTTTTCATAAAAATGTATGTTTTATTTATTTATTATTATTATTCTAAATGACATGCGTCTATTTTAAAAAATACATACATCAATTGGTTTTTATATAACTTTTGATTTCCTTTACCATTTCCAAAGAAAACTATATGGTGCACTAGAGGAGGCTGAGCTCTACAATCTTATATATCGAAATCAAGGATTTCATTAAATTTTGCCCCTAAAGTGTTGCACCCACACATAACATTTTCATTTCAAGGTTTTCTCACTTCAATAATTAATAATAAAAAAATTAATTCATGATTTTTTTTGAAAAAATAGTGTTGCACTAGGTCCATATGTCATTTATATGTCGACACAATTTTATCCAAAATGGACATCATTTACCTCAATAGGTGCTACTGTAAGATCCCTAAATTCCATAAAATTAAAAAAATTTCATTGTAGCATTAATTGCTTAAAGTAACTATGCAAGATTAAAAGAATGCATGTTTATTTACTTATAGGACATACTAAAATATACTGTGTAATGTAATATTTGCATGTGTACTCATTTAAATTAAGAAATGTTGTCGATGCCTACTAAAATATTTGTTATGTTCTGAATATGCTAACTGCTGCTTTTCTATTTGATGATGAAGGGGCCCTACAGCATCCCGAGGCTTACTTAGCATTTATGCTAAAGCATTAGAGACATTCTTTTTGTAGATCGCAGGTAAGATAAAATCATCAATTCAAGTGCTCAAGTATATTTTCTGAAGACTTACAAGCATGCTTAATTAACTGTCAAAAGTTGTAACGATAAAATCAAAAGTATTTCCAAGGTGAGCTATTAATGATTTGACTCTAAATTTTTACTTTGGTAAGTGCTTTTTAACCATGTTTGAGAATTATAAATGTCACAGCCAATACTAGCTACTCTAGACTCCTAGGGATTCATCAAGGAAGAAGAATATATATTTAAGAGTCCTAAATTTACTCCCAGAAATAAGATGCCTAAATGCTTAACAAATTACTACTATCCTTCCCTAATTATAATGAATTGTATTCTCCCAAGAGTATCAGTATATGTGAATTCCCAACTTTATGACTTAATCCATACTATAGGTATTATTAAATGGTTTGCTCAGAACTCAAAGATGTAAACTATATATCGTATAAAATTCTCAATTGATAAAAGTTTGATGTGTCAAACTATTGTAGCGAGGGTTCACTATAGTGTGACACTATCTTATTTGTTAAATGCGTAATATGAAAACATAATCATAAGTAATTACCACACATTCTTATGGGATGTGAACATTTGTAAAACACTATACATATCCTGTATTATATGATTATATGCAAATAGTTCATGCGCTAAGTGTATGCCTTAGCTATGATATGGAAATAAAACAAAAAGGTGGGTATCCATATGGAACCTTCGAACATAAACTCGAGACCTAGATAATGCCATACCAAGGTTACAAACTATCTCTTGCAATAAAATATATTGTGACAAACTGGCATCCATAAACTTTGTACTAAGGCGAAGTATTAATTACACCAGGGTTGTATGATTCCAGTTCATTCGTAACCGGAATGAACATTAAAATCACTTAGCTACTACTTTTAGTGGAAGGTCTAAATGGCTTATATCGTGGCCTACAACATGTGATAAAAATCCTACAAACTAAATCCTAAGGGAAGAAATGCAAAGGGTTGAAAATTAACATCATTGCAAAATCTCGATGGCAGGGATTTACGTACTTCGGTAGCTAAAAACTTAAAGTGAAATAAAGGATGGCAACGTGGAAAGTCTACATGGCACTCGTCATGGCGTTATCACGTTCTAGCTTCCTTGGAAATGATGATACCATAAGTGTCTCTTGGTATCACTTGTTGTAGGCATTACTGGCATTCATTTTTGCAAGAGTAGGATTCAGGGAAGGCCGACATGCCTGTGAACATGTAGGGTTTACAGGTATTATGAGAGCTTCTCCTAGGATTCGATATCATGACCTGGGGCTTAGTAACCTTTCTCAGAGCTGAAAGTTTGTTACTGTAAGAGATAGCTTGGAGGGTTTTCAGGCTCCATGATAACTTCATGAGGAGTTTGAACCAGAGCCTTGTTTCTTCGTTGAGTTTGCTAGCAGGTGTTGGCTTGGGTTCTCGTCAGACGTGGGTGTTTCAGTTTTTCAGTAACAAATGAAGATGGTAAGGTATCGAACATAGTTCTAGTTTTTCTGGACAATCATTATTTAAGTTCATATTTTTCAGAAAAAAAAAATATCGTTTTAACCCAAAGAATGTATTTGATGGTAGATTCTCCTCGTTTGCAGGTTGTTCTGAAATATTCTTCGTGGGGACAAGGATTTACCACCGATAAGACTCGGTGGTTTCTCCTTCTTGGCAATGTGGCCGATGTATGATGCTTTTAGCCACAAGCTAGTGTTTTAGATTTGGTTGGGACCTTTGGTCCACGATGTATTGTGTAAAAAGTTTAAATGACACCAGTTAGATGATAGGTCTTCAACCTTTCTCATGGTTGGTTCTACAACACTACTCTATGTGTTTTGCAATGTAACTTCTAAGAAGGGTTTAATCCCTCATTGTTTATTTTGAAATGTTTTAACATTTGAACTCGGAGTCGTGCTAGGGTTTCGACCCTACAATGTGATTGTAAAAAAAATGTTATTGTTTGCTATCTGTGTGATGTTTGACTACGGCTTAGTTCAGCAATGGATGCAGAAATGTTAAAACTGTCAATCCTCAGTTATTGGTTAAGTGAATGATTATGGTGCTTGTGTTTTTACAGTACTTAGAGTACGCTGTGCCTATCGTCTGAACTGAAAGATTATTTTAAGGAGAAAAACACAATCTGGTAGTGGCCATGAGTCAAATATAATGATACTGTAAGAGGTTGATCCCTAATTGATAACTTGTCTTTAGTTTGGTTTGCACAGTGTAATAAAATCAAGGCTAAAACTATCTAAGGTTTACAGTGGATATTGTATCTTTCTTGCAACCTTAACACACTGAGTCGGTAAAATGACTGTCAAGGGTTTAACCGATAATAAGCTATGAATGTGTATCGAAACTTAAGGTTATTTGGTTTTTGGATAAGGGTTACAAACCTTCCTCTGCTATGTTTACAAAAATCTCTTATGAAATCTATCTTGGATAGATAAATTGTTTTGCTAAAGGTTGAAAGGAATACTACAAGATTTGAATTAAGAAACTAGGGTTATGGCCTTATGATTTTTGTCAAAACAAAAGAAAAGCTTTAGGAATTATGACTGTAGTTTGTTAGTGAAACTAAAATAAAATTATAATATAATAGATGATAAGGTACTATACAACTACGCTATTGTCGGAAAAAGATAAGAGCCTAATTAAAATATACATGCTTAATTGTACTTTTGTGTATTTAGAAATTTTTTTTTTTGCAGCTGTAAAAATGTCGATGAAAGGAAATAACTGAAAATTGTAATACTATCCTGTTTTTTAAATAATGAAATGAGAATGCATAGTATAATTTCTCGAAGGATGTAAATGACCTGAAGCAAAACCCTAGTTTCTATACAGAGTTGTAAATATTACTTCTATTACTCTATAAAAGAAAATATTATATTGAGTGTAATAAGAAATGCTATTGTATTTCCCAGATCTTGAAATGTATAGTTTATACGCAGATTACCACTGATAGGGGATATGAAGAAAAGAAAACTCAACAATATTAATCTATTGATTCATTCATCATTCCACCTATCATTCATCTATCTTAATTATACCTCTCTGTACTAGAGTATGATACAGAAAACAGTATGGGGAAAATGTAGAGAAGGCATTATTTCTATCATTTCATTTTATTTAATCATTATTCTACAATTTCATAACTAGACCAGTAATTAGTACTTTCATAAAATAATTTAACTACTTAGAAACAAAGAAAACAAGTAGAACCTATAACTGTAGATAGGACCAACAAACACCCGAGGCAATGTTATTTAAACATCATTGACAACAATGTTCCTTTTAATTGGCTTATGATTTTCATCAATGTTCTTTTTAAACATCATTGAGGCATCACTTTACTCCCTAAATTCAAGCCTTAAATATATTTTCCCTACATTTATGTTTCTATGTGATGTAGGGGTAGAAAGTAAGGCTTGGATTGAGGGAGTATAATAATTTGAACCTTTTTATATATGTTGAATTTGCTTAATATTTTTCTCTTACACTTTTATGTTGATTTAAAATTGATTTATGATTGACAACAATGTTTTTTTAAAACATCTCAATTGTTTCATCTCTCAATTGTTTCATCTAGATACATTGTTATAACCTAGTTCCTTGGTTTCTCTTCCACTAAATTATTTTTAGTTTTATTAGCCTTTAGGAGCCATATTGTTTTTGTACTTGAGAAAGTTTCATATAATTTACTTATTCTTCGTGGTCAAAATTTATTTACTTTAATAAAAAGTTTTAACTCCATGATACTTACTCCCCTTTTTAATTATGGTTCACATTTTTTAAGAGAGTCATCTTAATTTTTTAGCTTGATATAATTTGATAGCATCACCAATGGGTTCATTTTCATAATGATCGTTATCATTAATTACCTTATATGAGTTATTTGAGTACATAGATGCTTCTATGATTAAGTTCAATGGTTATCATTACTTACTTTATATGGGTTATTTGAGTATAGATGCTTCAATGATTAAGTTCAATAGGTAAAAATGTATGTTTGTATCTAGGTTCATATTTTGTGCAAAGGATGAGGTATGAGAAGGTGGGTATGGGAGGAGTTGAGGTCAAGGTGCTAGGAAAAGGAAGAGAAGAGGATAGAAGGTGTGAGGAGGTGGGAGAGTGGCTTGGAAGAAGAGTGGATGGATAAATAAGGGGTGATGTAGAGGTAAGTAAGAATATATTAATAAACAAATTGATTATTTATATTTATAAAGATTTAATTTAAAATAATGATTAAATAATAAATAAATATTTTTTTTAATAATATTTATTTATTTAATAAATATTTCTAAAAAATATTTTTTCTAATTCAAAATTTTAATTAATATACTATATATGTTATCCATTAATTGAGGTTATTCCAAATGCTATGAGTTTAGAGAAAATAATATAATGAATGTATTTTGTAAGATTATTTTCGATCTAGTTTTTAGGTACTGAATATTCCATTTAAGATTGTTTTTCATCTATGCAATCATATATTATTATTTTGAAAATAATTTATCTTTGATAATAATAATTTATATATATTACATGCATTATATATATATATGAATATATTATTGAGGTGTATGATTAAAAAAAATAACGAATTATCTATATTTTTTTATATACATATTATTGAGATGAGTGATTAAAAAAAATAACGAATTATTTATATTTTTTTAAATTTTATTTTATTTTTCAAATATTTTTTAAAAAATATATTTTTTATTAATCATCATTATATTGAATGAATAAATAATTTAAATAATTTATATGTATTTATTTATTTATTAATTATATGATTTATTTGTATATAATATATGTTTGTTAATTGATATGTAAATATGTAAATTTATTTTAGAATTAACATCTGATTAAGATGTTGATTATAATTAATTAGGTTTCAATTATTAAAAATTTGTGTTTATTTTTACTAAATTATAAGTTTAAATGGAGAAAGGTAGATATGTACATTTCTATAGTCATAATAGCTAAATCACTCTAAAGAGGACTCTTATCCCATAAAGAAAGAGGGATCATACAGCATATTGATCCCTAAATCTCTAACTAAATTGTAAACTTTAAATTAAAAAAACCTATAACTAAACCGTACACCATTGGATACGTTTGAATTAACGATAGTGAAATGTGAACTGAAGGTATTGAAATTTAACGGCTACATAAAATTAACTATCTTTATGGTATTGAAATTTAACGGGTAAATTGAATTAAAGGTATTGAAATTTGAATTAAAGGTTTTGAAATTGAATTAAAGCTAGTGAAATTTAACGGCTAAATGGCGGTGGCTTTTCTCCTCTTCCTTGTCTCATTATTCGCTCTACCAGGGAGTGTTCTGGAGCGCTGCGAGTTTGTTCATGGGTCCTATTCCAAACAGCTTTAGGCAGTACAGAAGCGAAAAAGCTCCAGGGAACCCTTCTAAGAAAGATCTGCAGTTGTCGAAATCTCATTATGCTGGACGTCCAGGGCAATGGTTTCACTGGCCAGATTCCTCGTCTTCTCAGCCTGGGGCATATTATTTCTAGCAACAAGTTCATAAGTGAAATACCCTCGGCACTGATAGCGGGCTGCAGCTGACTTCAATGTTTTCAGTCAAAAATTATGGGGATTCAATTTCAGGTAGATTCTATTATTATTCCCTTGCAAGCAATCTCATTCATTTCTGTTAATCTCTTGGGTGCTGTAATGAGGGTCGGTTTCTGTTCTTCAGCTTTGCGATTAATGTTGGGTTTGGTTCTGTTCTATTCTTGTTTCATTATCGTTTCTACAGAAAATTCCCTTCCTTGAGTGTCTGTGGACAGTGTGATGTGAGTACTTTTCCTTTGTTGGTTTTCTTTGCGTACTTTTTCTGATCTTGCATTACATGTTTGCTCCATGGAGGTCTTTGCATTTCCTGTCTACTCTATGCTTTCACTGCGTTGTGGGGATGGGGTATAATGACATTTTCTAGCTGAGATACAGTTTCAAACTTTTGTGTTGAGATGCTCAAACCCAATGAAGAGCCCACGGATCCATTTATGTCTATGGATCACTCTTCCCGGAGGGATTCCCGCTTGCACATTAGCCGACAATTATCATTTTTTTAATGGTTTACTTTGTAGGGTTTCTTCCTTCTCCACGTTGTCCCCGTTATAGTGTTTCTTCTACCTCAGCCGTTAGCCAATATTGGTCATTCGAGAACCGAGTTCAAAATTTTTTTAACATTTTCTTTCTTGGGTTTCTACCTTCTCCGCATTGTATAAAACCCTTTCTAGCTAAATAATTTTTATATAATTTTGATTGTCTCAGTTATATTTTTTTTACAGTTTCTTTCAAGGGTTTCTAGAATTTTTTTTTAACATTTTTATTTGGTTTCTGTTCTTGATTGTTGAGATGAAGGTTGGGTTTTGTTCTGAGCTCTGCTTTTCTCTCAGAATCAGTGGATGCGCTATTGATTTAATTTATTTTTATATATTTTTTCCTTCAAATAAATGTTGAGTTCTACTCTTCTCTCAAAAGCCCTAGGGTTAGGTTTTGTTCTGATTTGAGTTTTTGTTTTTGGGTATAAAAAATTTAAAAATGGGTTGGGTTTTGTTCTGAGCTAGGCCAAACCAAATCATATCACAGATCGCACTTCAACTGCAGGTGCAGGTTTCTGTTTCCCCGCCTCTGTCTTTGCCTGCTTATTAATTTGTTTCTCCTACTGTATATCAATTTAGCTTTGCTTTGTTTAACCCGCCTATCTTTTCCTTATATTTAAATTAACTGGCGTGTCTTAAATTCTGACTGCATATTAATTTGGGCAGCTTTGTTTTGTTTAACCCGCCTATCTCCCCCTTATATTTAAATATTCTCTATATACATAGATTAATTGGCCTACCTTCTCTTTATATTTAGATTAACTGGCATGTGTTATATTTAGATTTAGGGTTTTTGGGTTTATTTTTTGCGATCAACTTCTCCTCCCATCCGGCTAGTTGGGAAAGACTTCTATGAAATCATTGTTTAATATTTTTTAATTAAAAATGGCAAAACCCTTTATGAAATTCTGCGTGTTCATTTTTTCAGATTTTTGTTTCCAGTTGCTTTGGCGTCTAGTCATTTCACACTTCCTATCGAGAAATTTATGTGAATATCTTTTAGATTTTAAGTTTGGTGCTAATTGCATTTCACTAAACACGGTTTTAGATTTACGTGTTAGGCTTTTTAATGATTCTATATTATTTATTTAAATATCGTATGTCACATAAGTTATGTGAGTTTTTTTTTAAATGTGTCCAAATGGGAAACATTTTCATGTAATTTTAAGTTTGGTGCTAATTGCATTTCACTAAACACGGTTTTAGATTTACGTGTTAGGCTTTTTAATGATTTTATATTATTTATTTAAATATCGTATGTCACATAAGTTATGTGAGTGTTTTTTAAAATGTGTCCAAATGGGAAACATTTTCATGTACAGTAGGAAGAAACCTCGAAACCTTATACCTTAACATTTTATTTCATATATATGTGATTCAACCAAGGAAAGGTAAGGTTTAAACAAAATGCTAGTGAGTTTTTTAATCATTAATAAGTTGATATTCTCAATAATTATATAAGTAAAGGTTTATGTAAAGGTTTATATAACTGAAGGTTTAAACAAAATATGAGTGAGTTTTTTAATTATTAATAAGTTGATATTGTCAATAATTATATGTCACTTTTTTAAAAATGGCAAATGATTTTTTATTTGATTTTTTCCTCTTTATTTTGAAAAAAACCTATTTTTAAATTATTTTAAATATTATTTGATTTTTTCTTTTTAATTTTGAAAAAACTTATTTTTAAATTATTTTAAATACTAAATTTAGGAATTGGTAACTAAAGAAAGATTAATTTTGGCATATTGTTCATGTCATGATTTTGTTTCTTTTAAGTTTGCCATGTGATTGGAAATAGTGTTTTGTTTTTTAAAGTTTGATAGGAGATTTGATTAGAAATTAGAATGAGAGTGGCATTATTTTTTAATTTTTATTTTAAAAAAATATTCTTTTATTTTTGGAGAACTTAGTTTTCTTGAAATCTTTGTATTATATTATTGGAATTTATTTAGTTAATCGATAATTAAACTTTGGCTATGTGGGAAAATTGAGTATGTCTTGATAGAATGCAATGTAAAATGCATATTAATATTTTTCAAAATAACATTATATATATATATATATATTAACAAAAAATATTATTATTAGATTTGCATCTAAAGTATATTAGATGTATGAGGACTATATATTATTTTTCATTATTTCTTATAGTGTTATTTATTTCTACTATTTTAGCATAACACTTTAATATATTTTATTGTGATAGATCTTATAGAGGGGTGCAAAAGAGAGGCGTCAAAGGAGGGGGGCGGGAGAAGGGTGGGGGGAAGGGGAGAAGGTAAGAGGGGAGATGGAAGTGGGGTAGTGAGAGGGGGAGAAGAGAGGGAGAAGGGGAGGCGAGGGGCAAGATGTGGACGAGGGGGAAAGGGGATGGGTGGAGGGAGGGAGGGGGGAAGGGAGGGAAGGAGGGTGAGGGACGAGGAGGGGGAGGGGGCGAGGGGGGAAGGGAGTGAGAGTTGTAGGAGTAAGCGGTGGGAGGGGGAGAGGGGGAGGAGGAGGGGGGAAGGGGAAGGGAAATGGGAGGGCAAAGGGGATTGGGAGAAGGAGGAGGAGGCAGAAAAAGAGGTTGAGAGAGAGGGAGAGGGAGTGGAACAAGGGTAAGAGGGATAGGAGGAGTGGGGAAGGGGGAGGGAAGTGGGATGAGGAAGGGTGTTGGGAAGAGGAGGAAGAGGGAGAGGGGGGAACAAGAGGAGGAGGAGGAGGGGTGAGGGAGGGAGAGGGGGGGCATAGGGTGGAGGAGGAGGGAGGATTGTTGAAGGTGATGGGGAGGGGAAGAGGAATGCAGGGCGGTAGGAAGAGGGGGAGGAAGAGGGGGGGAGGGAGAGGGAGAGGGAGAGGGAGAGGGGGAAGACGAGGTGGAGGGGGAGGTGAGGGGAAGGCATAGTGGGAGGAGGACGATGTTAGTGAAGGGAGAGGGGTAGGGGGAGGAGGAGGAGGAGGAGGGTGGGAGGAGGGTGAGGGGAGGGGGAGGGGGAGTGGGAGGAGTGTAGGGTGGGGGAGGGGGAGTGGAGGGAGGGGAAATGGAGTGAGAGTGGGAGGAGGAGGAGGGGGTGGGAAGGGGAGAGGGAGAGTGGACGAGAGGGGAGTGAGGTGGATGAGGGAGAGTTGGACTAGGAGGGTGGTAGGGGGAGCGAAATGGGAGGAAGAAGGGAATTGGGAAGAGGAGGATGAGGTTGAGAGAGAGGGATAGGAAGTGAGAGATGGGGAAGAGGAGCAGGAGGAGGAGGGGGAGAGGAGGGGAGAGGTGGAGGAGGAGAAGGGGGAGTGGGTGGGAGGGGGAGTGGAGTGGATGAGGTGAGTGGGACAAGAAGGAGTGGGGGAGAAGGGTGGAGGAGGAGGGAAGAGTGTTGAAGGGGAGGGGGAAAGGTGGACGGGAGTAGAGAAGGGAAGCAAGGGGGGAAAGGGGAGAGTGGGAGGGGAGAAGTAGGAAAAGGGGGGGAGGAGGAGGAGGAGGAAGAGGGAGAGGGATAGGGAGAGAGAGTGGGAGAGGGGGGAGATGAGGAGGAGGAGGAAGAGGGAGAGGGATAGGGAGAGAGAGTGAGAGAGGGGGGAGATGAGGAGGAGGAGGAGGTCTTGAGGAGGGGGAGAGTGGGGCGAGGAGGAGGGGGAGTGGATTGGAGGGGGTGAGGGTGAGTAGGGGCATGGATTATGGTGGAGTGTGAAAGGAGAGGTCGAGGAAAGGGGGAAAGGGGGAGGGGAGTGGAGAGGGGGGTGAAGGGGAAGAGAGGAGTGGGGGAGGGGAGGAGAGAGAGGGGGGGGATGGGGGAAAGGGAGGAAGAGGGGTTGGAGGAGGAGGAGGATGGGTCAAAGAGGGGGATAAGGGGAGGATGAGGAGGAGGAGAGGGTGAGGAGTGGGAGAGAGTGAGGATGTGGAGGAGGAGGAGCAGGCAAGGAAGGGAAGGGGGGAGGGAGAAGAGTGGGAGGGGGAATGAGAGGAGGAGGGGAGGAGAGAACAATGGAGGAGGACGGAGGAGGGGAAGAGTGTTGAAGGGGAGGGGGAAAGGTGGACACGGGAGTAGAGAAGGGAAGCAAGGGGGGAGAGGGGAGAGTGGGAGGGGAGAAGTAGGAAAAGGGAGGGAGGAGGAGGAGGAGGAAGAGGGAGAGGGATAGGGAGAGAGAGTGGGAGAGGGGGGAGATGAGGAGGAGGAGGAAGAGGGAGAGGGATAGGGAGAGAGAGTGAGAGAGGGGGGAGATGAGGAGGAGGAGGAGGTCTTGAGGAGGGGGAGAGTGGGGCGAGGAGGAGGGGGAGTGGGTGGAGGGGGAGTGGATTGGAGGGGGTGAGGGTGAGTAGGGGCATGGATTATGGTGAAGTGTGAAAGGGGAGGTCGAGGAAAAGGGGGAAAGGGGGAGGGGAGTGGAGAGGGGGGTGAAGGGGAAGAGAGGAGAGGGGGAGTGGAGGAGAGAGAGGGGGAGGATGGGGGAAAGGGAGGAAGAGGGGTTGGAGGAGGAGTAGGATGGGTCAAAGAGGGGTATAAGGGGAGGATGAGGAGGAGGAGAGGGTGCGGAGTGGGAGAGAGTGAGGATGTGGAGGAGGAGGAGCAGGCAAGGAAGGGAAGGGGGGAGGGAGAAGAGTGGGAGGGGGAATGAGAGGAGGAGGGGAGGAGAGAACAATGGAGGAGGACGGAGGAGGGGAGAGGGTAGGGGAGGGTATCACAGTGAGTTGGAGGAGGGGGAGGGGGAGGAGATGGGGGAGGACAAGGGAGGAGGAGGGGGGAAGTGGTTGGAGGGGCAGTGGAGTGGAGGGGGTGAGGGTGAGGAGGTGGGTGGATTATGGTGGAGTGTGAAAGGGGAGGTTGAGGGAAGGGGGAAAGGGGGAGGGGAGCGGAGAGGGGGAGAAAGGGGGAGAGAGAGGAGAGGGGGAGGGGAGGAGAGAGAGGGGGAGGAGAGGGTAAAGGGAGGAATAGGGGTAGGGGGAGGAGGAGGAGGATGTGTCAAGGATGGGAATAAAGGAAGGAGGAGGAGGAGGAGAGGCTGAGGAGTGGGATACAGTGAGGAGATGGAGGAGGAGGAGCAAGTGTGGAAGGGAAGGGGAGAGGGAGAAGAGTGGGAGGGGGAATGAGAGGAGGAGGGGAGGGGAGAACAATGGAGGAGGAAGGAGGAGGTGAGAGGGTAGGGGAGGCTATCACGCTAAGTTGGAGGAGGAGGAGGGGGAGGAGATGTGGGAGTACAAGTGAGGAGGAGTAAAGGGGATGGGAGGAGAGGTGGGTGATGTGGAGGATGGGAGGGGGACAATAAGGGGGGAAGGGGAGGGGGGAATTGGATGGAGGGGGGAGGGGGAATTGGGTGGAGGGGGGAGGGGGATGGGGAGGGGAGGGATGAAAATATATATGACAAATATATCATATCTATATTTAACATATCCCGCAATATTTAATTTCAAAAATACATATGAAAGTCTTCCGACATTCCCAATACCAAAACATTGATCATTATCACTCTTAGTGTCAAGAGATGAAAATCCAAGCCTGCACATTCAGTTTCATTCCAGTTGTGTATAGAGGGACGAGTTCATCATGTGAGGGAATTTTTTAGACTCCAGATTATGGGAGGAGGGCACAATTGTCATAGAGAAAACCCATAGAGAAAAAGGGGGCATGGAATTCATCTTGAAGACTGATCTGATTAAAAAAAGGGGGTAGCATATACATTTCAAAGGATGAGTTCACTCCTTGAGGTCTTAAATTTCATTGTTGAGGTTGTATTTCCTTGCAGAGGCAACACACATTCTTAAGAGGGGTCATGTCACCTGCTAGAGGGGATGCAACTTCATTTATGGTATAAGAATTTCTTGTGTGGGCCTTGTCTCTTCAGTACTGGGACAATATTCCATTATGAGGACCGTGTTGTTCAACTGGGAAGGGTGCAATTCTATTGAAGAGGACTTTCATGAATAAATAACTTGATATTTTCATTGTTGGGAAGTTTGGAGGAGAACCATCACTTATAAGAGACCCTAATGGCACTTTGGGGCAGAGGCTAAGCTCCTACAGCCATCCACATACTTGTCACTTGTTTCCATCATCTAGAGCAAGTCAGATCTATGTTTGTAGCTCATACATATAATTAAAGGTCAGTTTTAATATATTATATCGGTCAAACATGAGTTTTTTTTATTTCCATAAATTATATCATATTTGTATGTTGGTACAATCCTGCACATATTTCATTGCAAAACCCGATTGAGAACACAAGTCAACAAAAAAACATTAGACATGCATGTGAATACGTTGACTTAACTTGGAAAAGATAATAGCTCAACAACAACTTGGCCATACTTGAAATCAAAATCTGGTGGAGTTGATTGAGGGAGTGCAATTGACTTAAACCAAGCAATGGAGAACAATCAATTGAGCGACTATGAAAAAATTCACCAAACCGAGCCCAAGGTGAATGAGAGGGTTCCCTGAAGAAATTGTTTATTTGAATTTTGTAAAAAAATTTGACACTGCATGGTAGTTTGTATTGTTGAGAAAACCTCTTTCTGATTGAAAACTGTTGCAATGAATTAAGTAGTACCCTAGCACAAAACTCAAGTAATAAATTGTAGTTAATGAATTGGCATGACCTCAAGTTGTTGAAAGATGAACTTGTTGTGAATAGATATAGACCAGGGAGTGTGTGATGCTTGGATCGTTCCCAATGAGTGATCTCCACCTACAGTCCAAGAATCTCTCAAGTATAAGTGTATCAGCCAGTGATGAATCAATCCTCTAGAAATACTTGGCTTGATTTTGTTATTTCCTTACTGTTACTCCTAAGTTCTACCAAATGTTTGAGTAGGAGAACTATGGCTAAAACTATTGGATTGGAAGCATTAAACCAAGGTTAGAACCTCCTTGGTGCATTATTTTGTTCATTGAATTTTGATCAAGTTGATAATTTTTAGATTGTGAACAAAGTACCAGAGAGCCATAATTTTATTTTGACCAAGTAAAAAACCAACCAATAATGAGTGGAATATCTAAAAATCCACTAAGATTGGACTTTAATATTTTATGAAGGGAAAGGATGGATACCCTTGATGAAAAAAGAATTGGATCTTGAGATATTGCATGTAGAGAAAGAAAGGAGGAGCAAGCTTATATTCTAGGTAGACACCATTACTACGTTGAATGCATATGTTTCTAAACTTCATAATGAATTTGTCTATTTTTGGATGCTACTGTCTCTTTACAGGTTATTGTTACACTGTTGCAGATAGAAAATATAAAGCTTAAGGAGCGGGTTGATTGGTTGGAGGAAACCAATACCCAAATGGAGGAAAATGCCAATTTCTCACACATCTCAATTCACTTATGGATCATTAGTGGTGCTTATGGGTAATCCGACCATGATTCTATGTCATCATCCATTGTAATTCCTCCCTCACTGTTGTTGTTGGACACTCTATCTCATTAATGGTGTTTATGCCATCCCATTAAAAATTATTTAATATCATAACTTATAAGTGGCAATGCATAATTATTTAGTATCATAACAATAATTCTGATTGACATAAGCCTAACCCCAAAACAAGGCCTTGTTACTCTCATTCTTGCAGCCATCATAACCAAACTAGCACATCCATCCTAGGTTGCAATATGAAGCCACCTCATTGGTCATTCCTTAGGTAATATCTCTTCTTTATGTGTTATCGAATAGGTATATATTACTAGTTGTACTTATGAACAATGACTATCAGGGATACTACTAAACCATAATTTGGTATGGGTATTAGCTAGAAAATAACTTATAGCTAGTTGAGTTAACTTAGTCTCTCTCTTTATCAATTCTTAGACCTACATCACATATTTCATCAGATGTGTACCTCTTGATAGAAATTTATAGCTCAAGGATGGAGATGCTTTAGGCACTCCCAAGTTGACTTCTCTTGGTAAATGTGGACATTGTCTTAAGGCCCATATTTGTCCATATTTTACCATTCCTCAAGGCCAATAAGGTCTCTTGGACAAATAAATGGGTATAAAGCTAACAAACGTAGGGCATAATGTTTTTGGAAATATTGTCACTAGTTTTAGTTGCTTTGCAATCATATATAAATGAAAATGTTTGTAGCCATCACTTTCTATAGAATAGAATGGTATTTTTTAATGATAAGTCATCTTTAACTTCAATCGTTATGGTCACAACTAGCAGAGGTAGATGACACTACAACTATTAAATGTGAAGTAGCTGAGAAATTGTATCATTATTGAAGCAATGATAAGGGGATGACTGCTCTATCATGATCCAATTGGTATTCACAATGTGGATAAATTGTTGCTTCTTGGCCGCTGAATAGAAGAAAGGAATAATTATTTTGTATTCAAGGAGCATCTATAAAGATCTTAATATATAAGTGCAATTGAAAAATCCTGTGTTTGCATTAAATTAGGAGCCACAGTCCTATTCCAACCACCATCATCAAACACTATCATCCAAACTAGCAATTTTTGGAGAAGGAACATGTGCATATAGAGGAAAACAATAGGGTGATGTGTAAAATCTAGACATCATTCGATCAAATAGAGGTAGACCAAAATTTATTGCATGCCCTATTTGAAGTATTACTGAGGAACAAAAGATAGAGTGCCCTTGTTCAGAAAATAGGGGAACTTTTGCTAAATAATGTACGCTCTCATATTTAAACTAACGTGGAAAAGAGAAAAATATAAAACTTTACCATTCTCAGTTCCGGAAATCCTTTACAGAGTCAAATAATTTTTTTATTTTTAGAATCATTTATATACAGAAAATATTTATCCACAAAAGACAAACAAATGTATTAAAGAGGAAGCACAAACAGTCATACATTTGTGCAACAAAAGGTGTTAAAGAGCATAAAAAATTATAATGTGAGCAACATATATCAATAGAATAAAAGAAGGGGTAGATAAATAAGGTTTATTTTATTCTTCATTCCATAAATCATCATAAGATACAGTTTATTTTTGGTTTCACAAGTGATTTTATTTCAGGAAGATTATTTTTCAACATTGTATTTGTTTCAACAATTAGGGTTTCTAGTGTTTATTTTGAGTAGACGTAAGACTAACATGTATAAACTTTTTAACTAGAATATCTTTCTAGAGAACTAGGTCAACACCCTGGTTAGAATATATTTATAAGAGTCTCCTTAGGGCTCCCACTTTGTATTGATATCATGGTACCGCACAGTCACATTGACCTACTACTTTTGTGCTCATTTGTGGTCATTGCACAATCCTTCTATCACTTAACATGGGTGGATTGTTTCAGCCATTAACAGTTCAGGTGGTCGAGCATATTTTTAATGAAAATGTATATTCGTTCATTTCATCTAGTATTGCATTTTGAGTATCCTGTAGATAATATGATTCTTCAAATGTTGATAAGGAAGCATCAAGCTACATTCAAGAAGTATCAGACCTGTACATACGAAAGGAATATCTACTACATATTTAAATTTATTTTGAAAAAATTGTCCCAACCTAGAAAGTAAAGTGGGATTTGTGATTTTGTAACACAATCATTGTTTTTCCCCTTGCATTGTAAAACAAAGTGTTGTAGTTATGATTGCACATCCTATAATAAAATTCAATATAGGTTTAGATGTTGATAGTAAGCAGTTTTTATATTTTTAGTTTATATAATTTTTTTTATGTATATATGCTAGCACAATCACTTAACTTGTGGTAGGTGTCCATAGACAATGGCAGATGATCAGATTATGACAGGTCACCATGAACTAATTAATGAGAATAGATTTAAAATGTTGAAGTAATATTTAGTTTATGATAATTTTTTATATAATCTCATAACTAATTAATTATAGTAGTTTTGAAATGTTGAAGTAATTTAGTTTATGATAGTGTTATATATAGGCTCATAATATTATAATAACCAGAATAAATTTTATACATGCAAGGTTTATATTTTTACATTTTTTGCTTTTAGCTTGTTGTTGCAATGTTATTAAGCACATAGAACTAAAGAATGGTAGGAATGAATTCATGGTGTAACATGTGAGAAGTATAGTATGTAGCTAGCTATAGGTATTCATCATCTATCAATAAGGATTCAACATACAATATTCAGACAATAGGGAAGAGCTTTTATATTAATTTTTTTCATGGTGTCAGACTGATTTTGATATATTTTTATGAAAAAATAGAATTATAGTTCCTCATATTCTTCATATGAAAATAAAAGCGATTGATCTTCATATTCAAAATCCAAAGAGGACTTTGTGATCCGGGATGAACTAGAAACAATGAAATTGATTTCAATAGGTACTCACTCACTTTGATTCAGATTATGTTATATATCATATAAACTTATGTGGCATGATTTGTATTAATTAATCAATCGAGGCATTACATAGATTTTATTCATGATCTGAGCAGTATAGATCCATATTAACTTTTCATATCTACTCAGAATTTAACAATCTGCTATATAATCTGATGTGCACAGGTGACATATCATTACATTACTAGTCGCATGTCATAAAAATTTAAAGTTTATAAATTATTATATGTACAATCTGACATAAATTCTACAACGCATTACTACTATTCCATTATATAGGTTCTAATTTTATAGGTTATCAAAATAATCTGGAAGTCTAGACATATTCATAACTACTATTTGTACATTTTCCAATGTTTTTCTACAGTATTTATCTATTCCCTATTAAAATCAAACATGTGACAAATATTAAATTGGGCTTATGAATTACTAGAAAAAGCTATTCATACTTCAGTTCTGCACATTTTCTTTAATAGTAATTATCCTCTCTTGATAAATAACATTTCTCTTTAATTTTCTTGATCAATATTTAAAAAAAATGTTCTTATACTTCAAGGCTCTTTCTAAACATGTTTATTTAGCTTGCATTTCAATTTTCTAACTAATAAAAATTTATTTTGATTTCAAAATGATCAAATATTTAAAGAATTAAAAAACATGGAACATGTTTTCATTAAAAAATCAATACTAAATATATTTATTTTGATGATATCACAATGAGATTAGAAAAAATGATTGCACCGAGAGTAGCAAGGTGATCTACAACCAAGTATGGGGGATATGTTGTCACATAATGTAATGTAATGTAACGTTATGTTACCAAAAATAAAAAGTAATTAAAAAGTTCCATGCTCATAAAATAAACAATTATGTTATGTTATGCTTTTATGTTATGTGACATATCCCCATACTAGGATGTATAACACCTTGCTACTCTCGATGCAATAAAATTATCTTATCTTATTTTATCTTATATTCTCTTATCTTATCTTATCTTATTTTATCTTATATTATCTTATCTTATTTTATCTTATATTATGTCAGTCAATCAGTAAAAAGAATCCTTGAAAATGAGTTTCACGCTTTTTTTGAGCTACTATATGCTCCCTTGCAAGTGAAATTTGTGATAATGAATAAAGGAGATTTTCATGGTGATGTAATTTATGAAATATTCCATCCATTAATGTCCCTAGTTCTTTCCCTCCTCGTGAATGAAAATCCATCTGGAAATGGTGTTTTTGAGGCTATAATATATTTTGGAACTGCAATGTTTTCATTTGATGATTTATTGTAGGGATTTTGAGCCTTTCTAAATAAGGTAACAATCCCTAGTTCATGAGTTTTTAATTTCTTCAAATCTAATAAATACGCCCATTATTCATGTGCATTCTTAATAGAGGGAGGTCAAGAAGGTGGTTCCATATTCTTCATGGAGCCACCAAAGCTCTTGTTTCTTGAGTATGTCAATGATGATGTTACATTCCTTATTGAACGGTTTCCCTATGCTTATGTTGGGGATAGTGACTACATCAACCCTATCCAACAATGTATACATCAATGTTGAAGTAGTTCATGCCATCAATGGTATGATTTTGGTGTTCTTTGACATCCTCATGAACATACTTTAGAGTTTACCCTATGTAATGTCCCTAAAAACAGAAAAAAAAAATTAAATTTTTTCACTTACTACTAACATTGTCTATTCAAGTAATATATAACAAATTAACTTCGGTACTAGGAAGTAATATCAGCCTCGTCGAAGAAATGAGGAAACATGTTTTATGAAAGTTGGTTTTATAATTTCCTTTAAATTTGAATGGACATGGTTGTCTTGTATTGTATGTTTTATGCGGAAGTAATGAAGTAATGTAGTGTGAATCTCAAGGCACTATCATCTATGTTCTGAATGACCAGTTAAATACTTGTGTAAAAAATTATGTTTTTCTTTAATTAATTTGTTTCTATAGCTTAAATGTATGATTCGATTTATTAACATGTTGAAAATCATTTATATCATTAATTTAGGCCTGATGGACCTTTATCAGGAGAGTATGAATCCTTTTGATGTTTTTGAGTTGGTAGTTATGTTAATGGTGGAGTTGTTGAGAGGTAAGGGATGAGTATTTGAAATACCCTGGGCTTACTTAGCAATCTTTGCTAAAGCACTATTCGAAAAATGTCTTGCAGGTATAAAAAGGACCCCTTACACACTTACCTAGTTCGACTACCTAGCAAGATCCTAACCTTATGAATGAAATGGTCCAAGGAATATCTTTTGAAATAAAGCCATGTAATAAACAAATGGGGTTTTGAGCAAATGTGACCCTAAATATATCATTTGGGTAATGTATTGAAGCGCTAGTGGTGTTGATTGTAGCTTTGAATGCTACCCATGTGATCTTCACGTGGTTCACTTGCCAGCTGGAAAGAGGGTTTATGCATCTGGCCTAAATGACCAGTGTTGTCATTTCATGGTTTTGGCTTGGATGGTAACTTCAGGCTATGTTCTGGTTTCAACTATGCTCTGAATTAAGCTATGCCCATGGTCAGTGAAGTCACAACTTCTAAGCGTGGAGATGGAGGGTGTTGTGATTAAATAAAAGGTAAAATTCTCACAAATTCAATGGGTTCACCAATTTGCTTTCTGCAGATGATTTTGACTTGTTTAACTTGTGGTTATTTCTAACTTTGCTAACAGGGTTCACAAGTATGGGTGTTCCCTGCGTTGGGTTTTAAAAACTGATAGGGAAGACTTGGGTTTCGACATAGCTCTGGTAAGCCCAGATTCCCTCAATGCTCATTTCTCCCTAGCGTAGCAATGGTTGCAAGTTCTATAGTTTTGAGCTCTTAAATTGTAACTCATATGTGCCCTCTAGGCTCTCAGTATCTAGTTTTCAAGTTTCTTGGGTTGTGTCTAGCCTGGTCAACAAATAAGGGGAAAGCGACTATGGAAAAATCGATTTGGACTTTCCTGGGATTATGAACCTGCTCGGTCAATGTCCATGATGTTTTAAGTTTGATCAAATGAAGGGATAGACCCTTAATGGTTTTATTTTGATACTGTAGAAGGGTTTGAATGGATGGCTCTATAAAAATCTTTAAAGATTTGGTAAGAAAATATACACAGCGTTTTTGAATGAGATGTTGGTATTTGGATTTTATTTGTATTTATAACTGAGTATGCCCTTTTAAATAGAAGAAATGAGATATAACTGATTCTTTCTAGAAAATGCTCTTCGTTGATTTTAGGTACCTCTGTGAGTTTTTCTTTTTGGCTTTATGCGTAGGGTTTTAGTTTAGTCAATGTGGATGAAATTGTTACTTTGCATAAATATAAGACGCCGATAGTCCGGGAATGTTCTTTGGTGTTTTCTTGGATCCAGAGTGTAATGGATCTGTGTTTTTAGCTCCAGCGTGATGAAAGTTCTATTGCTAAATAAATGGGGACGATGCTGAGAGCATAGCTCTGTTTATTGCATGTGTTGGTTCCTTGGATGACCTCTATCCAATTTATGATTTTAATCCCCTGTAGCTTTCGTGGGTTGATTCTTAAATGAAAGAATCTAATTAATGATAAGCTAGATTATGCGTTTTGGTTTTCATGTTGTAACGTTGGGTTTTTTCCAAGTATAAGACTGATTTTTGGTAATGGGAAATTACTGAAACCGTGAGTAAAAAATCACGCTGGAAATTGCTTGTATTGAAGTCGTATGTATGGTAAGCGGTCCTCTGCTGCGTTGATATTTAATTATACTAGAGATCATTCATGTTATATGTTGGTGGATAGTTTCAAATGCTTGACCTACGTTTTCTTTTTAGTTCTTTCGAATTAAAAATAATAAATCAAAATGTTGAGTTTAACTACGTTGGTTTATGGAGGTTCTTGTGGATCCTTGGGAGATCTCTGTCTGTATTTTTTTTTGAATGCTAGTTTAAATTTTGATAATTTGTATGGTTTATAAAAACAAACCCTAAATTTCTCATACTTTAAGAATTTAAATGTATAGTGTAAAATATTTGGAAATGTGATTTGCTTGTAATGGTAAAGTGTTGTATAGAACAAGTATCATCAATAGTTTAATGATAATTTAATACTAATGATTTTAACTATGTAGTTATCTAGCATAGGCTAGCGATGCTAGCCCTTCTAGATCCTCTTAGCCTCTAATAGGAAAATTAGAGCAGGGTTTTCTTTTTTAAAGTTCCAAACATAAATAATAGATGAATTTAAAACTAGGGTTTAAACCTGGGAAGCCCATGCCATTTGGCCCTTGCTCCATAAAAAGGGAATCAAACTTATAATTTACAGAAAACAAAATTGATGTATAGTAATCCTAAGTTTAATATCTACATCTATTTAAGCTATACATAAAATTTGTAATTCATACCTGGTTCTCGAAGCTTGCCCTTCCCTTGCAGAGCCTGCACACTCAAACACTGGTTAATGGAAAATTGATGTATTGATCTGGTTGACCTGTAGGATGAACTTTAACTGAATAACCTTGGGACTACCATATTCCTCCCAACCATGACCCTTAGACCATTTTTGGTTCTAACTGGATCCCCCCGAGCTCATTCCAACATGCAATAAGTAAAGTAGAGGACCTAGGATAGGCTATTGATCAGATCTGGGAAAATAGTAAACTTCTTCACTTCTATAGAACAACTCTCTTCTCTTACCATAAGGGAATCATAGAAGAAAAATAATATCCCTCTCTTGGGATTTGTCCTAAATATAGGTGAGTGTTTTTTGGAATATAGTTGTTGATTTTAAATAATAAGTTTAAATTGAATTATAATATTTATAAACTATATTTTACTAATTACTTACTCCTAGTTTATCTAGAACTTTATTTTGTTATAACTAGATGTATCTTTAAGTTAGATTACCATCCTTTCTTTAAGTATAATAATAATATGAGAAATATCCTATGCATAACATTTATGTATACTATTTACATAAAGGAGTTTTCCTTTTATAAATAACCAATCTGATTATTTAGTAATTAAATAATCATAGTAACTCTTTGATTTAATTTATTAAATATCATAATAATTTTTTTTGATAAATATTATAAATACAAGGTCCAACCCTTTGGACATGGTCATGGTCTTTTGGTAATTCTGGATAGTTGGCTAGGTTTAGGTGACTCTAGGTTCCTCTTGCATGTTGGATTCCCTCGTTTAACATGGTAGTTCCCATGGTGCTTGATGAGAGATACAAATTATTCATTTAACCAATTAAATAAATGTGATGATTAGTAGTGCTATTCAGAGTCTTCTCGACTCAACACTTTCAAGATCAAGTAACCTCGAGTTCTCTTCAGAGCTTTGGCTCAACACTCTCACATGGGTGTTACGCTAGTGCAATTCCAGTGCATTTTGCTCAACACTAAAACTAGAATGTGTTTGTGAAGCACATCTAGAAATACAAATGGCCTCGGATCCGGTATTCATTATCAAGATTAGAGTGCTCCAGGTCTTATGCCCAACACTCTATGTACAACGGGGCTTACACCCAGTACATAATAAAATCCTCTATGTACATCGGGGCTTAAGCACAGTACATAGGTCATCCATGTGTTCCAGAGTCCACGCTCACACATCATAAAAGTCAATCATGTAAATCATAACTCTGCACAATATGTAACACAAATCATCTCAGTATATTAGTATTCGTATAAAAATCTCATGATAAAACATAAATCAAATATATTGGGGCTTTATTCCTAGTATATAACAATAGCCTGTATCGGTTAATGTCCATGCCCAAATAAGTATATCCATAAAAGAAATGAATCACGTGCATTGGGGATTATGCACCGTATAATAAAATAAATCATATGTGTTGGGGCTTTAAGCCCAATATATAATATCAATATATTCAGTCAAAATTCGGGATATTACATCCCTCCTTGCTTAGAAAACAACATCGTCCCGGTGTTTCTGACGGCCTAGAAATGAAGTCATTAAACAAGGCGGGGTAAGCCTCTTTCATGGTTGCCTCATTTTCCCAAGTAGCCTCTCCTGGTTCGAAGTGCCTCCATTGTACTTTCAACAGGGTGACGGTCCTTCTTCTAAGTTGCACCTCTCTCTTATCCAGAATGTGAAGGGGCTCCAGAATGAATTCCCCTTTGGGTTCCACGTGTAATAATGACCAATCAATCACATGCTTAGTATCATAAACATATTTCTTTAATAAAGATGCCTAAAAAACATTATGAACTTTTACATGAGATGGTAAAGCTAACTCATATGCTACTGGCCCATTCTTTGCTAGTATCCCAAAGGGTCCACAAAACCTGGGGCCAACTTCCCGCATTGCCCCAAGCTCAAGGAGCTTATTTTTTGCTTCACTTTTAAGAAGTCATAATTTCCAACTTGGTAATCTTTGTATTTTCTTTTCTTATCTGCATAACTCTTTTGGTGGTCTTGTGCCTCTTTCAAGTTTTGTTGTACTTTGGAGATTAACTGCTCTAAGACTTTTAGTAAGTCGGGACCCAGCATAAGTCTATCTACTGGACTATCCCAAGTCACTGGTGTCCGACACTTTCTGCCATAGAGTACCTCGAAGGGGCTCATCTTGGTAGAGGTCTGGTATCCGTTGTTGTAAGCAAACTCGGCGAGGTGCAAATAATCCTCCCACTTTGTGGGGTTGTTCATAACGTACATCCTCAACATATCCTCAATAATTTGGTTTACCCGTTCCATCTGTCCATCAGTTTGGGGATGGTACACGGTACTGAATTGTAGTTGTGTCTCCAAACTGAAGAACAAGGCCCTCCAAAAGTTACTAGTGAACTTCGTGTCTCGATCGGAAATGATTTCTCTGGGTATCCCATGCAATAGAAAAATCTACTTTAGGAAGATGTCTGCGATATGAATGGCTTTAAAAGTAGACATTACCAGTATAAAATGTGTTGCTTTTGATAACTTGTCTACTACTACAAAGATGGAGTCATTCTAGCTCTTATTTTTAGGTAATCCCATGATGAAATCAATATTGATGACCTCACAGTTCCACTCTGGAATGGGTAATGGTTGCAGTAGTCCCAAAGGGTGCTGGTGTTCTCCTTTAACTAGCTAGCACTCCTGGCACTTAGCAATGAATAAGGCTATGTCGGGTTTCATTTTAGGCCAAAAGAAGTGTTTCTTTACTGATGATATCATCTTTTGATATCCTGGATGCCCTCAATAGGGTTTTTTATGGAACTCTGTGAGGATGTTGGGTCTAATGTCCCCACTTTCTAGAACATAAAGTCTATCTTTCGACCATAGCTATCCCAACTCATCTATCTTATACTCTTTTGTTGTTGGAATAACCTGTCCTCTTGGATCTTTTTTAAGGATCTCGACATAGAATCGGTCACTCCTACATGCCGTTCTAATCCTGTCGTGCAAATCTGAGTCAGTTTGACTTATGGTCACTTCATATAACATATGAGCTCATCGAATTAAAGCATCGAAGATCTTGTTCTCCTTTCTCTTTATGTGCTTTACCTCGAAGTGGTACTCACTAAGGAAGGATAGCCACCTGGCCTGTCTAGCATTTAGGCCAGGCTGGGAAAACAAGTACTTTAAACTCATGTTCTCTATATTCAGTAGGAACTTCTTTCCCATGAGGTAATGCCTCCACATCTTCAAGGCATGGATAATGGCGGCTAGTTCAAGATCATGTGTGGGGTTGTTCTGTTCGTGTTCCTTCAACTTCCTTGACTCATAAAAGATAGCGAAGTCATTTTGCATAAGGACTCCACCGAGCCCTTCCTTGCTTGCATCTATGCAAACCATGAAGTCCCCATTAGGGTAAGTAATCCATAGGATGGGTGCACTAGTCAAAAGTTGCTTTAACTTTTGGAAAGTTTCCTTGCATTTTTTCATCCAAAAAAATTTGGTTGTCTTCTTCTGCAAGGCTATCATAGGAAAAGCAATTCACGAGAAGTTCTCAATGAACTTCTGGTAGTAACCGTGTAACCCTAAGAACGATCCTATGTTGGTCACGCAAGTGGGTGTAGGTCATTCCTCTATGGCTTTAATCTTCTCGGGGTCAATTGCTATCCCCTTCTTAGAAATGATGTGACCTAGGTACTGTATCTGGGGTTTGTAGAAATCACACTTGCTAAACTTAGCATACAATTGGTGTTGTCGTAGTATTTGCAATACTATTCTGAGGTGTTCTTTGTGTTCTTATTCATTCATGGAGTAGATCAAAATGTTGTCAATCAAGACTAGAACGAACTTGTCTAGGTAATTACTAAACATGTTGTTCATCATGCACATAAAGTTGGCAGGTGCATTTTTCAAACCAAAAGGAATTACCACAAACTCGTAATGGCCGTATCGGGTTCGAAATGCGGTCTTACTGATGTCTTCTTCACGGATTCTCACCTAATGATATCTGAATCGTAAGTCGATCTTTCAGAAGATATTCGCTCCTCTGACTTTGATCAAACAATTCATCAATTCTAGGGAGTGGGTAACGGTTCTTGATGGTCAACTTGTTGAGCTGGCGGTAATCGATGAACATCTGCATTGTCCCATCCTTCTTTTTGACAAAGAGTATTGGTGCTCCCCAAGGAGACACACTTGGTTGGATATATCCTTTATCAATCAACTCTTGTAACTGAAGCTTGAGTTCCACCAATTCGGGTGGACTCATGCGGTAAGTGGCCTTGGAAACTTGTACTAACCCAGATGTTATCTCTATGGAGAATTCTAGGTCTTGTTTGGGTGGTAGCCTAGGTATTTCCTTTGGAAATACATCCTTGAATTCTGCAAGGACTGGGAAGTCTTCGATGTTTTGTTCCCTATCTTCTTCTATGGTTCGAATGTTGACTGCAAAGAGTTTACAACCCTTTCTTATGCATTTCTTTGCTTGTAAGGCAGATATCTGTCTTACGAAAACTTTCTTAGGGATACCTTGAATAGTTTTTTGATTCCCTTCGTTATCCATGCATAGTATTGATTTTTCAAGAAATCAAGTAGGGCATGATGTTCTTCTAACCAATCCATGCCTATAAGTACATCATAAGGCCCTAGTGGCAAGATATTCAACTCTACCTTTGTTTGGAACCCGTTTAAATCTATCTCACAAGTTCTAACTAGTTCAAAGACTTTCTGCTTGGTACTGGTGGCTAGTTGTACCAGCCATGGTTTCTTGTGACTCTCTCAGTTTAACATACAAGTATTGACTATCTTACAGGAGACATAGCTTCGGCATGCACCGGGATCTATTAAAACTGAAATGGTTGTGTTTGAGATATTACCCTCAACTTCAACCATAGTGGCCTAGTGGTTTGCTTGTTGGCCATCAAGTGCGGCACAAATTCTTGGTGTTCTTGCCACGTCCCCTACTATTGGTATTTTTTGGGCATTGTGTAAAACTTCATCCATCTTGTTGGGACAATCTCTGAAGTAGTGGGGCCCTTGGCGTTTCCTGCAAGTAATGGTTGGTGGGGCAGCTTTTGCTCCTTTGTTGAAAGTTGGTCTGTTGGCATGTGGTAGTGGTGCATTTGGCCGTGCATGAGGTCGGTTGAAACCTTTGTTAGGAGGGAAACTATTGTTTTGTTTCTGGTAAGGTGGTGGTCTAAAACTGGTCTTCAGTTGTCTAAAAAGGTTCTGAATCTATATATGTTTCTGTTTATGTTATCATTCCTTGGTTGTCCATGTTTGTAACAGAGTCTAGCTTTGTGTAAAGTCATGTCTAATGTTTTAGGCATGTCAAAATAAATTTTCTCTCAAAAATTGGGAGGTAGGCATCCTAAGAATTGTTGAATCTTGACTTTTTCATCCTTTATATAAGGAACATAATGCAGCAGATCCAGAAATCTGTTGATGAAATCTTCCATAGTTAGGGAGCCCATTTTTAGTTCATGAAATTCTTTGATCTTTTTGTCAAAGAATCTTTCAGACATGTATTTGTCTTGAAACAATTTGCTGAAAGAATTCCATTACATGTCTCTCACTTCCTTCCCTTTGGTATGTTTCAAGTCTCTCCACCATCTGGCTGCTCTACCATTTAAGTTGTAAATGGCCAGTCGGTCTTGCATTTCACTGGAATAGTTGTGGACTTTGAAATACTTGTTCATCCCTAACAGCCATTCCTCAACTTTCTCCCCAGTATTTATCTCTCTGTCATACGTTGGGGATTTGATTTTCCTAAATTATCCTTGTAAACTGTCATCACTCTTCCTCCTTTTCTTGCAAGGGGAAGGTGAGTCATCCTCATTGGAGGAGATTTTACAGTCTTTTTTCATGTAATCAGGTATGTGTTATTCATACACATCCTCTTTAGGACTGATGGATCTTTTTGTGTGACAGTTGTTTTCCTTGGATTTGTTAGCTGAGTGGGTGGACTGTCCATGAGACCTTTCCCCTGTTAAGCTCTGAAGTAGAGCTTCATTTATGGATTGCTATTCCCATATTTCCTGCATATTATCATCTTTGAAACTATGCAACTCATTTTGCAACTACTGTATTGATTTCATTAAATCTGATTTTAATTCCAGCACGATCTCTTGCTCTCATGGTGGAGAGTTCAAATTTCCATGTATGCTGCTGTCTTTTTCTGTATTCATACTCAAACTGTAATTGTACCTACAATGTCTTATCAATTTTAAGAACATAAATATGTTAGTTCATATACCCATGTAAAATAAAATTATAAATGCATGTTTTGAATTATAAGTATCTGCAGTAGATGTTTTTCTTGTAATCGACCCAATAGGTCACTTAGTATTGTAGTTGGCCTCTAATACCACTTGTAATGTCCCTAAAAATAGTAAAAAATTTAAAATTTTTCACTTATTGCTAACATTGTCTATTCAAGTAATATATAAAAAAATTAACTTCAGTACTGGGAAGTAATATCAGCCTCGTCGAAGAAATGAGGAAACATGTTTTACGAATGTTGGTTTTATGATTTCCTTTAAAGTTGAATGGACGTGGTTGTCTTCTATTATATGTTTTATGCGGAAGCGATGAAGTAATGTAGTGTGAATATCAAGGCACTATAATCTATGGTCTGAATGACCAATTAAATACTTGTGTAAAACATTAATGTTTTTCTTTAATTACTTCGTTTCTATAGCTTAAACGTATGCTTGGATTTATTAACATGTTGAAAATCGTTTATATCATTAATTCATGCCTGATGGAACTTTATGAGGAGAGTATGAATACTTTTGAGGTTTTTTGAGTTGGTAGTTATGTTACCGGCAGAGTCGAGAGGTAAGGGATGAGTATTTGAACTAGCCTGGGCTTACTTAGCATTCTTTGCTAAAGCACTATTTGTAAAATGTCTTGCAGGTATAAAAAGGAACCTTTACTCACTTACCTGGTTCTACTACCTACCAAGATCCTAAGCTTATGAATGAAATGATCCAAGGAATATATTTTGAAATAAAGCCATGTAATAAACAAATGGGGGTTTGAGAAAACGTGACCCTAACTATAGCATTTGGGTAATGTATTGAAGCGCTAGTAGTGTTAGTTGTAGCTTTGAATGCTACACATGCGATCTTCACATGGTTCACTTGCCAGCTCGAAAGAGGGTTTATGCATCTGGCCTAAACGGCTAGTGTTTTCATTTCATGGTTTTGGCTTGGATGGTAACTTCATGCTCCGTTCTGGTTTCAACTATACTCTGACCTGATCTACGCTCATGGTCAGTGCAGCCAAAGATACTAAGCATGGAAATGGAGGGTGTTATGATCAAATAAAAGGTAAACTTATCCCAAAATCAATGGGTTCGCCAATATGCTTTATGCATATGATTTTTCCTTGTTTAACCCATGTCTCTTTGTGACTTTATTGATAGGGTTCGTAGGTATGGGTGTTGCTTGTGTTGGGTTTTAAAAAGTGATAGGGAATACTTGGGTTTCGACGTAACTCTGGTAAGCCCAGGTATCCTCAATGCTTGTTTCTCCCTATCGCAGCAATGGTTCCAAGTTCTGTAGTTTTGAGATCTTAAATTGTAACTCAAATGTGCCCTTCGGCCTCTCAATATATAATTTTGAAGTTTCTTGGGTCGTGTCTAGTCTGGTCAGCAAATAAGAGGAAAGCGACTACAGAAAAATCGATTTGGAATTTCTTGGGATTATGAACCTGCTAGGTCAATGTCCATGATGTTTTAAGTTTGATAAAATGAAGGGATAGACCCTTAATGGTTTTATTTTTCTATTGTAGATGGGTTTGAATGGATGGATCTGTAAAAATATTTAAAGCTTTGGTAAGAAAATATACACAGCGTTTTTGAATCAAATGTTGGTATTTGGATTTTATTTGTATTTCTAACTGAGTATGCCCTTTTAATTAAAAGAAATGAGATATCACTGATGCTTTCTAGAAAATGCTCTTCGTTGATTTTAGGTACCTCTATCAGTTTTGCTTTCTAGTTTTATATGTAGGATTTTAGTTTAGTCTATGTGGATGAAATCGTTACTTTGTAGAAAGATAGGACATCGATAGTCCTGGAATGTTCTTTAGTGTTTTCTTGGATCCAGAGCGTAATGGTTCTGCATTTTTAGCTCCAACGTGATGAAATTTATATTGCTAAATAAATGGGAACGATGCTGAGAGTGTAGCTCATTTTATTGCATGCATTGGTTCCTTGGATGACCTCTATCCAATTTATGATTTTAATCCGCTCTAGCTTTCATGGGTTGTTTCTTAAATGAAAGAATGTAATTAATGATAAGCTAGATTGTGCGTTTTGGTTTTCATGCTGTAACTTTGGGTTTTGTCCAAGTATAGGATTGATTTTTTGTAAGGGCAAAATACTAAAACCCTAAGTAAAAAATTATGTTGGCAATTGCTTTTCTTGAAGTTGTATGTATGGTAAACGGTCCTATGCTGCGTTGATATTTAATTATACCAGAGATCATTTGTGTTATATGTTGGTGGATAGTTTCAAATTCTTGACCTATGTTTTCTTTTTATTTCTTTCGAATTAAATATAATAAATGAAAATGTCGAGTTTAACTACGTTGGTTTATGACGATTCTTGTGGATCCTTGGGAGATCTCTGTCTGTATTTTTTTTTGAATGCTAGTTTAAATTTTGATAGTTTGTATGCTTTATAAAAATAGACCCTAAATTTCTCATGCTTTAAGAATTTAAACGTACATTGTAAAATATTTGGAAATGTGATTTGTTTGTAATGGGAAAGTGAAGTACAGAACATGTATCATCAATAGTTTAATGATAATTTAATAGTAGTGATTTTAACTATGTAGGTATCTAGCACAGGCTAGCGATGCTAGCCCTGCTAGATCCTCTTATCCTCTAATAGGAAAATTAGAGCAGGGTTTTCTTTTTTAAAGTTCCGAACATAAATAATACATGAATTTAAAACTAGGGTTTAAACCTAGGAAGCCCATGCCATTTGGTCCTTGCTCCGTAAAAAGGGAATCAAACTTATAATTTACAGAAAACAAAAGTGATGTATAGTATTCCTAAATTTAATATCTACATGTATTTTAGCTGTACAGAAAATTTGTAATTCGTACCTGGTTCTTGAAGCTTTCCCTTCCCTTGCAGAGCCTGCACACTCAAACACTGGTTAATGGAAAATTTATGTATTGATCTGCCTGACCTGTAGGATGAAATTTAATTGAATAACCTTGGGAGTACCATG